>CABFNO020001372.1:0-403445 GCA_902006505.2 Clonostachys byssicola
TTAAGAAATATTATCTTTCTAATAGATAATAAATCTATCTATATTTATTATTATAAGAGATATTAATAATAAGCTTTCTTTAGAATAAAAAAGATAGATAAATTAAATAGTTATAATATATATAATAAATATAATAAAAGGAATAAAAGCTAGATTTAATTTTTAAAGTATTTCTATATAAATTTAATAATTATATAATTCTTATAGCTATTAATAATAAGTAAATACTAATTAGGCTTTATAGATTTAATTAATAGAATAAATATCTTTTATAGCTATTTTAATATAATCTTATTAAAGATTTAATCCTTCTTAGAAGCTATAAAATTTTACTTTTTTAAATATTTTAATTTATTAAGAAACTATTACTATTAAACTCCTTTCCCTTTAAATATAATAAAAAACTTAAAATACTAATCTATTATATTAATATATTTAATTATTAAAGTTTAAAAGTATAAACTAAACTATATTAAAATAGTCTAATTCTTATAAAATAATCTAAAAACTAAGTTATTATTTTCTATTTTTTTTATTATCCTAGTTTTATCTATATTCTAATAGTTATAAATAAGAATTTCTTAGATCTTAGAAATATATTTAAATATAAAGAACTCTTTTACTTTATTAGCTATAGCCCCCTTAGTATATAAAAAGTTAAGTCTTTTACTTTAAAGAGTTTTAATCTCTAGATTATAATATAAAAATCCCTCTATTTAATACTTATTAATAGGATTAAAATTACTCTCTTTATATAAGAGGAATTAGATAATCTCTTTAATTCTAATATAATTTAAAGGGAAGCTAATTAAATTTTAGATAAATATTTATTTTATTAAATAGACTTTCTAGATTATTAAGAGCTATTACTAAATCTCTACTTCTATTATCTATATTTTATAATCTAATATATAATTATAAAGGGTTATTCTAGAAATTCCCTAGTATCTATATATCTTCTATTATAAAATACTAGATTCTACCTTATAAATAGCTTACTAGAGATTATATTTAGAATATTCAGATATTTATAATTTAAATAATATTATTTATAATTAAAAAGAATAAAAATTATATAAGTAATTATAGAGTAATATATAAGGAAAAGAGGGAGGTTAGAATATAAAAAGTAGGTAATTATTAGATTCTTTATAGTAGATAAGGTAAAAATTATATATTATATTCAGTTAAGTTATATAGCTCCAGGGCTTCTAAAGGGAATAAATTATATAAATTATTATATACTTCTCTTTTAAGCCTAATACTCTTCTAATCTAGGAAAAGAGATATATTTATAATAAACTAATTTTAATTCTAATTAAGTATATTAGATTATATAATCCTTAACTCTAATATATCTCCCTAGAATAAACTTATTAATCTAAACTATAGTAACTAACCTAGCTAATAATAGTAGATTAATCTTAATTATTAATTTAAATAAAAAGAAAATTAAAATAAATAATAAGAGATTAGGTTTAAATAGATAAAGCTTATACTATTAAAATAATATTTAAGTTTATTATTCTTATTATTATCTTATATAGTTATATATATATTAATATAGCTATAAATTACTATATTAACTAGTAAATTACTATATTTTTATAAAGTTATCTTATTATTTATATCTTTTAAAGTATATTCTATATTTATATAATTAATTTACCTTATTAAATAGTATATTTAATTAATCTTTCTATTATTATATATTATAAATAGGTTTATAATTATAAAAATAAGCTATAAGATAAGAACTCCTATTAAATATAACTTTTAATATAATCCCTAAAGGGAAAAATATAAAATAGTTCTTAAATAAATACTTAAATTATAAATACTCTATAAAAATTTTTTTTCTCTTTTTTTCTTAGCTATTTATAAATTTATAAGTATTCTTTTTTAGTATAAGCTTTTATATTATAACTCCTTTAGTATTTAGTAATTAGCTAATATTATAATAAGAATTAATTTTATAATCTCTCTCTCTCTCTTTTATAAGTTATAAATTTATTTTTATATTTATTTATTTATTTCTCTTAGTAGTTTTAAATAAAAACTAATAATTATAATAGATTAAAATAAATTTATTATACCTAGTACTACTATCTTCCCCTTCTTATAAGTATTTTAAGTTTAGAATCTATATTTTTATATACTAATTAGTATTAATAGTATATATTTTATAGCTATAGTTATTAAAAAGAAAAAGAAAAAGTATAAAACTAAGGTTAAAAAGAAGAAGGAACTTAATACTATTTATATTAAGAAAAAGAAAGAATTAAAAATAGCTTATATTACTATTATTAAGTAAGTTTACCCTTTATCTATATATTTTAAGTATTATTTAATAGTTTCCTAGTATATCTAGATCTTATTTAATCTTCTATAAGGGGTATTTAAACTTAGTTTTTATAGGTCTTTCTATTAAAATCTATTAAAACTATCTTTTTATAGTTAGAACTATTCTTACTAATTATTATCTTTAGTATAATAAAAGTAACTCCTATAAGTTAATATAAGTTTTATTTTCTTTATTTTATATTTATTTTATAGCTAATATTAATATTTATAGTTCTAAGGGTATTATTCTAATAATACTCTTCTTCTTAGATTATATTTAAAAGTTTTAATATTTTAGCTTTAAAGCTAAAAATCTAGTAAATTCTTTTATTTTAAAGATTCTAAGCTTATATACTAATATTAAGAATAAAAGTAACTTAAATACTATAAGGAGATAGAGAAATACTATATTATAGCTAAAGTAGTTTTATATAAGTACTATACTAATATCTTCCCTTCTAAAGAAGATATTTATTTCTATTAAATAAGCTTAATTTAATTAGTTTACTAGGTTTTTTAGTTCTTAAAGAGTTTATTTTTCTTTTTTATTTATATAGGATCTTTAGTTTTAAGATTAAGATAACTTCCTTATTAGATTAGTAGTTTAATAGATCTAAATTAATATTTATTTTACTATTTCTAACTCTTATATATATAAAATACTTTTTATTATTATAATTCTATAAGGATATTCTCTATTAGAATCTCTTTAAACTTATCTCTTTACTTTTTATAGATTCTCTTTTTAATTTTAATTAATCTAAGTTAATTATAACTTTCTTAGAATTAATTCCCTTAGAAAAACTTAATTAATCTATTAGTAATTAATTTTAAACTTTATTTATAGGAAATATATATTATATCCTTTTAAATATACTTTTATAACTAATAATTATAAATATCTATATATTTTAATTTTATTTTTAATTTCTTAAGAGATCTTTAAAGAATTCTAATTATTTATTAATTATTATATATAAGATATAAATTAGGATTTTTAAGCTTAATTCCTAGCTCTAAGATTAGTTTTTATTAGAATAACCCTTCCTTAGCTACTTATACTAATAATAGTAATTTAGCTTCTATTATTAATATTATAACTATATCTTACTTATTAGCTTACTACCTAATAAAGCTACTAAATAGCTTTATTATATAGGCTTATAAACTCTTATAATCTAATATATTATTAGTAAATAAGATATTACTATAAACTTTAAATTTATTTCTTTCTCTAAATTATAAAACTAGATAATAAGTAATATATAAGTAATTTAAGATATAGTTTATTACTTTATAATATTATTAGCTAGAATTAGCTATAAATCTAGCTAGCTAAAAGATTATAAAGGTAATATTTAGTTTTAAAATAACTACTATATATAGAATTAATCTAATTACTTACTTATACTAATTAGCTATCTTAAGATTTATAGTTAAATTATTTAATAAAAGTTTAGTTTTATTTATTAATATTTAATTTCTACTTTCTAAGGTTTATAAACTATATATTTTTTCTAAATATATAGTCTATATTATTTATAAGTATAATAAACTATAGTTTTAAATAATCTCTATCCTAAGGAACTATTAAAGCTTATTTCTATCTATTAGAATATATTTCTCTTTTAGAGTTTTAATTATAGCTTTTATAGTAGTTTTATTATTCTTTTTATATATAATAATAATATTATCTATATAGAAGAATAAGAGGATTTCTAACTTAGTATAATAATATAGCTTATAAGGAATTAGTATAAAATTTAAACTTTATAATATTAATCTAAGCTCTATTTATTATAATAAAGATATAATTTATAGTTTATATAGTACTTTCTTTAGTAATAAAATATATAATTTCTTATTATATTTTCTATAACTAGATAGTATTTATATAAATATATTATTAAGTAGATTAGTATTTATAAATATATTTATTATATTAAATTATAGTATTTTAAGATTAAACCTTATAATTAATATTAAAAGGGTTCTAAAGAACTTACTAGCTAATATTATAATATAGGTTTTTTTAATAGTAGTTTTTTACTATTAATCTCTTTAAATAATAAACTAGGCTTTATATTTCTAAAGATATTTATACTTATTAAATTTATAAATATATTTCTATATATAGTTTAATATTTATAAGTTTTAAATATATAGATTAAATCTTAAAATCTTAATTTAAGTATTTATTTTCCTATAGTTCTTTAAGTAATTAATTTTAATTAGTTTAAACTTTCTTTTAAATTTATACTCTTTAAAGTCTTTTAGTATATTAGAGGTAGTTAGTAACTATCTTCTATAATATATCTTATCTAGAGAAATAAAAGATTTATAAGAAATTTAAACTTTAATTCTTAGTTTTAACTTTCTATATTTATATCTATTATATATAATCTTAGTTTAAATCTTATTCTAACTCTTTACTAAAGGAATAATTAGAATTATAGTATAAAAGGTTTAATTAAGCTTAATTAATAATTTCTCTAAGAATTTAAAATATTATAATTAGTTTTCTAATTTAATTAAATTTATTAGGAGGATTATAATTAAACTTTTAGATAGTATTAGAAGAGATATAAAGTAATATATAAGGTATTTATTATCTTCTATATACCCTTCTTCTTCTAATAGTTCTTTATCTATTTCTAGATTATTAATTAGTTATTTAAGATTTATTTCTTCTATCTTAAGTTTATCTTCTTATTAGGTTAGCTTTATAATTTAATTAATCTATTTAGATCTAAGTATTAATTAGAGCTTTTTTTAAATTTACTTTAGGGTTAAATTCCTAATAGTTTCTTATATTTAAACCTTATTTATATTAAATAAGACTTTTTTATTAAAAATTATATCCCTAGTAAAGTAGATAGTATTAATAATTAGGTTTTATATTTAAAAGATATTCTAAGAATTATATCTAATTAGATAATTTATTTAAGTTCTAAGGTTTAATTAAAATCTTTTTCTTTAAATCTTTAATTAGATTATTTTATTTATTATAAATACTTTATAATTAATTATCTTAAGATAGAAAATCTTAGGTTAAGTTTAGGCTTTATAATTAGTAGTTAGTATTATTAAAAAGAAGCTTTTATATAGGGTTTTCTATTTAAGTTTTACCTTAAAGGTTTAATTTAAGAGATATATAGTTATTCTTACTAATTCAGATTATAATTATTTAGATAAGTTATTATTAATAGCTAATAGTTTTACTTTTTTTTTTATTACCCTCTTAGAATATTTATCTAAACTATTCTATTATTAAATATAAAAGATATACTTTTCTATACTAATAATCTTATTATTTAAGAAAATATAGATAAAAGAGTTTTTCTAAAGTTTATTATCTATTTCTAAATATCTAATTATTACTTTATATCTAGTTTTAAGTATTTAAATAAGATATATTAGTATTTAAAGAATACTTTAGTTCTTATAATCCTTAAAGTAATAATCCTAGATAAGATTAGAGTTCCTATCTATTATAATTATATATAACTTATAGCCTCTAATTCTTTCTTTAAAATTATAAAAATTAATTAATAAATACTTTCCTAGATTTAAACTTTTTTTTCTTAGTTTATAGTTCTCTTAGTATTTTATCTTTACTAGTTTATATATATTATATTTAATAGTTATTAAGCTAATTATTTATATTCTATTTATTAAAATTACTAAATATTTAAATAATCTTAGCTTTAAATACTCTAAGTATTAGTACTATTATATTAAATCTTCTTTATTAGAGTTTTTTTTCTAAGTTATATATTAAAATTAAAATACTATAAATATAGTTTATATTAGAATTTCTAAGTTATATTTAAAAATATACTAATTATAGTAATATTCTAACTTATATAATATTAATCTACTATTATATTTAATAAGATCTTTATTATTCTTTTAATCCTATTAGTAGCTTTATTATTATAGTTTAAATAGAAAGATTAAGTTAGCTCTAATTATTAGGTAGTAGGCTATATATTTAAAATAGAATAAATATAGTTAATTTTTTTTATTTTAAATTTAAATAATAATTTTTCTATATCTAAGAATTAAAAAGCTAGTTAAATTAATAAAAACCTATTTATTATTAGTAATCTATTTAAACTTATAAAATCTCTCTTTATTATTAAATAGATATAGTATTATAGCTAAATTAAAAAGAACTAAATATCTTAATAAATAAATATTATTCTTAATAAGAAATATTATTATTATACTTAATATATAGTTTTAAATAGCTAGTTATTAATTCTATTCTGAGTTTAATATAATAAGCTTATTATAAAGCTTTTATACTTTAGGAATTTTTTTTAAATATTTTATTTATTTATTAGATCTAGATCTTTCTCTATTAAGATAGGGAAATAGGTTTTTAGAAAATAATAACTAGTAGTTTCTTATATTAGTACTTTTATATTTCTTACTATAAAGAATATAATTAGATTTATTATTATTAGCTTTCTTTTACTATTTATTTTTATATTTAGTAATTTCTCTTTTTATTTTATACTTTTACTTTTTATCTAGTAGATTATCTTTTTAGAATATTAATTTAAACCTATTATTTTTAGTAATCTTTTAAAATTTAGAATCCTTATTTAAACCTTCTTTATTATCTTAATATTCTAATTTCTTTCTAAAGATATTTATAAATACTACTATTTTATATATACTACTTTCTATACTCTTCTTATACTTAATTTTTTAGTTTTAAATTATTAATTTAAATCTTAGATTTAAATATTTTTAAAGATTATAGAACTAATTACTTAAGTTCTTTAAGAAAGTAATATCTCTAATTTTAATAATATTTATTATCTACTTCTAATTATTAATTTAGACTTTCTAATTATTTTTTAATTTCTAAGTCTGAATTAGTATTTTAAAATACTCTTTCTAAGTATATATCTTTTTTTAAGGGTTATCTACCCTATATATAGTTTTTAAGTTCTTATAGAAAAGATAAATATTATTATTTACTTTCTTATTAATCTTTAATAGAAAGTAGGTTTAAATATAATAGTTATTTATATATTCTATAATCTATCTAGATATATTATATAAGCTTTTAATCTTCTTATTAAATTTAGTAAGATCTATATAATATACTATTTATTTAATTTTATAGGCTTTCTTATCTTTATTAAGAAGGTTTATAAATATCTTTATAGATTAATTTCCTTTAATAAAACTTAATTTACTAATTTCTAATATAAATTAGATTTTTACTTTATAATCCTTAAAATCTAACTTTTTAGATCTTTTAAGCTTAGTATTATTATATTTATCTAAGCTATTTACTAGTATTAGATATAGAATAAATTTATTAGAGATCTTAATTAAAAAAGCTTATTTAAAGATATTCTAATTATTTAGATTATTTAATTTAGAAGATATTTTAAATACTTTTATAGTAAGTATTTACTATTTAATTAAATTAAATATACTTAGTTTTACTAATTTAGTATTTATATTTATAGTTATAGCTATCTTAAAGAAGTATAACTCTAAAACTCTTAATTATTAGATTCTTTATAGTAAATAAAATAAAAATTATATATTATATTTAGTTAAATTATATAGCTCTAGGATTTCTAAAGGGGATAAATTATATAAATTACTATATACTTCTCTTTTAAGCCTAATACTCTTCTAATCTAGGAAAGGAGATATATTTATAGTAAACTGACCTTGATTCTGACTAAGCGTATTGGATTGCATGATCCCCGGCTCTAACAGTAATTAAGGGGGGTAGGCGATTGACTAGGGTGGCGACTTAATTGGGGAAAAAAAAACGAATCAGCTTCTTAGCGCCTTGCTGGGTGATGGCACAATACCACAAATGTAGATCAGCTTGGCGATGCTTTCTGTGGGAAAGTTCACCTCCTAGATGTATTCTCAGGCCTTCGTCGAGGATCACCTTTATGAGGGGCACTGTGAGTAATAATCCTTTATCAGACTGGCTTTTATTTGTGAGACAACTCATCTTCTGATCAACTCGATTTGCTTTTTCTTATGAGAGAGAAAACTAGGGTTCCTATACTAGCTAGGCATTGCACAGCTTCACTTGTCGAGTAACCTTGTTCAAAAGGGGATATGATGACGAAGTGTTAGTGCTTGCATGTACTGCCATGAGATTCACATTCTCGACATGATTTTATCTTGCGCGACTGCTAGAATCCTTTCCTGCTGCAGCTTGTTGAGTTCCCTTCGCAAAGTCTTGCCTGATGGACTTTTTGGAATAGCTGTGACAATTGCAATCTCTTTGATGGCCTTCTCCCGGCTCGACTCCTTCTTGCTGAACGCCAGGAGCTTCTCTGCAGTCACAACTGGATTTAGACTTGAATTTGCCATGACAACAAAAGCCTTTGGGCGTTCTCCAGCTCGCTCATCAGAGATGCCACAGACTGCACAGTCTTGAACAGCAGGATGGCCCAAGAGGAAGTTCTCTATTTCAGCTGGGGCAACACCAACACCCTTGACCTTGATCATTTCTTTGATTCGGTCTGTGATACTCAAGAAGCCTTCCTCGTCAACGTTACCGATGTCGCCTGTGTGAAGAAATCCGGCCTGGTCGATGGTATCGGCTGTTGCTTCTTGGTTATCAAGATATCCCATGACAACTTGCGGCCCTCGAACCCATATTTCTCCGGCTTCGCCAACACCACAGATCTGGCCGGTTCCCGGATCAACAATCTTGACTTCGGTTGAAGCAACGATCATGCCCACTTTCGAGCCGTATTTGTAAGCGTACTTCGTAGGTGGATGAGAACAAATTGCCGAAGTTGATTCTGTCATACCGTATGCTTGCTTGAAGCCCGTCTGGGGGAATTGCTGCTCTAACCGTTTCAATATCTCGTTCGGGAGCGGCGCAGCACCTGTCGAGAAGCGACGAAGATGGGATAAGTTGTATTTTGCCACAATATGAGGCTGTTGGACTAGCCGTACGAGAATTGGAGGAACTGTGAGCAGTTCCTTGATTTTGTTTTCCATCACTATGCGAAGCATGTCCTCGAAATTGAACTTGGGAAGAATGTAGACATTGGCTTGCAGCAAGATTGGGAGGTGCAGCTGATGAATTATCCCCGTGATATGGTTGTATGGTAGTGCAGCGAGAATCTTGTCGTGGTCTACTGGCGTGATCTGCTGGATCTGAAGACATTGCGCTATGATATTCGCGTGGGAAATCATGACGGCTTTTGGAAGCCCCGTTGTACCGCTGCTGAAGCAAAGAACTGCGCATACGCTGTGATTTGTTTTGGCACTCGGGACCCGGTAGACCAAGGCCTGATCTTCTGGGCAATATGTCTTTCCGATCGCTGCCACGTCTTGTATGCTGTTCGTTTCGAAAGGGTCCGAACTCGCGTCCACTCGTCGACGTCCTAATAGAAAGATATTACGTCGAGGGACGCCGAGTTTTTCAGCGGCTGCCTGAGCCCCATTGATGAGTTCCACACTGGTGAATATAACTTTCGGTCGAGCTAGATTCAGGCCATGCATGAGCTCATCAGCTGTATAGTCTGGAGAGATTGGACATGCCATGGCCCCGATGCGCACAGCCGACAACATGGCAACAGGATACCATATCGAGTTTCTCGAATAGACTGCAACCACATCGCCTAGGCCGACATTAAGCTCCTTAGACAGGAACGTAGACACGTGAGTTGTCAACTGCGCCAGATCACTCAGGCTGATGTGTTCCTGGGTCATGCCATCTGTGAATCCTCTGTGATCCAAATGAGGAGATCTGTTGTGTTCGAACAACCACGACCACAAGTTGACATCTTCCGGGACTGAGTTTCAATGTCAGCTCTACTGTTCTCCCGATCAGCAAAGAAATACGAACCGTGAACCCGTGGATGTTGTGAGGTGAATATCATTGGGTCAGTACGTAGCAGATGGCCAGTTGATGTGAAGTCCCAGGTCCGGCTCCCAGACTATTGCGCGACCGCAATTGTTCTAATAATCACCAACATACGCCTCTGTTACCTGCCCTTCATTTAGTTGCGTTTGTCCGCCTCGGTTACTTGCCTGCGCATTGACCGGCGTTGTCCCACCGGTTTGCCGCGGGATCGGGTGCTCGATGTTCTCAAAGTCATCGAGGCAGCCGCTTAACCTCGGTCTGATTAAGGATGTTAAATTAGGAATGTACTATCTTGAGGAGGTCTAAATAGAACAAAGCGAAGCAATTTGACTCGATTAGTTGATCGCGAGATAGGTAATGTGAGATGAACGTGGAATGACACAATTGACGGCCAATATGACGATGAATGGATTTCCGACAGAGCTCTGGCGGCCAGCAAATGTCAGTGGTCGAACAGGCTTCATATGGATGTAGCACGATGGTAACAAGGTCTATGATAAATTTGGATAACAGAGTAAACGCGCTGTTCTAGGGACAATTACTCATATTGATCTTAGTCATTACCCCATGACAATCAACAAAAACCTCGGACAGACACTTGATCGAACCTCCATCCGCCGGAGCCCCAAGATGCAAAACCATCCCATATCTGCTCACTCACCACCCCCCCGTGAGACATTCTATGTGTTGAAGATCATAGAACATAACGGAAGTAGGGACTACGATCACCAAGCTCCATAAGCTCCCTCTCACTGACCGCAGCCCGGCTTTCCTCGGACATATTGTCCCTTTCGATATTCTCACGATGGTACGCCCAACGGAGCACCAAAGTTGAGATGATCGAACACACAAGGATTCCCAAACAAAACCCGTAGCCAGTCCAGTACCGCGGTTGTTCATTCTCAAGGAATATGTTGCTTCCAATGATACCGCCAAGATTGCCGCCAGAGATTAAAGCAGCCATGCCGACTGCGCGTTTGCTGGATGGCGCCATGTTGTTGCCTGAAATCAATATCAGCAATGCTCTCGTGTCATAGTTGACTGAGTCTTACCAATCCAGCATATGGTTGGGACAATAAACGAATAAAGACCACTGGCAGCTAAGAATATAAAGCCATAGGTAAGGCCCGGTAGCTCGGGTTTGGGACTGGCAAGCAGTGCGATAAACCCCAGACTGGCAGCTGCACAACCTCCTATGATGTAAGAAGACCGATTCTGTTGCCTGTCCGATGCTATAGACGCGACAGTGGCACATATCATAGCGCAGACATATATAGGGATTGTCAACAGTTGCTATTACATGTCAGAACGCACTTTGAGCTCCATTGCTTTGAAACTTACAGCGTTGGCAGCACTGTAGCCGAGTTCTCGGATGACTGTGGGGATGGTGAAGGCGAACCTTTGAAGGAATCAGTGTGTGCCGGCTTCATTGGGCTAACATTGAGAACTTACGCATAGACACCAATACTGTTTCCCCAGTAAATGATCTAAGATGCATCTATGTCAATCCAAGCCCTTGCTGGTTGCTGGGAATTTGAAAAACTTACTACGGCAATATAAATGCGCCAGTCCTTCAATGCATCCAGTACGTGACGACCAGATATCTTATCATCGTTGGTCACCCTTCCTCGACTCGACCCAGTCTCGTTCTCCAAACGAAGGATGAGAAATCTTTTCTCCTCCTCAGTCAGGAAGCTGGCCGTTGCGGGGCTGTCTGGCAACAACCAATATAAAGGCAGAGCAACGAAGACTGTTGCTATACCTTCAAGAATAAAGATCCTAGTCTGCGTTAGCGGGAGACGGAAGCAAACGTGAAGTAAAATCTATGAATAACTCACCATGCCCAACCACCCAGCCCGGCAACTCCATCCATATGCTGGATCGCAAATGCCAGCAGGCCAGAAAATGCGCCTGACAAAGATGCGCCTGCAAAGAAGATGATCATTCGTGTTTGAACCTCGTAGCGCTTATACCATATGGTAAGGAGGTATGTAGCACCAGGAAAGAATCCTGCCTTGTTGCTCTTAGCACAGTTCATGTTGATTTTCTCTCGGCATACAATCACTTACTTCGGCAACACCCAAAAAGAAGCGTGCAACAACAAGTCCTTCGAAATTTTTCACAAGCCCCATGCAAGTTAGAACAACTCCCCATGTTAGCACAATTGAGGGCAGCCAGAGACTTGGTTTGGTCAATTTGAGAATAACGTTGCATGGCACTTCGAACAAAGCGTATGGAATGAAGAAGACGGTCAATGCGATGTTGTATTGAGCGCCGGTCAGACCAAGGTCTTGGTTCATCCCTGCAACCTTGGCATTACCAACTTTGAAATGTCAGCAAGAACTTCACCAAGCTGGGATCTGGAAACAAACTGTTTGATCGATCGATAAATGCCAGCAAGTACATGACGGTTAAAGCTGGCACGAGCCTTATATCAACCTTTCTTAGGATTCGGCGAGTCTCGGCCTCATCATACTGCTGACTTGTGTCCGTGGCTCTAGGATCAGCTGTTGCTTGTGCCTCCACGGATTCGATATGCTCTTCGTGAGATTTCTGCATCATTACAGTTGATAAATTGTACCATGAGTAAGTTATGAACGTGTAGGAAGAGATGAATGGGTCTTAATTATATACGGACTTAGCAGCCATAGGACATTGTACGGCGTAAATGTATGAGCGACTAGCTTCGGGGTAATGGAGTGATGGTCATTTACACTGCCCACCTCGCAACAGGGGCGTCCTTGACGGCGCGGGGTGCATTATCTGGCTAGTCTCCAAAAGGTCCGAGGTTAAGGCTACATGTGGGAGATCGTGGGGAGATCTTAGTAAATGGAGCCGTGGTTATTGAAGGCTTCTCGTCTAGAGTCGTTACTCCGTAGCACTCAAATTCGACCTCGCAACTAAGCAAATCAAGTCCATGATGGACAACATACGCGTAGAACCTATCTTGATATATGTAGTGAACAGAGAAGACTGCACATTAAGTAAGGATAGAGCGAAGCCATCCAAATACGCTTTTGCTTTAGTCGAGACGTCAAGAGTGTTCCCTTCAACCCAAGGGAAACATACTGTGCCGCGCGAGATTTGCCCAACTCAAGCCGTTTCATTGGGCCCTGGCCCGTGGCCCGAACCCGAGGTAGAGTTTAGGAATCACATTTCTCTACCGATAGATCGCCGAGATACCTTTCTTCTACTCGGCACAATCTTCTCCCACACGTTCCCACACACTCACTGTATCCTCGGTACGGGACATATAGATCCTATCTTCTAACAACCTGCTCTGTCCTCTTGTCTTCGCTCCCCGCCACAATCTTTTCGTACCTAACACAAGACTGGTGACTTTCAAGTTTTCTGTTTTGATCACTGAGCAACGTGCACAACGCAAACCTTTAAACACCGATAGAAAATATGTCTGCTCCAACTGCATCTCTTATTGCGCCAAACGGCAAGAGAATCGAGCTGCCGACTGGGCTGTTTATCAACAACCAATTCGTTAGGTCCTCTGGAGACACCAAACTTACGAGTATCAACCCTTCCGATGAGTCTATCATTGCCGAAGTCGAGGCCGCTTCGGAGCTGGATGTCGACAAAGCTGTGAAAGCTGCTCGCGCGGCGTTGAACTCACCCGAATGGGCCGAAATATCTGGTACCGAGCGTGGCAATTTCATCTACAAATTGGCCGATCTTGTCCACGATGCTCGTGAAGATCTCGCCACGCTTGAGACATGGGATAACGGCAAGCCCTACCATATATCCCTCGACCACGACGTCGCCGGGGTTGTGGCCTGCTTGAAGTATTACGCAGGGTGGGCTGATAAGATTCATGGGCAAACAATACCCACGCACAGCAGCAAATTTGCCTATACCTTGAAGCAGCCTGTTGGAGTATGTGGCCAGATCATTCCCTGGAACTTCCCTCTCGCAATGGCGGCCTGGAAGCTTGGGCCTGCCCTCGCTTGCGGCAACACAGTTGTGCTCAAACCAGCTGAGCAAACACCCATCTCGGTCCAACTTTTTGCTTCCCTTATTATCAAGGCTGGCTTTCCACCAGGTGTTATAAATATCGTTAATGGCTATGGCAGCGAAGCTGGTGCTGCTATTGTGAAGCACCCTGATATAGACAAAATTGCGTTCACTGGTTCGACCCCCACCGCCCGCAATATCATGCGTACCGCCAGCGTGAATTTAAAGAATATCACACTCGAAACCGGGGGCAAGTCTCCCCTTATAGTGTTCGAAAATTCCAATATCGAAGAGGCGGTCAGATGGGGTCATCAGGGTATCTGTTACAACGGAGGCCAAGTTTGTACAGCCACATCTCGTATTTTGGTGCAAGAGAACGTGTACCAGAGGTATATTGAGCGGTTCAAGGAGCAAATTCGCCAATACAACGTTGGTGAGCCGTGGCTGAAGAACACATTTCAAGGTCCGCAAATTACTAAAGTCCAATATGAGAGGATTCTAAACTACGTTGAAAGCGGAAAGTTGGAAGGGGCAAAGCTTGTTATGGGCGGAAACCCGGTGAAGAATGTCGGTAATGGAAAGGGATTCTTCCTCGAGCCCACCGTCTTTATTGACGTCAAAGAGAACCATAAGATTTTCCAAGAAGAGGTCTTCGGCCCATTTGTCTCCATCACCCCATTCTCGTCTGAAGCAGAGGCTGTCAGGCTCGCCAATAGTACCGTATTTGGCCTGGGTGCTTCGATTTTCTCACTTGATATCCGCCAATGCCATCGGGTTGCCGCTCGCCTACAATCCGGCATGGTCTGGATCAATAGCTCCAATGATTCTGACTTTAGAGTACCGTTTGGCGGCGTGAAACAAAGTGGAATTGGTAGGGAGCTGGGTGAGGCTGGTCTTGCCGCTTACACACAGACGAAGGCTATACATGTCAATATGGGAGTCACAGTTTGAAGGGCACATCGGGTGGTTAGGTTCTTTTATTCTTTCATATCTCAACAAAAATACCAAATTCAGTTATAAACCAAGTGTCTTCTTCTACGCTAAGCCATTGTGCTGTATTATCAACATTGGACTTTGTTGAGATCTGAATGCAAACCATTGTTTGCCAACTTGATCACGCCGCTCATAGATATTTTGGCTCTCCATAAGTTCTGGTTTATTCGATGTAATACAATAAGCAAGAAGGTCTGCCAGATTCGTAAAAATGAACACGCATACACCGATAATTCTCACACATGATAGAGCTATTACGCCACGTATTTAGTCGGCTTCCGTATACTGCCACGTTTACAGTGAGAAGCAAAGCACTATACCTAACATACAAGGCAGCATTGATGAGCCTCACTCTTGCGACGACTCATATCTAAACTGGGAAACCATAAGTGATACTATGCAAAGGATCTCATTGCCCAGGGCAATTCCTGTGTTTACCATGGCGTCCAACTCGCTACGGTATCCGGGAAACAAAAAAGGACGTAATAGTCGATCAGTGGTAGTAGACACAAAGTCTGATCAACAGTTTCCCTTCAGGAGAGTAAAACTTTGTCGGTTGAAATTAACAGTTGGTGCTGATATGTCAATAGGCCGACACCGGCACTATCCGAGCACCAATTGCCTACCCAGTTTGGTAAGAAAAATACCCCCTGACAGCTCGGCGAGAAGCAACCAGTATGTGGGCGGAGTGTTTGTTGGTGCTCGTGGCCGGCATCAAGGCCATGGAACCGTTACGCCGAACCCAGCCTCGGACACGGCGTAGTTCGCGAGCAATAACCGGTTAGGACAATGGTAGCCGGCAGACTGGGGACACGAACTCCCGATGTAGATTACAAGGGGTTTAAAGCCGTCAAACAAGCGCTCATACAACTGACTGCCACACTTCTCATCTGACGAATTACAGTCCATTCTTCAAGATGTCTACCAGAATTACCATTGCCGAGTACCTTTTCCGGCGCTTAGGCCAGTTGGGCGCCAAGTCTATCCACGGGGTTCCTGGCGACTACAACTTGCCGCTCCTGGACTACATTACTCCTGCCGGTTTACGTTGGATTGGTAATGCAAACGAGCTCAATGGCGGATACGCTGCTGATGGCTATGCCCGCATCAAGGGCATTGGAGCTCTGGTCACCACCTTTGGTGTAGGCGAGCTGTCGGCCATCAACGCGGTTGCTGGGGCCTACGTTGAGCGCAGTCCGGTCGTCCATATTGTTGGATGTCCTGCTAGATCTGCTCAGAAGTCGCAAGTTCACCTTCACCACACCTTCAATGATGGTGACTTTTCCCGCTTTGCCGCTATGCACAGTTATGCTACCATCGCCCAGGCAAAGCTATGGGACATCCGCACTGCCGCCGAGGAGATTGACCAGGTTCTTCGCCAGTGTGTGCTCCAAAGTAGGCCTGTCCACCTTCAAATCCCCGTTGATATGGGAGATGTTGAAATATCTGGCGAAAGGTTGCACACAGACCTTCTTGACACCACCCTAGGACCCATGAGCCTTGCTGACGCCGTCGTTGACGCAATCCTCGACAAACTATATTCTGCGAAGCGCCCCATTATCTTGATGGATGGGGAAGTCCGCGACCCGGAGGTGATTGAGTCTGCCTGTCGCATCATTGCCTCCACCAAATGGCCGACTTGGGTTACTTGTTTCTCCAAGGGCCTCGTGGACGAGACGCTCCCCAATGTCCACGGAATCTACCAGGGTGCTTTTGCCCCTGAAGCATCGCAGAAGGTCTTCAAGGAGTCTGACCTGATTCTCTGTGTTGGCCCGCATCTCAGCTCGGCCAATACCTTTACGTTCTCGGCTCTGCCTGATCCCAAGGTTACGATCTTCATCAACGACACCGACGTCAAGATTCTAGACGAGATCACTGAGGATGCGCCGGCCAAGTACGTAGTCCCTCGTCTGGTTGAAAGGCTCGACCAGAGTAGAGCTCAATCGCTGTATCAGCAATATCCCGCGCTGCCTAAGGATAGCGTGGTTCCATTCTCATCTCTGCCCAAGGACGAGCCAATCACTCAGGATAGGGTCTGGCGAGCACTGAGTAACATGTTCCGAGAAGGAGATGTAATTCTGGGTGATGTTGGCACAGCGGGCTATGGGCTACGGGATGTCATCTTGCCTCCTACCGCAAGGATCTTCCTTCCGGTCACCTGGCACTCTATTGGTGCCCAACTTCCAGCATCGCAGGGTGCGGCTTTGGCCCGGAGAGATATAGTTGAATCTGCCGGGGGCAAGGGGAGCACTCGCACCATCTTGATGATCGGTGATGGCAGCTTCCAAGTGACTGCTCAAGAATTGACCACAATCATCCGCCAGAACTTAGACGTGATTGTATTTCTGATCAACAACGACGGTTACACAATCGAGCGGGCCATCCATGGCTTGTCCGAGGAGTACAACGATATTGGTCGATGGAACTATCTCCTCGCGCCCGAGTTCTTTGGATCGCCCAAGGACAGTGTCCGGACGGCGACAGCGAGAACTTGGGGAGAGCTGGAGAGTGTTCTCAACGACAAGGACATCATCGATGGGAACGGACTTCGCATGGTTGAGATATTCATGGCGCGGGATGATTGCCCTGTTGGGCCGATGTCTATGTGGTTAGAGAAACAAAAGTCTAGAGTATCGAAGTAGTTACCAAGTCTATACTAAATGAACCTTAACACCTCTCCATTCGAAGTACACTCTGACCGAGCATCTTCTTGCACGATCAGCAGCCACAGTATTAATGCGACTTAATCAATTATGGGGCAATAGATTTACTATCCATTCAACACAGTTGCAGTGTGTTGAGTCGTTCTATAGTAGTTGGTCCATGACTTCAATCATCACGGATAAACGAAGGAGTGGTATAATCCGAATATTTCCTAATATCTCAGATACATAAAACGAAGAGAAGTGTCATCGGCGCCCACGCCACTCGAAACGTGCATTCTATTCAGTTCTTGCCTTCAAGTGTAGAGCAAAATTACAGGATAGCCGGCAAAGGTGCTTCTACAGTTTCTCTTATTGGTGTGTCTAAATCAGCCAGTTTGTGCAAAGACTGTTCTGCAGGAGTTATGGCAGGCTGTTCCTGTCCAAAAAGAAAGTCATCGAAGGTCCAGACGTCTCGACCGCTGTGCGGAGCCTTATCGGTAGGTAATTTTGGCTCGTCAGGAGCTGAGCTGGGGCTGTAAAATGTAGGTTTCGCAATGTCGCCAGCGAGATGCATGTAGATTTGTTCCTCGATATTGGCTAGAATGTGTGTATCCACTGAGAGCATTTCAAGTGGCATCAGACTGGAAATCCTCGCATTCTGCGACTTTTCATCGTCGGTTGGTGTATCAACGGCGGTCCTGTCAAAACCTACTATGAAGCTCGTGGGAGGACAATGGGCAGAGCTGGGTGTAAAAGGGGCCTCTTCTCTCAGTATTAACGGGAAATCACTATCTTTCGGAAGGCGGCCTTTGCTCAAACTGAGGTCAAGCGACAACGCCAGTCGCAGATAGAGGCGTGGCTGGAAGGCGAAGATATCCGACCAGTTCAGCTTGACCTGCCGGCTGCTGACTGTCGAGAGCTCTTTGAGTTGCGTGATCGAACTTGTGTGGTGGAGGATCTCTTTTATCCAGTCGACACCGTCATATCTTGGAGTATAAATGTCCATTACTTTGACGAGAATGTTGAGTTGCTCTTTCCTCAGCATTAGTGCTACATCATCAGAATCAGCAGAAGTTGAAAAGAGCTTTATATCGACAATGTTCAGGAATAGCGGTAGAAGAGCACATCCCACAGCACTAATGGGCAGCCACTGTGCCAGACCTCGCCTGATAAGGTCTCCATGATAGTCGGTGATCTTGGCAGTGGCATTCTGCAGATCGACCCGACTTCCTAAAATTATGGACATTCCTCTTGTTGAAACATCGATCGCATTATCGCTTTGTAACACCTCTAGATAAAGCGAGTTGTGGCAAAGGAGAGCTCGGGCGGTATAATAGTACATCATCATGAGGTGGGAATAAAGAATAGTTGATTCCTCGTTGACGTCTTGTCCATTTACTTCTGATAGTACCGGGTCAATGTCTGACAATGTTTTCGTAATATCCGGCAATACGGACTGTTGCCACCCATCCAGAGCAATTCTACACTCACGAACCCTTGTGGCATTTTGGTGAATATCTACTGACCCGGGTACCACATTGGTGTTGATTGGAAATGTGTGCAGGAGGTCGTCTGATAGTAGGATGAACAGCTCCGTAGTCCGAATCACAATCCTGGCCAGCCGCTCCTTAGTTGCTCGGTTGTAGACTTTCGAACACTCAAACTCGTCCGCTAAATCTTCAACCACAAGAGGCGAGGACAAGAAATCGAAATAGCGAGATGTGATTCGGATTGGCCTTTTCATAAGCAGTGCCAGAGTATGTTCACGAATGATACAGCACCACCAGGTCCGCTTCAGGGCATTTCGCCAAGGCTGCATAGCCGTGTCATTCGGTGTGAGGGTAGCATATAGAGGGGCCTCTGCCATTTGGGCGTGTTCAATGGCTATGCTAAGCCAGAGCGGACTCGCTGCGTTGCGTGCTGACAACGCTTTGAAGGACAAAAGAAGTGCCGTTTGAGAGTTGCTCAAGGCCGAAGTGTCCGAGCCAAAGTCGTAGAGAAGTTTAGCACGACGATAGTATGTTGCTCTCATTGACCTAATATCGTCGAACCCCAACGACTGAACCGTGGTAGAAGGTATAAAGGTACAGGAGGCAAATAGCATCGCCTGAAACAGCAGCAGAGATATTGGTTTATCGGCAAACCCGTCAGTTGTGCCATCGTACGACTCCCAGAAGTGCCCCTCGTGTATCAAAGGTAAGAATGGATGGACGTGTAAGAAGTACTGTTTGACCAATTCGTCCAGTAGCGTCCGTTTTGGAACGAGAAAGCAGCCCTGCTGTTCCAGGAAATGGTATCCAGAGGGTTGGATAGTACAGGCTGGGTCGATGCGTAAGAATGAATATGAAAAGTACGGTGTCTCCACGGCATCCACAGCAAGAGCGTCGTCGAGCCATGATTCAAGTCCTGAATTTGACAGGAAGTCATTGGGGTTTCCGACTAAAATTGCATGGACAGTCAGCTTGACAGATTTCAAAGGAGTCAAAGAGGCGCTTACGTTCTTCCACCGTAGGTCTCGTTTCATCAACCATGGATAGACTGTCTTCTTGAGAACTCTGATCATCCTGGGACCGCTGATCATCTTGGGAGGTCTGGTGAAAGCCGTCGCCCTTACCATCATTTCCTGTCGACTTGTTTCGATCAACATCGAATAATCCATGTTGATCCTCCAATATGCCGGGCCTCTTTGCCTTCGTAAGCGAGCTAATACGGTAGCGTGAACTCCCACAATCGGTGAGCGAATAGCGGGTGCTGCTAGTAAGGTCAATCACTAACTGCTACATGGGACCGCGCTGGACTTACACTCTATCACCTCTTTCGTTTACCACACACTGAGTGCCGTCGAGGACACAATTCGTACATGAACGGTCCCTAAATGACACATCACAACGGACTTTACGTGCCCGGCAGTTCATGCATGCTCTCGGCGCTCTTCTTCGAATTTGTCGGGGGGCAGTTTTGGCTTGATCCTGCTGACCTCCAGGCTCACCGGCGCCGTGCCCGGTTTTGGGACTGGGGGTCATCTGGAGGGCGTATTGCGGAGGACACGATTAACAAGGTGAATTTAATGGAGACAGCCAGCAGCGAGCCCGCACAGCTGCTATGAAGTGCTACATATACGCGCAGAGTAAGCGGTCACTCGCAGGGTAGAGAGAGTTTCCGGGGGTGCCCGTATTTTGGCGGGGTGTAAGTCGGGTGCGGAGTATGTAGGCCGGGGTATTGCTGAAACAGTTTCTAATAACATACATAGAAGAGGCTAACATCTAAATCTCCAGATGCTTGATGTGCATTTTACGGCGGGGTGCCTCCAGAAGTTGTTCCCAAATATGGGATGCCCTCACAGCAGACACGAATGCCCCCATTGCGGAGGCCTCGGAGTACGTAGGCAAAACGGGAGGTCGGAGTATGGATCACTCCTGCTCCGAGAGGAGGGTAGGCGGCTCGGAGTAACCAGCTTCAAAGGCCCACGTAACTACTCGTCTCTCTGCAAGACCAGCGGAGATAGGGATTTTCATGTGGATCGCGAGTCAGGTAGTCTCCGGGGGAGGTAAATTCACGGGGCTTCAGCCTCCCAGTCATGTCTCGGAAGATTTAGGGTATGGTCGAAGAATACTCACCTCTCGACTATTGATGTACTCATACGCCGAAATAGCTGACATTTCCTGGACTAAACCGGTACAAGATTGAATTGGCGTTGAAAGGTTATTGAAGACGACAGAAGTGAGTCAACGCCCTCATGTTCCAAACCGATGGCGCGCGATAGCCAAACTTTGCCACC
Source organism: Clonostachys byssicola (assembly GCA_902006505.2). Lineage (NCBI taxonomy): Eukaryota > Fungi > Ascomycota > Sordariomycetes > Hypocreales > Bionectriaceae > Clonostachys > Clonostachys byssicola. Next base: position 21,602 of record CABFNO020001372.1, read on the forward strand.
AAATCCGACGCCTCCCTTTTAGCATGTCGTTTACCTCTCTTTATATGAGGCTATCCATTCCCTTATATCATCTGTTGAACTTTGACCCAACTATATGGGAGGCCTCATAGTTTGACTCAGCTACAATTACACTTCGATACAGCTTTCGCGCCCCAAAAGCATGTGCACCAAAGATCCCGTCCTGCCTGAAAAAGGCAAGCGAAACACCCTTGTTACAAGTGCTCTCCCTTATGTCAACAACGTCCCTCATCTTGGGAACATTGTCGGCAGTGTTCTCAGCGCGGATGTCTACGCACGCTTCAGCAGGCGCCGAGACCGACCGACCATCTACATTTGTGGCACTGACGAATACGGCACTGCTACCGAAACCAAGGCCCTTGAAACCGGTAAAACCCCCAAGCAGCTTTGCGATGAGTTCCACGCCAAGCACAAGGAGGTCTATGACTGGTTTGAAATCAGCTTCGACTATTTTGGGCGCACCTCGACCGAGCAGCAGACCAGAGTTGTGCAGAAAATCTTCCTGGAGTTATGGGAAAACGGGCACATGGAGGAACGCACTACAACACAGCCTTACTGCGAGGAGCACGGTGCTTTTCCAGCTGATCGATTCGTTGAAGGTATCTGTCCCAAGTGCGGTTATGATGACGCCCGCGGCGACCAGTGTGACAAATGCGGTGGACTCTTGGATCCATTCGAGTTGATCAGTCCGCGTTGCAAGATTGATGGTGCCTCGCCTATCCCTCGAGAGACGAAGCACATGTTTTTATGCCTCAATAAACTTCAGCCTTCGGTCGAGGAATGGTTCGAGAAGACCAATAAAGAGCAGAAATGGTCGGCCAACGCTGCAACTATCACCAGGGCATGGCTACAGCAAGGTCTGGAAGGCCGTAGCATTACTCGTGACCTGAAGTGGGGGGTGCCAGTGCCTCTTCCCGGGTATGAAAACAAGATCTTTTACGTGTGGTTCGACGCTTGCATTGGCTATCCATCTATCACAGCTTGCTACACCGATCAGTGGGAGCAGTGGTGGAAGAACCCCGAGGACGTGAGGCTATACCAATTCCTTGGGAAGGATAACACACCCTTCCATGCGTGAGTGTGAGCGACCAGCTACTTCGTGGAATAAGTCTAACCAGCTGATCATAGCTTGATTTTCCCCTCTTCGCAGATTGGCACCAAGGACAACTGGACCATGGCCAGCCACATATCGGCTACAGAGTACCTCAACTACGAGAATGGAAAGTTCACGAAGTCAAGAGGCATTGGAGTTTTCGGTGACCAAGCAAAAGACGTAGGAGTCTCGTCTTCCGTTTGGAGATACTTCCTCATGAGCAATCGCCCAGAGTCCAGCGATACCCAGTTTGAGTGGAATGCATTTGCCCTTGCCAACAACAGCGAGCTCCTTGCCAATTTAGGTAACTTCGTCAATCGAGTCGTCAAGTTCGTCAACGCCAAATGTGAGGGCACTATCCCTCGTTTCTCTGCATCCTACACCGACGATAGTTTCGACTTTCCCGTTTGGATTACCAGGATCAACACTTTGTTACAGGAGTACGTCGACCTCCTAGAGAATGTGCACCTCCGTGCTGGGGTCAAGAAGCTCATGGAGATCAGCGGCGAAGGTAACAAACTTCTCCAGTACCGTCTGGACAACACCCAGCTCACCGAGAATCCCGAACGTACTAACACTATTATCGGTCTCGCACTCAATCTTTGCAGCCTCCTCGCCGCTATTGCTGCTCCTTACATGCCCTCGACATCTGATTCCATCTGTCAACAGCTTAATATCCACGCTTCCTTTCATTCCTGACGTCTGGACTCCCGATGGCCTGAAGAGCGGGCACAAAATTGGGAAAGCAGCTTACTTGTTGTCTCCCATCGATAAAAAATGGCTACAAAAGTGCAAGATGATGTTCGGAGGCTCCGCCGCATCGCTCACCGCCGAAGCAGCATCCAATAGTAACGCCGAGGCCAAGCATAGAAAAAGGGGCAACAAAGCAAGCAAGAAGACCTCCAAGATCACCGAGATGTAGCCTACGATCAAATAGGGTACGTCGATCTTAATTCCGATAATTATACTACCGAAGTCGACTCTAAGTCAGGTTTAATATATAAGTCAAGTCTGAGGTCAGGAAAGGGTCAAGGAGTCTTCAACATGTGGATAGTTTAGATAATTGAATACGAATCGACCTCGCCTAGCTCATCTATTGGCAAGGAAAACGTTGTTTTTGCACCCAAGACAAAGAGTGATGCCTCTGATAGAACGTCCACAGTCTCTTCATCCAAGACAACCAAATGGTTCACTCCAGTTACCCTTGTCCAGATCACAACGCAGATATGCAAGCGGAATAAAAGCAAGGGTAAGGGCAGTGGAGGTATCGAAGAAGACTATTCATCAGAGGCAGGTATTAAGGATCAGAATATGGGTGTCGGTATCATGACGCTTGTTCTTGGGACTTGCATAACAGCTGCGTCGGCGCTCTAGGGGGGCATGCTCTAGGGGTAGTCTTGTTGATTTGTTTTTTATTTTGAATGGAAGATAAGTTTACTTGGTACAACAAATTAATCCTATACGATTTGGAATGTTTTTGCTACAAAATCGTCTCTCCTTCCTATTGATCTCACATTATTCCTTCTTCAAACATGATTAAAAGACATTGAATCTATAACTACAAACCCGAGCAAGCACCAAAAAACGACTTGGCTATTACTTGAATCAAGAACGCTCAGTGATTTGAATTAGTTTCAAAGAGAGCCGTCAATAAACGGTATGTGCTGCTGCGGACATGTAATGTTGGACGGCGGAACTGCGCCTTGGAGGTACTTCTGAACGTATCCAAAGTAACAGTCTGATCCTCCTTGATTGGCGACGACGTGCTGTACTCGAGAAAAAAATCATCAGTAAGCAAGATATCCTACATTGATAAGGCGATTTACAATAGACACTAGGATTTGACTTACCCCAACACCTTCTTGCAACAAGAGCACCGATCCAGGAAATTGAGAAGATAGCTTGCGTGCCCTAAAATGAATAGCAGGTTAGTGGCATGTCATGTTGTGGAGCAGTCCGGAGAAACGTACGACTTGACAGGTGTTCCAGGGTCAACGGTGTTGCTAGCGAGCAGAATGGGGAAGGACGTAGGCCTTTGTATTCCGCTTATCGGGTCTGCATTGAAAAGAAACTAATCAGTATTGATTTACGCGAGGTGTAATTTATACATTAGGAAGAAACTCGAATGGGGTGAGGAGTGAGGTTTGCGTACTCCGAATCGCCATGCTATCAGGCAATTGCGGCCGAAATGATCGACACAAGATAGTTCCCACAACGATTGGGTAGATATCACCGATGTACTTGCTCGTAGAGACCATGTATTCGACATAGCTCTTGAACTCCTCAATGGTAGTCAGCTTGTTTCTTCGATATGAATCAACACATCTAGTGACAAAACCAGCGTCGGACGTGATGCCTAGTCCGTTAGGTATTTCCGCGAGAGCCGAAGCGTTTCTGTTTTCTAGCTGATGCAGGGCCTCAGCTATGACTGGGAAGCCTGATCGTGGGGTGTAGATGTTATTGAAAAACAGAGCCTTAAGATCGGAATAGGTGACCATCGCTGGTAGCCCTTGACTTTGGGCTCTGCTTACAGCCACTGGATGACTCTGCAGCTCTTGGATGATCAGGTCCATTCTGGCGGTGATATTAGTCGGCGAGGGTCCCCAGAAGGAACATTTGTCGGGGCCGGCGGAGTGGCACAAGTCAGAGAATTTCCCAATGGTCTCGTCCATCTGGTCGGCAACATCCCTCCAGTTAGCTTCATAGTATTGCTCCGCATCCAAAACACCGTCAAGTATCATTCTCTCAACTCGGTCGGGAAACAATGAGGCAAAGGTCGCTCCAATGACTGTGCCGTAACTGATTCCGTAAGCCCACAGTTTGGCATTAGATGGTGGTTGTTGGGCCAATGTGGCCTCGGCTTCGACAAATGTGAGCAAGTCTTGGGCGACAGCAGGAGTAGTGACATAGTATCCGTTGGGTAGATCCTTTTCTACGGCCTCGTTGCACCACTCGCCGTAGATACTAGCCGAATAATACTGCTCCTGGAGTGACTCCGATGAGACGTTGGTAGCCCCTGTGGCATGCAGTCGATTGAAGGCTAGTCTTGCCTCTGCATTCCCGCGAAAGCAGTCAATGTTCAAACCGCTGTTGTTCACACCGCGAGGATCGAAAGACACGAAGTTGTACTGTTCTCCGAACATCTGCCCTATCATAGACCGGTACTCGCCAAGAAGCTGGGTACCAGAACCACCCGGACCGCCTAGCAAAAGATCAGTTGGTTACATGAAATTTAGGTAACTGTGTAAACGATTCGCCTGCGCCTTACCAGGGATGAGTACAATGCTTGGCGATTGGGCCGTGGCATTCTTTCCGGCCAGTTTCATAAAGGCGATGGATGTGTTGCCAAGACTTCTGTTTGAATAATCCAATGGAACTTCCAGCTTAGAGCACGTGAAATCGTCGAAACATGGAGTCCACGTTAGATTAGGAGATGGAGTAAGCTAAATAGTTAGAACGTTTTGGGATCTTCGATCTCATTGTGGAGGGAGCACCATCTCACATCTTCAAATCCATGGACCATTCCTCTATTGCACAAGCTATCGACATTGCATGCAAAGCTTGCCAAAAGAATGAGCGCAGCAGCAAGTCGTTTCATCGTTGCTCGTGGGAAGCGCCGTGTCGAGTGGGGTTTCTGGTTTGTTTGCTGCGAGAGAAATAGTTGTTGACATTGCCATTGTAGCCAGCATGATCACGACGCGGAGACTGAGCACATTTATACAGTTGAAGGTTTAGAGAGATATGACGATTAGCTTCTCGGCTTTGATGTTTATGAGGTCATATCGTCCAGTTGCATCCACAATGTCGCATGAGCAGGCTTCTTGGTGCTCAGCGTGTACGAAGAAGCCAATAGCTATCCACTCCACCGTCACCAGGACTTACTCTTCAGTCCTTGCCCATTTCAACTACATACATAGCCTTGTTAGCACAGGGGGAGAACCTCGCCCCTTCTGGTCCCTTGCCTGTGCGAGCTGGCCAATGAGTACGCATTTCTACTCGTGCTGACGTATTTTAACAACATCTGAGCCACGGAGCCAGTCGACGCAAGATCCTTGTTTCCGCTGTGCCGTTATTAGTGGCTTGGCCTCGGCATATAAATACAAATTAAGAAAGGCTTGTTTCTTGTGCCCCGCCTGTACGAACAAGCCAATCAGTAGCCATCCAAGCATCACAAGACGCTGATCCCAAATCCTTCCCCAAGATCCTCTTCTTTTTCTGTCTTCAATATTGTAATTGACAGTCGCAAGTGTATGGACAGACGGACCGGCCAACAACACTAGGGTGCGCTATAATGACGTTGTAAAATTGAAGGGAGAAACAATAGCGTAATACAAATTTACTGGGGTGTACATATGACTGATGTATACAAGCCTATTCCAGCCTTCATTTGGATTTGGAAGTTTGGCCCTCGAACTTGTCTATGCTTTTTAGAGCAAGTCTCGTGAGCTCTTGCGTATACTCATCCGCCAGCTCCTCTAATGATGAGACTTGGCAGTCTTGCAAGAACTGCTTCCATTTCGGCCAATGCTCGGGCTCAAATCCTTCCGTCTTTCGAGGCCAGCCAGCCTTGTGCGCGCGGCGCTTCTGAGTATCTGTCCAGACCTTCTTAGGCGCATAGATGAACCACATGCACATAACTCGCACGTCTTCCGCTGTGGCCTGGTACTTCTTCTGGAATATGCATGTTAGGGCGGGGTGGCTCCAGGTAATGCCCTTGTTGTAAGCGAGAAACCCCATTTCCGAGAGCCGGGCGAGCCAGGCTGTGAAGTTTTCCAACTGGTGGCCATCGCCGTCAACATCTCCAACATCCGCTCCAAGTAAGGTCAGCTAATTGAGCCTCATTCTCGAGGGGTTGAGTGATATTGATGGAATACTTACAACCTATCGTAAAATAGTCTGCCATTTTCATGCCTATCTCAGGCATATCTGTCCAGAAGCTCATACGATATGAATCCTTTACCACACCGGCCCCTGTAGGGTCGGTCACAGTTTGTTGCTGGAGCTGGACGCAAAAGTCGATGAGCTTAGATTGTCGGTCGTATCTGAGGCGCCTTGACAAGCCATGAATGGTATCCGCGACATTGTCAGCGTGGTTATACAAAGGGTCGTCAGTTTGGTCATCAGGAGAAGAAACGGCTGTCGGAGATGCTGCCGCAGAGGTCAGGGCAGTAATTGCCTCTACGGCCCTGGCCACGGAGTAATCGTCCTGAGTGATCATGTCGACGATGACCTCGCCCTCCGATCCGAATCGCAGCTATTCTTCGTCAATAAACAGAGACGACTTTTTCATAGCATACTTACATCATTGAATGTGTCTGGTAGTGTCTCCCGCGCGGTTATAGTGGCGTCCACCCGGGTAGAAAGGATTCGGTCCCGATGAGGATCAGTCAGCTTTTTAATAAACTGACAGGTGGATGGATCAAGTTTGGAAAATCTATGGCGCTGGTTCAATCTATCATGTGTAGGGCGAGAAGTGATAATCTGAATGCCGCTGGGTTTGAGAGAATAGAGGCCGTACATGCGTCGAGCACTCGCCATTCGCGAATAAGATGACACGGCATGCCTTGTTAGATCGATTCGGGCATGTGGCCGAAGTAATACTTCTGAGAGCTTTGTTTCACACGCCATGTCATTCTCTGCCAAGCGTCAGAGGAGTTGGGAAAGGCAGAGTAAGAGTGGAATCGTGGAGTTAAAAGTCAGTGACTGTGCTCCACTAAGAATACCTAGGTACGTTAAGGGTTGTGCCTTTTTAATGGAATATACTGACTAACTAGGTACATACTGTTGGTCAGCAGTGCCATTCATTTAACAACACTGGCTCCAGCAAGGATTTATGCTACAGTATCCGGTATAAGTAGGGGCTTACACCCACTGTATTATGCCCTAAGAATCCAAATACATCCAAACCAACATCCACACCATGGGCGAAGCTCGAAGCTCCGAGGCCAAGATGGACAATCAATCATGGAGAAAAAAGCCTCGCAAATTCGCCCCAAAGTCAAGACTAGGCTGTAAAACGTGCAAGTGAGGCTATGCGCCCTCTCCTATGGTTCCTCCGTATTTGAGAAATCAAACGCTGACACTCAATCTTGGCACAACTTCTAGAATACGGCGGATCAAATGCGATCTGGCTCAGCCTTCATGCTTGAAGTGCCGGTCCACAGGTCGCACCTGTGACGGTTATGGTGATGTCGCTGATGTCCCCTCGACTTTCAGTGCCGAGGTTGGACACGAACGTCACGACATCGAGCACCAGACTACCGGCCAAGATTCCACAGCTACAAGTGTGACAGTACGAACAAGATATGACATTAAACTCGATGGAGTCCTCCTACAGACCCCTGGAGCTTTCATGATCTTACCAGTAACTGAACCAAAACAGGCGGAGGCTCTGGGCTTCTTTGAGAATGTTGCGATAAAAAATATCAATGAATATCGGCCATGCAGTTCATGGCGTAAGACTCTCATGTTCTTTTCTCAAACCGAGCCATCAGTTCGATGTGCCGCCATTGCTCTGGCCCTGATGCACCGCAATCAGCTGGATCGAGTTTCTGGCTACGGTTTACAACAACCACGAGTCCCGGACGACGCTCCCTTGCTTTACTACAATCGAGCCATTCAACTGCTTCTTAGCCAGAAGAGTAATGATGACACTCAGGCAGCAGCCATCACTCTTTTGGTTTGCTATCTATTTACCTGTTTTGACCATCTGGCTGGCAACTATGTCCAAGCCATGAAACACCTCCGCGGAGGCATAGAGCTCTCTCGTAACATCGATCAAACGACGTCGAACGAACATGGCGCCTTTTATGATGTAAAACCTTCGGGAGCTCAAGACCTCATTTATCAAGTCACAAGACAATTCCACCGCCTGGACTTGCAGGCTGTGATGTTTCTCATCGACTGGACGCCTACCGATAGTCAAGACAGCTATTTTCCCCAGCTCTCAATATCAAATACTACCTTCCAGTCCATCGAACAAGCGGCCGATCACCTCCAGATCCTCGTTACTCAAGTGATGAGACTACGTAACACGGAGCAGGAATTATCTCCACAGGGGGAGATGCCCCCATTGCCACCGCCATTTAAGGGTATCACCCTTGGACAGCTAGAATCATGGTCAGATCTTTTCGAACACATGTTGCAACAAGAAAACTCCCATGAGACAGCATCTGAGTCAAATGCTCTGATCTCTCTGTTGCGTCTGCAACATACCATAGCATGGACTTTGCTCAAAAGTCCCGGCCCTGAAAAGGAAATGGGCTATGACAGCTTCCTACCCCAGTTTCGGCAATGCGTGGCCCTGGCGCGCGACGTAGCGGCAGCCCATGAACGGTATTCAGGGTCACTGAAGCCTACTTTCACGCCCGAGATTGGAATTGTCCCCGTGCTCTACATGATTGGGGTCAAATGCCGCGATCCTACAGTACGTCGCGAGGTTTTGGATATTTTGCAGCGACAAACGATACAGGAGGCGGTTTGGGACAGTATCTCTACTGCTCGGGTAGTAGAACGGGTGATCGAGATTGAGGAGGACGGGTCTCGAGAAGGGGAAGCGATACAGAGTATGGAGCAAATACCTGTGTGGAAAAGGGTTGAGGCGATGTCTTGGGTACTGTCTCCTGGCCAGATGGACATTACGTATACTTTCTGCGAGCGGGAGGGAATACATCTTGAGTCTCTCTCAATATAAACCCTCATCGGAATCCCAATTCCCGTGATTGGCGAGTTACTCGCCCCGTTCCTTGTATGCTAGCAATGATGAAGTCAAAGAACTACGGTATCCGACGGAATCTTAAAGTCCAACGGACGTTTATACAGTGCAAGGGACCCTGTCTAGCATCCATCAGTATCTTTGAGCCCATCAAGCTGTCAGGATATGAAGTTGATGGTGGCAAAACTGAGTTAGATACTGCCGAATGTCTATCTCAACGCCAGCTCGGCTAGCAGCCCTTTTTCTACCCTTACGACGGAGAATGAACGAGAAGAGAGTACGAAACGATGTAAGAAAAATGTCCTACCCATGTCATGCCAAGCTCTGCGAACGGGGAAGGATGCTGATCCCACGCTAAAGAGAAAGAATTCACGAACGGCGACTAAAATTCACGCTTCTTCATCATCAATTGTTTCTATCACAAATTTCAATGATGACCGACTCTCTTCCAAGCAGTCTCACGAGTCGCATTCCTCCAGAGGTATTCAACGAGATATTTTCACATCTCCCACAGAATGCACTCCTCGCATTCAGGGCATTGGATCACCGTTTAGGCGCCCTCGCCACGGCCCACGCATTCAGACACGTTCATCTTGGTGCACGGGAGGACAAAGGCGACCATGAGCTTCTTATCAACGTGGCTCGATCTGAAAACCTTCGGCATCTCATCCGTGAGATAACATGCGATACCTGGGTCGGCTTGAACTTCAGGTACAATGCCCATGCGAGTTACCCTTTGCCATCCGAGTTTCTCAACGCACTCCCTTATCTACGTTTTTTTCGTAACCTCAGCACGCTGCACGTGGTTTTTAGCTCATTCTGCGGGCACACCTTTTTTGACCCCTATGAATCCATCGAGGAGACCACCGATTTCCGTTACAGAGTCCTAGACACCGTGTTTCGGTCGGTGGCTGGAACATGGTCTGCTGAACAGCAAGCAGCCACCGATCAAACTCTGCAGGAGATGTGCTATCAGATGAAGTACTTTGAGCCTGTGTACGACCAAATTGTCCCGGATGTCAGTGATGATGACATTGCCAGCCGCATACCTCTGAAGACCTTGACCATCAGCAATTTGGGCGACTACAACGACGAACGGCTCACAAACTCCGACGCCTTCAAGTCAGTGCTTGAATCAAAAGAGCTCGTTGATCTCAAGTTGCAGATCACCACGCAGGCATACGATCCTGCTCCCGAGGAGGAGCTCTACCTCTGCGACAAATATGATTTTTTTGCCGCCCTCCCCTCAACTTGGCTATCTCCGACCGTGGCAGGCAACCTAAACACCATGTCCCTTTACTGTCGCGATTACTGGGGTTGGAACCCCAAGATGGACTTCCGCGCCGTTAGGCCTGGCTTGGGAGTCGATTCGGGGTTTCCCAATCTCAAGGTCCTTGCCCTCGGGAGATATGTCTTCAGCCACGAATGGCAGGTAGATTGGATTGCCTCACTGGGGCGCCAGAATGGGCGCGGGGGGCTGGAGGAGCTTTATCTCGACAACTGCCCCATAATGTATCACGCATACCACCTGAAGCCCTTGGATGAGAGCACGACGGTTATTGGAAAGGATAAAAACGGAGATGGCATTGTCGTTTCCAACGAAGGTTACCACAGAAGGGATGTACTCGCCCACCGGCCACCTACCCAAAGGGGTGGTGGTAGAACCCATGACAAACGCGAGTTTCCTCTTCGATGGCACACCATCCTGTCCCAATGGAATGAATCCATGAATGGTCTGCGTGTGTTCAAAATGGGATGCGGCGCCCTCACTTCATCTTCGGTTAACATGGGTCACTTCTTGCAAAACCATGGAGACATTGGGAGAGGGGACTGTTCGATAGATCGCCATGCCTTCCGATATTTCGATTGCCTATCTCCACCGCCCGAAGATACTCCATTCGAAGACATTGACGACGATAAGTATGCTTCCGGTGTAGGACTCTCCCAAGATAGGAACCGTATTCTCCAATACGCCTATTTTGGGGGCAGCGACACATGCTTGGTAGATAGAAATCGGCCATGGTACAGGATCCCCGAGAGGGAAAACACGGATTCTCAGGATGAACTTGCGTTGGAAGTCTTTTCTGCTACCGTGAAAGCCAGGAGAATGAGAGGCTAGTGTATTGGTTGATCCTAGTGTCGCAGATGTCATGTCAGGAAGGAAATCGGGTAGAGTCAGGGGATATCGGTTGAATACGTTGATGGTTCTGTAATGAAGGGCTGTAGTCTCACTCCTTCTGTCTTTCTCATTCAATTTGTGTCAATTTATATTACAATGCGTTCCTACTCGAGACTCGGGCACCCAGCAAATGCTCTGGTATTGTTGGGTTGGTATTTATTGGGCTCTTCGCCGTCGTGAAGTATTCGCCTCCGTCTGCGAGTCCTCGTACTGGAGTTTGTGTGCTTGTCGATAGGCTCAGCGTTTCTTCAATCTCTGGATACGTGGGCACATTATCCCGCTGTCGCTGTATTGGAGTTACGGTTCGTTGAAACGACCTCGACGGCACCACAACACGAGGCTTCTCCGGCGAAGACTCGGTTGAACGAGGGCCAGGATAGGGCGGCAGTTGCTGATCGTAGCCACCGGGATCCCTCGAGTCGTCTTCTCGAATTCTTATTTCCTCGATTCGAACCTGCAAGTGCACTGGGATGGTAGCTTCGACTCGGCTGGCCCAGAGCTCCGACCAGCTTCGCTCAACCATGAGTAGTTCCGGATCCGAAAGAACTCGAACTAGATTTCGGGTACAGGAACTAACGAGCATCCATAGTTCTTGTGATTGGGTGTAGATTTCTTCATTCTTTTCGATTTCTTGTAAGCGGTCAATGTTCCCCTTGGCCCAGTTCTCGAACTGACGAGGTCCGCAGTGCACCAGGTAATCAAGCACCTGTAGAGCTCTGAACACAAGCAGAGCATCGACTGTATCCGAGTACCAGAAATAGAACTCAAGACTTCGCATCACACCCTTTGTTTCTGGAGGCCTAATTTAGATCGGTTAGCACGGCTCCGAAGCCACGGACAATACCAGAATCGGCACATACGACTCGAGCGTTCGCTCAGCTATTTTCTGCAGCTGCACCAAACTGGGGGCCTCGCTTATGTTGCCTTCCACCAGCAGCTTTGCCGCGGTGACACCCTCATTGAAGTCTTCGGGGACCACCTCTTTGGGCGATTTCCCCTCGTTACAGTCAGGACGAGGCTCGCGCTTCGATGTGCCCCGATCGCTGCGACGCTCCATCTCGTCCAGCTGGCAGCTGCTGTCTTCAAGGGCTGAAGGAATGGATTTTTGGTCAGATGGCCCGTGCGATATGCGTGTCAGATAAAGGCAGCGTCCCAAAAACGTCCTGGTCCGATTCAATGGCTGCCTTGATTTTGCCACGCACTCGGCCAAGTCTTGCCGTCTAGAGGGCCAGAGGATTGATGCTCGCGATTCTGGAGCTCGCAAAAGATTGGAAGAATTGGGGAAATTTCTGCTTATCGAATCTGGGAGATTAACAGCTCACCGACGAACCCTTGCTGGCCGTTAGAGAATCCCGGTACGCACGTCAAATGACTTCACTGCGCCATGCCTGGACACAGTGACAGAGTGACAACTCGCTCAGGACAGGGGTATATAACATGGGGGTCCCCGACATTTCGGTGGCGACGTATCCAGCTGCCAGGATCAGTATTCTGATTCTTCACTCTTCTATCAACTGAACTTTTTTGAAGCTATTGCGAGTGTTGAGGAGTTCCATCATAAAAATAGTTATCATCTAGCTCCTACCGACCAGCAAACAACAATCGTATCATATACCCCTTCATCGAAATTGCCACCATAACACGTTGATGTAACTAAATTCCAGGGTATAACCGTACCGAGATGAATCCAGATTCTAGTCGAGAATTCTAGGACCGGAGAGGTTTCAAATCCCTCTTGATTGGCCATCAATATCCACGTTAAGATGATAGGGAGAATGAGGATCCTCACATTAATGGAGGATCACTCGCGCCGTTGTTGCTTCTTTACTGATAAAAATATTTGTCTCTGGTCCGTACAAACGCAATATACTTGCGACTCCTTGCAGCACTGCCTCGACTGGTAATGCATTGAAGCTTTCAAAGCAACGTCACAATTTCAGGTATCACTGCAGCAACTCATACTGTCGCATTCGACACCGAAACCTTTGCGAGCCAACATTTAAGCTCGGAAACCGGCAAGTGCCCCAAGTTTGAGTTAGGAAGTCTCCGAAGCATATGCATATTCCCTTACAGGGGGCAATGTCATCGTAGAAGTCGCCTATTAGATCCTCACACAGCCATTGGTTCATGAAGGATGAACAAATATCTATTATCAGTACCATATAATGTGGTTGCACAGTCAAATGGGGCAATCAATGCGGGTTGGGTGTCATACCCCCGAAGAACTTGGGTAAACACCTCGGTATGACTTCTGTGCCTTCAAGCTGCCTCCGCAATGAGGACCTAGGATCCTATATCGCGTCTGAGATACATTGAGAAGTCCGACTGATACAGGGCGCTAGTTTTGGTGTGTGGTAGTAATAATGTATTTTCGTGACGGAGAACATTCTTTTCTATTGTTGTGATTGTGGTGGCCATTAACATCCTCTTCAAGACAAAGTCGAAAGACGCCATAGTAACCAGACTTTGCGTCATGAAATTAGAGAAAAGTATCAAAATTGAAAAGGGCTATAAGCTTCATCACTAAGTTATTTATATTTCGGCTACCTTATCTACATTGAATCACTCTTCTGGCTCATGAGGCCCGGCAATATGTGGCTCTAGGTTAGGTCGGACTGAGGAGTCAAGTTTAGGGTAGGTAGAGCCCGAGAATGGGTCGGTTAGAGGGCCAATCAACAACAGGCGATAACGGACGATAAGCATAAAAAAGGAGACTCCGAAATTAGAACGGGCGGAACTAATAATAGCCGATGGCTGCTGATGGGCTTGAGGGATCTTGATGCTCGACACATCACGCAGCTGTGCGATTGAGACACAGCGGCTGCAGACGGCTAGTGCCTTGGCGATCAACAAGCTTTATCCAAGCTTGATTCTTACTATATTCGGCTGGGCTCGCAAAGCGGCGGGGCCAGTCGGTGGCGAGTGCTGGCCGGCTGGACCTCAGCCCTCAGGGGATCCGTGGACTATGGCTGCAGTCTCCCAAAAGTACTCAGCGATTGATTAGCCACTACCGACCAAAGTACTTGCGCGCATTGATTAATAAGGATCTGCCCGGGTCTTCGGCTCCATGGTGAGACCTTCTAGGCACACAGGTGGTGAAGGTATTAGTAGTGTCTTACTGGATGGTGGGAGAGACCCGCAGAATAACTCTGTCTGATCGTCTCACGCACCCATGGACGCATTATGATTGGGTATGTGTGCCTCGCCGTCCCAAGTATTACCATACACAGCCATCGTGGTGCATATTCTGACCGAAATAGCTGGCTGCAGTCAGCGCACCTTAGCTTATGTTCTCCTCGCCCAAAGTTGACATTGCCGAACGTGTGATAGCAAAATAGCCAAGTGTGTCAGCGCCCCTGGGACTTTGAGTCGCATTCGACCAAAATTAGCTGTTGAGTGTAGCATTTCCGGTCCTGCTTCCAAAGAGAATGGCCCAAAGTCCCAGGAGGCTGAGTACGCTCGAACATGAACGGTTCACCAAGCTCGGGGGCGCATGATGGAGTGATGGAGTGATGGAGTCCAAGGCTTGTCTCATGCTGATCAAGTGCCACACCGTACAAAGTATACGGGAGCAGAAGATATAAAGAGACTGTGATATCGCATCGGACCAACACACTCTTCTCACTTCAGATCCAATCCAATCACGCAGCCCTTCCCCATACAGTCCATTTTGCGATACATTCTCTTTTTTTCTTCTCCTTTTCCCTTTTCTTTTCTTTGTCATCATGCGTCTCACAAACGCATTCGCCATCGCCCTGGCATTCGCTGGGGCGTCCGTGGCGCTGACTCCCGATGAGCAGCAGAAGCAGGCCTTCGCTGAACAGGAGAAGCAGCTCGCGAACCAGCAGAAAGCCATGTTCGCGGAGCAGAAGCACGCCATGGCCGAACAGGCGAAGCAGTTCACAAACCAGAACAAAGCCTTCCAGGAGCATCAGCAGCACGTCGAGCATGACCTGGGCATCACCCCCCAGAAGTCAAAGAGCAGCCAGTCGCCCAAGAACTCCCCGGCCGACAGGAAGAAGTCATCCCACAAGGAAGGCGGCCTTTCCAGCAAGCACCGGACTTCCAAAACTGGTGGTGGGAACAACAGACATTCCCAGGGTAAGGGAGGGAAGCACGGACTGTCCAACGGGAAACGTCCAGGCAAGCTCAACGGCGGCAAGAGCCGCGGTGGCAATAGCAAGACCGGTCCCAAGGGAAAGCACGTTTCCAAGAACAAGAACCACGCCGGCCGCCCTGGCAAGGGGAAGGCTACTGGCTCCAAGGGAAAGCACCTCACCAACGGCAAGGGCAGGACTGGCTCTAAGAGCAAGACAGGCCCTAAGAGCAAGGCCACTGGCTCTAAAGGAAAGCATCTCACTAAGGGCAAGGGCAAGAGCACTGGCGCTAAGGGCAAGCATCCTGTGAAGGGCAAGGGCAAGTCCACTGGCTCCAAGGGCAAGAGTGTCAAGGGCAAGGGCAAGTCTACTGGTGCCAAGGGCAAGAGTGTCAAGGGCAAGGGCAAGTCTACTGGTGCTAAGGGCAAGAGTGTTAAGGGCAAGGGCAAGTCTGGCACTAAGAACAAGGCTGGTTCCAAAAACAAGGCCGGTGCTAAGGGCAAGAGTGTCGCCAAGGGCAAGGGAAAGACTGGCTCCAAGTCCAAGGCCGGCTCAAAGGGCAAGGCCGGTGCTAAGGGCAAGAGTGTCGCCAAGGGCAAGGGCAAGACTGGTTCCAAGAGCAAAGCTGGTTCTAAGGGCAAGAGTGCCGCCAAGGGCAAGGGCAAGACTGGTTCCAAGTCTAAGGCCGGCTCAAAGGGCAAGGCTGGCTCCAAGGGCAAGTCTGTTGCTAAGGGCAAGGGCAAGTCCGGCACTAAGAGCAAGGCCGGTTCCAAGAGCAAGGCTGGCTCCAAGGGCAAGCAAGCTGCTAAGGGCAAGGGCAAGTCTGGTACCAAGAGCAAGGCTGGCTCTAAGGGGAAGTCCGCTTCCAAGACCAAGTCTGGTTCCAAGAGCAAGGCCGGTTCTAAGGGCAAGTCCGCTTCCAAGGGCAAGTCTGGTTCCAAGAGCAAGGCCGGTTCCAAGGGCAAGTCTGCTTCTAAGGGCAAGGCTGGTTCTAAGAGTAAGGCTGGCTCCAAGAGCAAGGCCGGTTCCAAGGGCAAGTCCGCTTCTAAGAGCAAGTCTGGATCTAAGCCCAAGGCTGGCTCCAAGAGCAAGACTGCTTCCAAGGCCAAGTCTGGCTCCAAGGCGAAGACTGCCACTAAGAGCAAAGCTGGTTCCAAGCCCAAGGCTGCCAGCAAGAGCAAGGCTGCTTCTAAGCCCAAGGCTGCATCCAAGCCCAAGGCCGCAGCTAAGGCGAAGGCTCCAGCCAAGGCTGCCTCCAAGGGAAAGAAGGGCAAATAAATGACTGGAAGCTGATGTAAGAGAGCGGTTGGATCAATAGTAACATTATATATTATTGGTCTAGCTAAGGCGTTCTGGGTGGAGGGAAGCAGCACAGGCAGGAAATTGGGATAGCGCGTGGCCTTTGTGGAGGATTTGTCTATTTTTTTACTCATTCGTTTTACTTTCGCTTTTGTATTTATTGAATTGTTTGAAGGACTGTAATAGTCTTTGTTGTTTCATACCTCACAAAAAGTTCCCTGGTAGAAGTTGAGACTGAGAAGAATTCGCATGATCGTAAGCCAATTTGCCCAAGCTCAGTGGCACAACGTAAGGAACACCCAGAAAAAAACAGTGCTTTTCTCACCCGAAGATTGCTCCCTTGTTATTTTTGGAACAGTGCCGTCATCTTGGGGCGAATGAAGGCTAAACCAACCAACCAGGATGGAGAGTAGGGTTCCATCCAGCTCCGCCACGACCGAGAAGAGGGTCCAGAGACAGGGTTGAATGTCAGACTGTCATCTTCAATCAGCAGCAATCATGTGCACGCGGCCTGGCCCAGCCTGTGGTCAACCTCAGTGCAACCAGCCGGCGCGCCGAAAGGGATCCCAACGCTGCGGCGGATGACTGACGCTGGACTGGACCAGTTGCCGACGTCGTGAGCATGGCTCGAGAGATCGAGTACCAGCCTCTCAGCCAATCCCGCCATCAGATCCGTCTGCTCCACATCAGGCGCTTCGTGACGGACCACAACAGCCCGCTGGTGTGCCGTCTCGAGATATTCGACCGCCTCGAGTGCCCCCCTTACACGGCACTGTGCTATGCCCGGGGCTCTGGACACCCGACAGCCGTCATAACCCTCAATGACCGGGACTTCTCGATACAGGCCTCGGTGGCCATGGCTCTGCGGGAAATATGCCTCAAAAAGCAACACCCTCGCGTTTGGATCAGCCAGATATGCATCAACCACCAGAACGACAGGGAGAAATCCTACCAGATCCGCCATTTACGGCATGTCTATAGCTCCGCCACCTCTGTCATTGCCTGGCTTGGCCCTGCCTTTGAGAATAGCGAGGTACTCTTCTCACATCTTGCCCAGATGGCTACCATGGCCCAAGAGCACGACTGGAACGGCCTGGTGAGGCTGCACGGCGACTTTTCCCATGTGCAGGTTCTCGCGAATGCCTTTTACTTGCTGTGCTCCCGACCATACTGGAGCCGGCTTTGGTCGATACAAGAGTTTGCAGTCGCGTCTCGCGTACTGATTATGTGTGGAAATTCGACAATTTCCCCCAGGATGCTGGATGCTATACAAGACCTCATCGATATTCTCCAAGAGGCAAGTTTACGACGGCCTTCCAGAAGAAAAGAGCAGCTCATACAGCGACTCAAGATGGCCTTTTATCCTAAATCTCGCAGCTACATGGCAAATCTGTTGGCTCGCCGGGCAGCCCGTCAGTCGCAGCATGGCAACCGTGAAACGTTCTTCCAGGTACTAGTGAATTGCTTGGTGCTGCATTTCGAATATAATCACACAGAAACAAGAGATCCGCGCGATCGTTTGTTCTCACTATTACACCTTTCGGCGGACTATCATCACTTTGAGAGACTCCTGGACTATTCTCACAGCTGCGAAAGAGTGTACCGACACACCGCCATGAGCTTTTTGCAACAGGGAAATATAGATCTCTTATCATACTGCCAGTTTCCGAAAAGAATACAAAATCTGCCAACATGGGCTCCAGATTGGTCCATGCCTTTGCGCAATCCTTGCTGCATGGCACCTTGGGTGAATAAATTCGCAGCCTCGGGGGATACTCGAAGCAAACAAATCCTAGGCGAAACCAGCTCGGGGAAGCTGTCACTCAAAGGCTTGAAAGTTGACATCATCAAAACGTGCGGTAATATCTGGGACCCAGACTGGGAACTGCCACTCAGCAAAGAAGGGGCCCTTGATTTCATCGAAGACATTTTACAATTATGCAAACAGTCCCCACGCGTATGGGTAACGGAGGAGCTTTCGGACGCAATTAGAGTTGCAGTTTTGGATGGCGCTAGATGCCCCGACCATGATCTTCACAGGCGTATCCGGGCAGCAGGCCAGCCTGCCGAGCTCATCACGGCGTATGAAAGATTAAAATCTTGTGACGAGAAGCAGCAGCTGGACGACAAGGACTGGCTGGTCTGCTCGCTGCATTACCTCCACTCGCGGAGACCATTCATAACCGCGGCTGGGTTGATAGGTCTCGGCCCGTCACATATGGAAGAGGGAGATGAAGTGTGTATTTTATATGGAGGGAAAATTCCCTATCTGGTCAGACCTCGGCAGGGAACCGAATGTATATTGATCGGGGAGGCGTTTGTTCATGGGTGCATGTATGGAGAAGCATTGAGAGGAAGCATAGAGGAAAAGTCATACCTAATAGTATAATACGTAACATACTTTTGGTTGTAAAATACAACCTAAAGGATAACGAATGCAGAGCAATTCTTTGTATTTCTTCATATTATCATGGTCCAAGGTGGGAACTTTTATTCCTCGGTTAGAAATTTTGCAAATTCGCCGAAGATATGCTTGAGATTGGAAACCAAAAATTTTCACGAAGTGATTTAGTAGCCTTCCGACTTCGCTTTCTTTCGCATACGGCCGGCTCAACAAACAGGTACTCGTCCGCAACTAGACTGATCTTGATCGTCACAACTTCACAGTTTATGGGTGTCATAAGGGTAGATCAGTATTTACCGAGTTCTTTACCGGGTCAAGTTGGTGGATAAATTGTTACCACCTTCCTTGTCAAGAAAAGGTGGTGATGCTTGCCATTTCCTACAAAAGAACCACACATGAGAGGAAGACACGAGAATGAAAGGGGCTGCAACTAACCAGGAAGCTGTAGTTTATTTGATTCTCCCAACGCCGTGTTTTAGAAATGGGCTCGGATGCAGTCTCTGAATTGAATATCAATGGGAATTCCCTGAGTATCATCCTGTGGCGTGGCAATGGGAGAGTCATCATGCGTAGCTTGTTTAAATCCTTCAATTGTCAATGAATATGAGTATCCAGACCCGTATGATAGGCCAGCAATGAAGAGCATTTGTCTAGCACCAAACTTGTCACTGGGGGCGAAATGGAGGCAAGTTGTGTGAACAGATCGTTTTGATGAGACAACGATCGGGTTTGTTTGTAGGAACGCGGAATCATTCCGAAAGAGTTGATAACATGTGACAGTCTGTATGTATTGCCAGTTGGAAAAGCCCCACTGATCGGTGAATTTCGGAAGTTTCCTTGATTCTTCATCCTCCATTAACAACTGTAGCACTTCACCCCACACCTACCGTGATGCTCTATGAAGCAATCAGGAAAAGGGGCACTGAGATATAGAGATTAAAAAAGGAAGCTATAACTTGTTGAACGTGAGAATGACTACATCCGGCACGAAAGGAGCATAATCTTATGCATATAGGACGCAGTTGCATATGGGACACAGTGTTAATACAGTCGGGATGGGCAACTGAACAACATTTAATAATGGCACTTTTGCATCTTATCGCTAACTTCATCTAGAGGCATACTGGAAGTATCGAAAGACGCCACGTTTGACCGATCGTATGTGCCATCTCAGCTCCCATGAGACTCTGCCTAGTTATGCACGCTGTCATACAGATAAGGCACTGTCGTACTGAGTCCACAGGACTGACGGAATGTTATGACCTGATGATGGTCCAGTTTAGGTTGCTACGTGGGTGGACTGTGTTCTATCTACCGTGAGCCATTTATATCGTGTAACTCAAACATGCCTACGTTGTATCGTAATGCAGAGTGAAAACTCCAAGAGGATTTCGTTTTGTTCACCGCAGAGTGGCGGGAGGAAGACTTACGTTATGGGGCCGAAAGCGACGCTCGAAAGAGCCGAGGCTGGTAGGAGGATACGTCGCGAGCTGGGGATGGGCGATAACTGGCGGTGTTCCCAAGGTGGTTGCATGAAAATACAAATAGGGACGGCTACCGTAATCCACAGATCGGCAACCATAAATGCCAAGTTTATTCATATGCATGATAAAAGGCTTGTTACTGTAGCTAAGCATCAGGCGAAGGACCACATGCTCCGTTTTGGATGTTCAGTGTCCGTATTGGCCAACTTGGCGGTGTAATCCCTGTCTGCTGATTTGTTGGCCTGCTGTTAGGTATGATGAGAGTTTCAAGGGCCAAGGCTCCAAGGCGAGGGTCCACGATCGATGTCACATCGCGTTTCGATTACAGGGATATGAGTGGTGTTGGCGGTTGGAAATGAGGGGAGGCTTACGACGACTGGTTACATTGCAGAGCTCCAGATTCAACCTAAATGGGCCATCTAGCATGGTGTCAAATAATCTAGAGGCCAACTTGGTATTCAATCCATTTTCACTCGGAGGACAACAGATACCGGCCCTGCACATTATCTACTACCTACCTCTTACATACTCAAAAGAGTTGGGACCATTGTCGGTACTACCTTGTTCTTCATGGTGTATTAAAAGCGGAAATTTGTGTCATCATCATGTTCACTTCACGAGCTTTGAGCAGAAGCAACTCTTTGTATTCTCCTTGATGTACACCCGTGTGTTGTATTGCACTTGTTTCTGGGCAAAGGTTTTACTGATTAAGTCTAGCTGGCAAGGTTTTATATTGACAAGAACTTCAGAGTGGCTTATAAGCATTGAATGAATGAATCACACATTCCACTCTCTTCAGCAAGCCTGTAACATTGAGAATGAGACTGGAACTTCTGGAACGGACCCCTGGAGAACCCCCACCATCTTGTGAGTGATTTGGGCCCAGATCAGTTTGACTTTTGAAATCAGCTAGCCGTGATTGGCCGTCTTGCTGCAAAAGGACCATGGTGCTTTCTTTCTGTTCCTGGATCAGGGAGTGTGTCCCACAATTTTCAACTGCGAGTGTTGGAGCTGTATGCAGCCACGAAACTCCTACCTGCCTATGATACAATGTTTCTATCGATGTTCCAAACAGATGCTTGCCTCAGCTTCCAATAACGGCAAGAGTAAACGATAAGAATTCCTTTTGTAGACGCCATGGAGACCGCGGGGCGCGAGACAGAATGGGGGCATTTCGCAATCGCAAACACAGGGAACGAAGTGAAGGCATGAAAAGTATATAATGGGGATGTTATCCGCCTTTCGAATGCCTTCAACTCAACGGCAGACCCCTCGCAGCCACTTCAACCTCGTAGTATCTGAGCCTCCAAATCCCGCAACATGCGCCTGTCTTCTGTCTTTACGACAGTCGCCGCGGCTACTCCCTTTGTAGCTGCTCATCCTGGAGATGACCACTCCAAGGACGTTCTGCAACGCCGAGACTTCGTCTCCAAGGTTGAACGGACCGACCTGGCTCATTGTGCGGAGACCTTCAAAGCACGTGGTATTGAGAAGCGCGCCATTGAACGTCGAAAGAACATCATGAAGCAAAGGTCTCGTAGCCGCCGCGTTGTTCGTGCCCCCGAAGACTTGAACAAATCCCACTATTCATCCTATAAATACGATTTGGAGACCCCCCTGGATGTCATCTTCGGCAATGGCACATCTTGCCTCCTCAGCCCAGAAGCGACAGAGGGTCCTTACTGTGAGTATTACATATTAGCTATTGAAATAAGTTTATTTGTTAGACCTCAATGACTAATCATACTACAGATGTTGCTGGCGAGTATGTCCGCCTAGACATTACCGACGACGAGCCCGGTGTGCCTTTGATCTTGGACTTGGACGTCTTCGACGTTGATACCTGCGAGCCCATTACTGATACTTTTGTTGAGGTCTGGAGTAAGTTGATATCCTATGGGGTAACCTGGAAACATGTTTCATAACTAACAACTCTAGGTTGCAATTCAACTGGAGTCTACTCCGGCGTGTCTAGTGGTGGCGACTACACCTCAGCACCCGAGAACCTCAAGACTACATTCCTTCGAGGCTTTCAAAAGACTGACGAGATTGGTGCGGTGCGCTTTGATGGAATCTATCCGGGCCACTACAGCGGGCGAACCCAGCACATTCATCTGATGGTTCACCCCAACGCAACCGAGCGGTCCAACCACACCATCGCTGATACCACTGCAAGCCATGTCGGCCAAGTGTTTTTTGACCAGGATCTGACTGACGCTGTCGAGCTGGTGGCTCCTTACAACACCAACACCCAGTCTGTCACTGTCAACTCGCAGGATGGTATCCTAAACGAGATTCTGCGCACCAGTGACCCCATTGTCCAATACGTCTTCCTCGGTGACCAGATACAGGACGGCATCCTTGCTTGGATCAGCTTTGGTGTCAACTCTACCTATGCTCGTACTGTTAGTGCCGCAGCTACATACTACGAGGGTGGTGGACAGGACAATGGCGGAGGAGGCGGCGGTCCTGGTGGCCCTGGTGGCCCTGGTGGCCCTGGTGGCCCTGGAGGTCCTCCCCCAGGCAGTGATTTCCCCTTCCCAACAGGCACTGACTTGCCAACCGACTTCCCTACCGGCACACCTATCGAAACCCCTACCTCATCCGCTTAAGTGATTGAGTGGTGTAGATGAATGGGACTTAGTGTGCCTTTGGGGATCTTCGGAGCTCCTCCGAGCCGCGGAAGAAATAGCAATGTACACGATGATGCACGGCCTCTCAATTACTTTTCCTTCTCTCGAAAATGGGGACGAATATGTTTTCTTTCGCACGAGCTATCAAAACAAATTACATGCCTTATGACTCTGTTTTCACTCTAGCTACTTGGTTTACATAACTATATCAACTGGCTTCGTCTATGTATGGTGCAAGATCCAGACCGCAAGCCCAGAGCATCCAATGACACTAGTAAGAGCTCTTTAATCACGTGAATATTCTTAATTACTGGAATTGGTGTAGATAATGTCTGATAAGATGTAATTTTTTTTGTCATTTAAATTAAGTGAGCACGAAGATCAAAACCGGGTGCTGCTATGCTAATAACCTCTGGGCCTGGGCATATTGAATTTATCATTACGATTAAATCAAACAATTCCAACGAGAGCCAACTTTCGAAACAGAGAAGAACCAAACTTATGTGCCAAAATCAACGGATCATGCAACCACAAGCAAATAAACAAACACTCAACACGCTCATCATGTTCCATAATCCAGTGGTTTCATTATTCCCTTAGTTGGGAGTGATGATGATTCGGGGCCCAAAGTAGATTGGGTTCCAGGACACCCTGTCAGTGTCATAGACACCCACAACCTCAAAGCCTTCGACAGTGCCAGCAGGCTTGCAGTCGACCTTGTTGGTCAGGTAGCTGCTGTATTTGCCTTCCCAGGTGGCCGCGCCACCCTTAACCATGTTCAATCGACCGAGATGAATGTTCCGCTGGTTTCCGGGGCCCCAAGTCGTAGTGCTGGCCGTAGCTGGCTTGTTGCTGGTGTATAGGTCGAGCTTCTTGCTCCCGGTAAGGGTGTCATCGGGGTGGAGCTCGAAGGCGAACTGGCACTTCTGGCCGGTGGCCTCGGGAGGGTAGGTGAAAGTGATGAGGGTGGTGAGATCTTGTCCGCGGTTGCTGTTCGACTTGTCAACCTCGCCAACTGTAGAGGCGGTGATGGCGCCCGTGCCGACATTGTATTTCCAGAGGGCGGATGGCTTGAATGAAACCTCAGCGCGTGTTTCGACAGGTGCGGCTGATACTGAGACAGCGGCGACAACAGAAGTGATGAGGGCCTTGGAGAAGAGCATTTTGACAAAAGAAGACTTGAGTTCTCAAGAAGTAAAGGTATGGTGTGAAGGTACTGGTTGTTTAGCTGGCTGTTAGTGTTGTTGAGAATGTCGAGAGAAGTTTCGGAGGACGTACATCACACGGGTTTATATAAAACTTTGAGCCAAAGCTGAAGACGACTTAGAGCTGCGGCTGAACATAAGCCTAAGTCTCTCACAGCTACTCGAGGCAGATTGGGCATAGACAATGCCCGTTTTGGTGGTGATGCTAAAAGCAGTCACTACTCTCGAGTCTCAGCCCTCATGTGGCGGCTCCGCCCTGCCCAGAAGCATACAGACAAGATCATTCAAATAACGACTGTGGCGGAGGATTAGGCTAGTGGTGACACTAATAAGCATAGGGCGGCCAATGATATCAGACGAAACTGACACTAAGTTGGTAAGTCTGAAGCCAGCAAAAATGCAGCAGTTTCTCATGCGGGGTGAGCTCAGCTCTACGAATTGGGCAGCGCTGAGACCGGAATGTGGCGTGTCTGGAACGTTATGGTTCCGTCACGAGGGTGAGCCAACTAAGACGTTTACTGTTTAGCATTTTAAGCTTGTAGGCTGTGGCTTCTTCTCTCCCAATAAGCAGGCGTCTTTTTCTATTTTAGCAGTTGTTTAGGGCCAAGTGGCTAGTAGCGTATTCAATAGTTCTACCTCTGTGAATCAGCCCCAGAGGACCGGTGTGATGTGCTTTCAGCAGGTTTCAGTGTATTCTCTTCCCTTCCCATCTGTGAATCAAGCTCTCTGTAATATTTTTCACCAGCTTCTAGTACAATTGCATCTGTGGGTTTTTCCCTCAGAATTTGAGACGGCCTATTTTAAGAAAGCACAGCCCTGGCGTTAGTGAGCGAGTGATGGCTTTGCTGCCACTAACTTTTCATTCCACGTAGCCTGTGAGAGGATTGTATCACTCGAGATTGTCGCACATTATCTTTACTCTCACAGGCTAGGTATCCATCTTGCCTATGATGTAGGGGCTCTCGCTTGAAGGCGAAGAATACCCTTGTTTCGACGAGGAATTGCTTCTTGGCAGTAGGAATGCGAGCTTGAGCCAGCATGGCGCCAGTGATTGTCCTGGGCAATGGCGTTGGTAGAAACTAGGCCCCATTGGTTCTTGAGGCGTTGTGCCAGCAGAGGTGCAAATACTTGTCTCACATTGGTCACCCTTCCGGGTGAGATGATGGACCTTCACAATGGTAGGTGGTAGGTAATATGATAACGCGCTCAGTTTGTTGATTTCATCTTCTGATCTTTCTACCGAGACTGGTTGGATCAGAAGGTAGGAAACATGATGCTATTAAAAGTTCTGTTGTAAAAAAAAAAAAACATGAACTGCTGACATTCTAATAAGGATGCCAGTTAGACGTTCTTTAGAGAATGGCAACTATCAGCCGAAAGGTGACACATCACAGACGTCCCCAGTATGTGAAAGTCGCTGATAAATAAATACTCTCATTTTTGTTTCTTGAATAATATTGGACTTGAATTAATACGCAGTTCCAGCTAAATGCATTCATGAGACTGGTAGTCAAGAGTTGAACGTTAGGCTTGGTGCTACAGGGTAGGCCAACCTTTTAGGTGGCCGCAGTCTGTCCTATCACAACTAGGTACTTTGCTGTACGATAAAATCGTAAGCTCTTGGTATGTTTGAGTTCAATATATACTAGTAAAATCATCTTACTTGTATTTGTTCTTTGTAGCTTTTGATTGGTTAGCTTATATTGAAGCAAAAGACAAAGAAAATAAGTTATGAGAGAACAGGGCTGAGAATGTGTCTGCCTTTCTTTCTATTTTTCCAGTCCAATATCCTATCATGGCTGACATGTTGAAGTGCCAAATGCAAGAAGAAATGTAATAAGTTCACACCTGAGTGTAACGGCGAGCGGGGCTTTTTTGCCTTCAACTCTAGCCGGGCCGACGGTCAAGAGAAAGCTCATCACAGGAATTGTGTGTACGAGAAATTCGTGAACTAGGGCAGCTTAAACGGCAGGTTCTTGCTACATAGCGATTTTTAACATTATTACTCTTGTGTACAGAACAAAGACTAGGCGTACACGAGAATAAGCATGAATGAAGAGACGGAGGTTCTGCTATACAAATAAATCAACTTAAACGCAGAATATAGCCTCCATGGTGGCCAACGATATGATACGTGTATTTCTCGGCATGTGTTGAACAATTTGGATATCCAGTGGCATAGACTCAGTGGGTAAGTCGGGAATCAATCCTTCAACCGGGCCTTCAACATTTATATAATATTTTGCGACGTCTGGCATTAGTCACGAGCCTCAATCGTGGGAGACTCGCGGTAAGTAGTAGTGTAGTCATCTTCGCCAGTCAATTCCTCAAGAGTCTTTCTCTTGGTCTCAGGGATTAGCAGTGTGGTGCCACAGCCGATAAGCATGAAGAGGGCATAAATCTCAAGGACATGATCCTGCCAAGGCGCCGGGTTTGCCTTTGTTCCTCCGCGAGTTCGAAGAGGAGCAATAGCCCCCTGTCCAATGATAGACCCAATTTTGCCGCTCGCAGCAGAAATACCATGTGAGGTAGAGCGATATCGAGTAGGAAAGACTTCGCCTGGAACAACGAAGGTTGTCGTATTGGGACCTGGTCTCAGTGGTTAGAATTCTCCATGTTGAGGTAGCTCTGTTACGAGTATCGAGGACCCACTTACCGAAGTTGAAGAAGAATTGCGCAAGAACATAAATAGCAAGGAGACCACTTGAGGAGATGTGGAAGTAGGCAAACCCCATAACAATAAATAGAATAGTCAGGATAATGAAGCCGCCGAGTTGAATTGTCTTGCGCCCAAGGGTATCAATCGTTGCAACCGAGACCCAGTATCCGGGAACAGCACCAGCAAGCACAATGATGATATTGCCAACGGCAGTATTATACAAGAACTGGTATACGTTGTGCGTGTTCTTGGTCGAATAGCCAATGACCTGTAGGATAGTTGCATTATTCAAACTGAGGCCATAGAAGGCCACATCAAGACAGAACCATGAACCGGCTGTTCCAAGCAAGAGGAGGAAGTTCTTACGCTTGCGGTAGTGTCTGAAGAAGTCACCCCAGCTTGCCTTGGTCACTTGAAGGTTTTCGCGAGCAGCGATCTTGGTTTCGACGCGAGCCATCTCTTCGGTTTGGCCCTCAGGCTTGCCAAGCATGTAGGCTTTGACATCCTTGTCGGCCTTGTCAACATCGCGGGCGACATCGAAGGTATATCGAGGAGTTTCGGGGATAGTAAGACGGTCTGAGAGAATCTCCTGTTAGCCTAAAATGACGTAGCTCGCCTGATATTCAAAACTTGCTTACAGTAGAGGGCTATACAAGCAGGTACACCGCCAAATCCAATGAGTATTCGCCACATCCTGTCAACGGCAACCTGGCAGGCCCCAGTACACGCACTGGTAGTAGCAGCTATCTCGGTCTGGGATTTGAAACCAAGCGTTACGAAAAGCATGACGAGAGCACCAGTTAGCTGGCCAATACCCTGCATAGCAAAGACCGCAGCCATCATAGCACCACGCCACTTGGTCGTCGCGAACCTAAGATTGCCTTGTTAAGCATATAATACGAGATCGCTGGCCTAGGAAAACACAAAGAGACTTACTCGGAGGTAATGATGGAAGAAAGGGGATAGTCACCTCCAATACCCACGCCCATTATAACTCTCCAGAAGATAATGACACCGACAATACTCATAGAAGGTGACTCGCTACTGAGGGCCTGGGCGAGAGTAGCGAAAATGATGATAATGAGCTCCAGGCCGTACATGCGCTTACGACCGACAACATCGGCCAAAGCGCCAAAGCCAAGCTGGCCAATGACAGTGCCCGCAGAGGTTGATAGCTTTATGGCGGTATCGGAGCTGGTTGGCAGTGTACCGCCATAGTATACAATACCAAGCATAATGGTCAACGTGGAGACGACAAAGATATCATATGAGTCGGTGAAGAATCCAACACCAGCAACGACAATTGCACGGATATGGCGTTTGCCAAATGGAGCCTTATCTATCTCGGCGAGGGCAAGGCGACGACGCTCGTTTAAGTCGGTTATGTGGGAGAAGTCATTATTGAAGTTATGGAAGGCGGCGTTACCACCTCCTGTCTTGCTGAAAACGCTGGTTTTCTTTGTGGGTTTGGGAGCCTGTTCAGCCATCATATCTCGTCGAAAGAGGTTCAGTGAGATTCTGAGAAAGCTGGCTTCAATTCGATATCTCAACGTGTACTACTTGGGGGATGTAGGTTGTTGGCGTTACTAGACCTGTAAGTCTGTGTGAGGAGACTCAGAGAAATAAATTGTGCCATGCCGACTGCATCCCAATTCTTTTTTTCCGTTCAAGCAGATGATCGAGTAATTATATCATAGAGAATCTGCTCTTGCTGACTTCACATCGGAAGTTCGGCTCTTATCATCCTGACTGCGTCTGAATTCGCCGACCAACGAATATCTGCTAACATCGGGTTTGGGTTGCGGCTTGCGACACTAAACGAAACTCAATTCAGGGAACAAATCAACGACGTCCAATCATCCACGTGCAATAAACAAGCTGCTTGCTTGGATCCTGTTTTGTTTCTTTATGTAAAGGATTGCACCTCCGTCGCGCTCCTCGGGTCTGTTCTGTCGCTATGTGTTTCTTGCTAATGTCGGATCTATCACCGTTCATCGTTAGACACATCAAACACAACAGACACTCAGGCGCCTCGCCAGCTCTAGTCGGCCTCGAACGTGCCGAAAAAGAGAGTGGTAGAATGAATGTGTGGCCACGGGCTGAGTTGCTGAGCACGGCGGTATCACGGCGACCCCTCCGGATCAAGCGGCACCTCTCTTACCTCACGCTCCAACATGTTTAACGTTCGGCGCTTCGGAATTTGCGATGGATCTTTCCATGGAAAACAGTATTTTCGTTCATTAAGTGAGCGTCCGACACGCTGATACTTCTTGCGCAGCTTAGACATAATGATCGATTGCAGGTCTGGTACTTCATTGTTTTCTTCTTGACCTTGGCCTTGAGCTCGTATTCATCCGCCCAATTCCAATGAATGTCGTTTGTTGGGCTCTCTGAATGATTTTGTCTCGACCTTAAAGGATATGTGATATCTCAAGTGCATATGATTTTGTCTGTGAGCATTCGGGGGCGGCAACACCTTCTCCTCAAAGATCACCCTACTCTAAACGCCCTATGACGTTCATATCCGTATAAGACTTCGGAATGTGGAACGTATCTTATCAGAAGAGCGCACCTGTTATAGTAAGCCGTAGCCTAGATCTGTGTTCTTCCGTCTACCTTGGGGAAGAAAGAAAAGTCCCTGATCTGACGTACACAGCATGTTAACAGGTTCACATCGTTGTGGTCTTTTTACTCCGTGGGAGAACGCTTTTATGACGCCCCTGAAGAAGCTGAAATGAGAACTTTTGCACATGACGTACCTCTGCTCAGTTCCAAGCCAGTGGCAACAGGACTACTGCCCGATGAATCGGCGAGAGTAGCGGATCCCAAGAGCTAGAGGTCGAAGTAGCCCCATCTCTGTACCTACCTGCACTTGGCGTTGTCTACATGCCGGAGCAAGCCCCCCCCCTTTTCTTACAAAGTTCCGCCAGCTTGGATCAATCCTTCCACATCTTTCAGCATATCATTATGTTTGACGCTAAGTAAAACGGCGAGCAAGGGGTGGAGATGAAACTGTCTGGGTTTCCATCGATGGGGAGTAAGAAAACAAAACATCGGATGGGTAGATAGATCACGCGAGTTCTAACTTATTTAATTTAGCACAGCATTCAAACATTGGATGTATATGTAAAAAGGATCCATTGGTACTACGTGGCGGCTTGTTCAAGATCATTGAAGCGGAAGGTGTATTACCCCATGCTTCTTCTTGAATTTGGGGAACTATTAGTGACCGCCTCCAGATTCCTCTACTGTTTTCCAGTATCTAACTGCGCTCATCTCCCGAAGCTTCTTCCCATATCGAATCATTCCAAACATGGAAGCATTGAAGACGAACCCGATTGCGGCAGCGGTGATGAAGGTGTCTCTAAATCCTTGAGCCTTGATCCAAGGAGTAATTCTGCGATTTTCGAGTCAGATTTTAAGCCTCTCTCATCAGTTTATAGTTACAGGGGGGTCACTTACGCGTAGTTGATCGCAAAGCTCATTGTGTTACGGATGATGACCGCAGTCGTGACTAATTCACCGCTCAACTCCGGATAAGAGCTAATTGCATATGCCAGCGCCATCGGACAGGCAATGGCATTGGAGATCGACAGAGTAAACTGGGCGAATACCATGCCGAACCAGTGAATTCCGTAGGTTCCACCGAGGCCCCAGAGAATTAGGGAGAAGGGGACCATCGTCAGAGAGGCGATGAACGTCCAGAGGATATGCTCGGGCTCCGAGATGCCATTATTTCTTCTAGCCAGGCGAATCACCAACACTTCACCCAACTTGCCACAATATAAGGCACTGACTCTTGTTGTTAGCATACCACGATGGACAAATCAAGGCTCATTCTGAGCTTCAATGCAGACTTACCCAACAATGACACCCACTACGCCTCCAAGATATGCAAGGGCGATTCCAGAAGTCGAGAAACCATATACCCTGGGATACAAAGTCCCGGCCGTAGAGTTGAGGATGCTGGACCACACAAGGCCATTGGCGCCATACATGAGGCCTGCATATACCACGATGGGATATGAGAAGAATCTCAACGGCGCCCACATGGTGCGGAGGAGTCGGTTGGGGCGGCTTTGGGGCCAGACACTGAGCTTATGCCAGTACGTCTTCTTGGTATAAACCTGCCCGTTCTCAACATCCTGATTCGTGGCGTTCACCTCTGCAGTCTTCTTCTCTGGGGCAGTCGCTTCGGCATCGATCGTGTTAGTATCGGAGGTATTGACGGTCGATCTCGAGTTGTTCTTTGGCCGATCGTAAGTCGTCTCCTCCATCAGAAAGAGGCAGTACAGAAACGCGAATCCAACCCAAATTCCAGACCAATACTGTTATGAATGAGCCCAGATCACCAAAGATACAGAAAACTGGATATTAGAGACTTACCAAGGTCCATTCCCAACCTTGCCCGTCGTTGATGAAACCAGCCAATGTGGGGGCGAACTTTCCAGCAAAAGCAAGGGCAAATCCATATAGGGCCAGATATCGAGGTCGCTCGTGGGCGAACCACTGAATTGCGTTAGTCGCCGACATACTATGTAAAGATTGGAATATCACATGGGAGAACATACAACATCAGTGATAGAAATCTCACAAAGTGACTCAACCGGTGCTGTCAAGAAACCATGGAGAATCTTATTTGCAAGATACGGGCCCCAAGTTTTGCACCTTGGTGCAAGTGCCATGACAACCTAAAACAAACCTTCGTGAGTATGAGTTGGGTATATTAGAACTAGGTTGTACTGACAACAAGCCCAGCACTAGAAACCAAGTAAACCGGTCTCTTTCCGTACTGAAGGGCGACGGCTTGCCTGTTTCAAGTTAGGTAGCTGAAAATGGGGCACTGGGGAGAAGGATCTGACGTACCATGGAATGCATGCCCAGCCTGCGAATAGAAACTAGACAACACTTAGCCCCCAATCTTTTTGTCAGGCTCTGCAAAGCTAAGGGAAAAAATTACCATGATTCCTAATCCTGTTATCAAGTTATCGATCGAAAGAGAGGTGCTCTTGGAAATCGGATTCGTCACGGAATACACGGTTGTAGACGGCAGGACAACCATGACCGTATATCTGGGTAGTGGATGTTAGCAAGATGGGATGAAAAGTCCAGTTTGGAAAGGTAGATGCGACTAACACGAAAACACATGATGTAGAGAGTATTTTTCGATGGAAGCTCCAGTTCAAAGGATCTTCGGGATCATCTGTTGGCGTTGGGATCAAGATGATGTCTGCCGCGTTGACGTCGGATGAATGCTTCGAGTCTGAGGCCTGTTTGAGGTCAATGAGCTGGACTGTGCCGGGCGTCTTCATATCTGTGCTCTCCATCGCGTCTAGCTGTCTTGTTGATGAAGGGATTGCTAATAGGCCTTGGGCTTGCCTTCATTCCTAGAGATGTAGTGAGGCATCGACTGGCATTATATGTATCGCCACGGAAGTGATGGATATTGTTAAACGTCTGTGTCCTATCAAGCCATGGCCATCGTTTGACTGTCTGCTTATCAGAATCCCTTTGCCTCGTCCGCTGCTGGTCTAGACTAAAGTTAGTTGAACAGACCTCGGCCATGTCAAATCCGGGGCCTCCGCTTGTAAGTCGTATCCACTAGAACCAACCTGAGTTAGTAAACAAGAGTCAATCAACGCTTTGGGTAATCTTATCTCTAAGCGCCCAGTTGCCGCCGAGATGGGCGGGTAGATAAGCTTCAAATCTGGCTGTATCTTATCAACAATATGATTGTCATTCAATCGACAAGACAGATTTTTCTGTAATACCTTAGGAGGAGACAAAAGGAAACTATTGAAGCTAGAATATCTCATAACTGATGCCCTTGAAACATGGTTTGGGTCCCCTTATCACCAGATGATAACCAGTTTCAGCGATGTCGACCAGTCAGCAGGCCTCTTGGGAAACCAAGGCACAGATCGCACGAGACATTCTTGAAAATTCGATTCCGAAGCAATGGCTGGCAGATCCAACATTGCTTCAGACAGACGGAACTCGAAATGTGACGGTTGCTGTAGAAAATTGTGGTCTTCTCACTGATCATGAGATTGAGATGACCAACACGACTGCAGATGGTTTATTAGAGAAGTACAAGAAAGGTTCTTGGACAGCGGAAGCTGTTATCACGGCATATCTCAAGAGAGCTACAGTAGGACATCAGTTGGTTCGTCATTCCCCGTTACAATTCAGCATCGAACATTTGCTGAAGAGTGCCGACCAGTTAAATTTTGCGACAGAGTTTTTAGCAGAGTCGGCAATAAACACAGCTAGAAATCTGGACAAATATTTTCGCGAGACAGGCACTCTCATAGGCCCTCTTCATGGTGTACCTGTCTCAGTCAAGGTAGGTCAAAATTCCCCGATACTGCGTGCGTCGCTAACTTGATATGTAAAAGGAACACGTCGGTATCGGTCGTAAAAGATGCAACGCAAGCTTTGTATCAAAAATCGACAATATAGTTGAAGAAGATGCTCTTATTGTTAAACTCTTGAAAGCAGCTGGGGCGGTCATCCATGTCAGGACCAACCAGCCCCAAAGCATCATGGTATGTACCTACTGATGCAGTAGCCGCCCTGAGATCACCACGTTATCAAAGTCTGATGATTTACATCTTCGCAGCATCTAGACTGCAATAACAATATCACCGGAATGACTCTCAACCCACTGGATGAACGACTTAGCCCCGGTGGATCATCCGGTGGTGAGGGCGCCGCCATTGGGTTTCGTTGCTCCGTTCTTGGTGTTGGCACAGATATCGGCGGATCAATCAGAGTGCCGGCTGCGTTCTGTAACGCCTATGGTTTCAAGCCAACCGCGTTGCGAAATCCATCCCTCGGTCTAGTCGGAGCTATGGGCGGCCAGGAGGGCATTCGAGGTTGCGTTGGCCCTCTAGCACGGAACCTCGATGACCTGATTACATTCGAGAAGGTAATATGGAATCAACAGCCTTGGGAGACTGACACCGTTCTGGTCCCTCTCTCCTGGCGAGAAGTCGAAGTCTCCCCAAGTACTTTGACTGTTGGAATTTTGTTAGATGATGGGTAAATCATCCACTTTTCTCCTGATTTGAATATAGCTGATCTCAAAAGGCTCGTCCGTCCTCACCCGCCGGTAACAAGAGCTCTTGTCGAGGCCGAGAAGAAATTGAGAGCAGCAGGTATTAAAACTGTTCGCTGGGAACCTCACAATCACTCCGAAGGCTGGGAGATTCTGGTACGCATCGCATCTCTTCTAAAACAGTGAGGGTGTTTCGCAAATTAATCATAACCAAAGAGGCAACTTTACTTTGCGGATGGCGGGGAACGTGTCCGGGCGGTAATCAACGAGTCGGGTGAACCTGTGATGCCGCTCACAGAATTTGCGCTCACCCGAGGAAGCAGTGAGCCGCTGACCACCCACAAAAGCTGGGAGCTAAATATGAGACGCGAGAAGCTGCGTCGCGAATACCATGCTCTCATGAGAGAAAGGGGCGTGGATGTCATCCTATGTCCGTCGTACGCAGGAGTAGGAGCCGTTCAAGGAACACCGACATATTGGCTATATACCTCAATATGGAATGCCCTCGATCAGCCGGCTGTCAGCTTTCCAAGTCACATCATCACCGATAAGGAGCTTGACAAAGCCGATGCCGCTTACGAACCGCGGTCTGACGTGGACAAGAAGGAATGGGAAGCTTGTGAGTTTTTTTCCAGGCTCGCTTATAACGTGTTTTATTTGCTAACGTTTGTTTTCAGACGACCCAGAGCTGTTCCATGGTATCCCGGTGTCACTTCAGCTGGTTGGGAAGCATCACCGCGACGAAGAGCTTCTGCTAGCTGCCAAGATAATTGAGGGCGCTTTGCTGTCTTAGATCTCTTAGGAGGCAATAATAGGCGAGAGGTAGAATGTCAATTAAAAATGGAGATCAATTTCAATTGCCTCGCTATAAAGCCCTCTACATGGAATCATGATATCGTGACACGTCCTAACCCAAATTTATCACCCACTTCCAGTTGCGAAGAACATTCTCCCAGTCTCGGTAAGGTCCACCGTTCAACCGGTCTCTCCAGACTTCTTGTAAGACTTCCTCGGCCGACTGTATATTCATAACCTTTATTCTCTCCCTGATCTTCATCAGTTTTGTCGCGCAAACAACAATACTTTCTTCATCAACCAATTCAGCCCCGGCCAGAAACAGCGGGTAAGTGAGTCCAGCCTCGGCCGCATTTCCCTCGGAAATACGCTCCGCAAAACTAATAATGCGCTGTGCCAGGAGAGGAATCTGGTCTTCGTGCACGCAGGATCGCCGGTAGAGAAGAATGAGTGCTGCGAGACGGTAAGTCTTTGCTAAAACCACGAGGTCGAGCCGCGCGGCCAAGTCGATTCCTCCGCAAGCATCGCCGGCAAGGTCGAATCGAAGGTCGACGAATTGCCTCTCCAGATTTAGAAAGAGTTCATTCTCGGCTGGATTCAGGCATCCTTCTCCCTCGCTTTGGACAGGCTTAACGCGAGGGATTTTCTGTATGAGGAAAAATAAATCCTTTGACAACCCCAGAAGTGGATGAATGGACGTAGATGACGCCGGCCTTCGCTTGCTGGAGGACGAGGAAGATGAACTCGAGCGTTGTCTGTCTTGCGGGAGGAATCTAGCCCAAGGCACTTCCGCTTCGGAAAACGGCAATGGCGAAGAGGCAGCAATGTCGGAGGGAGAAGTAGCCTCTAATTCATCGGTCTCGGACCCTGCCACTCCAGACATGATTAGACTCATAACGTCGTGGTAGAGGAAATGCTCGTATAGAGCCTCTGCTTCCCAGGACCGTCTGCAAAACACACCGTTTCCGCCAGATTGTTTGATCACGTTGCGTACACAGTCAAGTTGGCAGACCCATTTGCCAGTATTGGCGCCGTTTTGGACTTCCAGTCCCACGAGTAGAAGAATGATGGCAATAGCTTCAATATGATCCGACTGCAATCGACCAGTGAGACTGATACGTTCCTGTAAGAACCGATGGCATCGGACCTGGGAACGCAGAGAGAGTTCAAGAAGTCGAGCTTGATCGTCTGAATTCGGAGCTCCTTTGGCAAGGTGTGCAGCTGAACATGCCAGGATAGCCTGTAAGACTGGTTCACATCGGAATGCCATCGGAACATATACCGACGTGAAGAAGTTGGAAGAGGTATGCACGACAGAGATGTTGGGGACAAAGGAGTGTATATAATAGGATAGTAACATGTTCTGGTCACCAGCATCGGTCATGGCTGGTAGGACTGATGGCGAAGGAGGAATTGCCGCTGATAGCTCGGTAACTGTGAGTGGAAGGTCGTGATCCGGCTCTGATGAAGGCCGCCCATCCTCTCCGGCGGCCGTGCTCGCTGGACTAGGCCCAGAGGTAGGGAAGTGTCTCCTGTTGTCCCACTCGCAGTCAAGACTCAGTCTGACACATGTCCGACACTCAGGGCCGTCGGCGGGGCACTTCTTCTTCCGCCTCCGGCATGTCAAACATCCCAGACGTGTTCGGGGCGCATATCGGCGTGGCCGTCTGGGGCCAATGTGGGTTAGAGTCTCGGACATTGGTGGGGACTCTGGGGGATAGCGGTTCTCCAGGATCGCCGAGTTGGAAAATCAGACGAGAAAGGAGCAGAATGAGCTGATGGGTGAGTGATGAGTCGAATTTGGCGAGATCGAGGGGACGAAACGTGGGGAAGCAAGACAGGGGTGAGTTGGGGACGTTATCGGAGATTCCCTCTCCCATATCAAGATAGTGACACGCATGAGTAATGGCAATTCTGCTAGTTTTGTGGGTATCGATCCCGGCTTTCAACATCCAATCGAGTAAATAATTTACTATGTTCAAATTCATGAAGATGACTCTTTAATAGATGTGCTAATTTCAGGGTTTATCTCCTCTGCTAACTACAGGTTAGAGTCAAGTTGACTATCAGATCTTACCAAGGAATGCAAAGGGTTAGTCACAGCCAGAGCAATCAACTCAAGAATACTATAAACCTGACTACGGGGGGGGCTACGAGGACAAGTGTATGTGTGTACGTTCGTGTGTTTGAGAGAGACAGTAGGCTTATATTTAGCTTACCTAGCTATCTATCCCTTACCCTGTTTTCCTTCTCCCCTCTCCAGTTATATTTCTTCTAACCCAGATAACCTTAGTAGCTATCTTTATATAAAGCAGCTAGAGGTAGCAGCGGTTATAATTACCTATCTGTAATAAATTATATTTTAATATTAGATAAGTTAGCTAAGGGCTATACTTATCCTCTAGTAGACTCCCTATTATAAAATACTCCTCTTTAAAGTAGTTATTTCAGCTGAGGATATTACTATCTAGCTTAAATAGCTTAATAGTCTATTCTATACTAAGCTTTAAAGGTTCTTTAACCTTTAGTTTATTTATAGTCTTAGTAAATCCTATAAACTTAGGATTACTTATATTAATCTTTAGCTAAGTTATAATATTTTTAATATCTAGCTAGTTAGACTAAATATATAGAACTACTATTAGTATCTATTATTAGTTTACTTTCTTCTTTCTTATTATATTTCTTCTTAGACTAAGATATATATATATATATATATAAGTTTCTTTTATCTTTATAATAGGAAGCTAACTATACTAATAACTACTCTCTAAGTTCAGAGACTTAAGTATACTAATAAAGGTAATAATATATAATCCTGATAAGGAGTTAACTGATAGTAAAAGTAGTATTATATAGTAGAGTAATAAAGGTAGTAATAGTACTTAACTTATCTTAGAGTAATAAAGATAGTAATAGTATTTAGATTATTTAAAAGTAAGAGTAGTAATTTATAAAGATTATTAATATAGACTTAAGCTATATAATTTATTTAGAACCAGGCTAATAATAGCAGCCTTTATAGATAAAAATTAATATCTTAAGGTTTATAAAAGGAGTTATACTAGTAAAAGAGTTACTACTAGATATAGCTTTTAATATTAATAAACCTTATATATAATATAAGTATAGTTATTTTAATATTAAACCTTAGATATAGCTAGGTATAAGGCTTATAACTATAAGACTGAAGTTTATTATATTATAATACCTAGGTATAGTATTAAGTTATTAAATTACTAGTATCTGGGAATTTCCCCTTTTTTTTTTAGCAGCTGTACAGCTCCCTTACTTACTACTAAACCTGACTACTAGATCATTACGATAGCAATACCTAAATTCTCGATTACATTTAAGCTAAGTCACTAGGGAATTCAAGAAGCAATATTCGAGGGCGGGTAGATTCCCAGTAGTTACATTCTTTGTTATCATAATGGACAAGGCTGGACCGATAGCGGCATCCGGCGCCAGCGGCTAAAGATAAGAAGCCAGCGGGGATTTGTTGGATCATGATTGGTTGTTATGCTTCTCTCGTAATCTGTTGACAATTTTACACGCCTGGTTCCAGGATGGCTATGGGAAACCACTTTGAAACAAATATCTGGAGATATGGCAGGCAGAGCAAAAATACTGCCACTTTCCGTCTCGCAGCTTTATCCTAGCTCTGAAGAAAAACCAGGGTGAATCGCCGGGAAGATAAGCACAATGTCCAAGGGTACTGTACTTGTAAGTTGACAATGCCCTACCGCACCAAATTATGAAGCACGCAGTTCTAATCCAGTGGAACGTGATAAGATTACCGGAGCTTCTGGCTTCCTGGGCAGCCACATTGCAGCCCGTCTGATTATTCAGGGGTATAAAATCAGGGCTACATTCCGCAGCGACTCAAAGAGCCAGCTGTTCAAAAACATACTCGGCGGCAACAATGTTGAGACATGCATCGTCGCAGACATCACAGCACCCGGCGCCTTTATGGAAGCCATTGTGGGTGCTGACTTTGTCATCCACACAGCCTCTCCTTTCACCTTCAAGGTTACGGACATTAACAAGGACTTGATTCAGCCGGCAGTGGAGGGCACAACCCGGATGCTCGAAGCCATTGCTTCCAGCAGCACTGTGAAGCGTGTAGTGCTCACATCATCTTTTGCTGCGGTTGTAGACCCAACAAAGGGACCACGGGCTGGATATGCATACACAGGTACGTGAACATATGCACTGGCATCCAAAAATCTGACTAAGTACTATGCTAAAACCCAGAGCAGAAGAGGATTGGAACCCAATGACTCCCGAAAAGGCGTTGGAGAATAACCTCTTTGGGTACCAGGCCAGCAAAACATTCGCGGAAAAGGCCGCATGGGACTTCATCAAATCCAATGTCGGAAACGAGAAAACACCTTCACTCGTCACAATCTGCCCTCCCATGATTTTTGGACCCGTCCACCCAGCCTCGGGTATCACCAAGGATGCCCTCAATGAATCCTCGGCGCAACTACTCAACGCCGTGACCAGCGCAGACCCCACACCCACAAGGATGCCAGTGTTTGTTGACGTGCGAGATGTCGCCCAGGCGCATGTCGACGCCTTGGACGTCGCCAGAATCCCCAACAGCGAGCGCTTTGTTGTCTGTGCTGGTAAGTTTACCTGGGCGGCCATTAAGGAGATTTACGAGAGTGGCGTCGCCTCGGCGGAGAGCATGTCTCCGGCCGATGACTATTATTCCATCAGGGCCAAAAAGATTGAGGATATGATGGGAATTAAATGGATTAGCCTTCAGTCATCTGTCAAGGATGCTCTACATAGTCTAGACGTGAAGTCCAAGATTTGATAGCAACTTAGTAGCAAGTGAGAGAGCTATCCATTTATGCGGCAGCTGCTGAAAAAAAGGGGGGAATTCCCAAATACCAAGAATTTGATAATTTGACACCATCCTCAATATCAACATATTAAACTTCAACTTTTTTGCCCGGGTACGAGGCTTGTGCCCAGCCGTATAGAAGGTTCAACGCCAGCAAGGCTACCCAGCAATGACTCTTTCGTCGGTATGACTCCTTTCATGAACCTTAAGATGCTGCTTTCTAGCTATTTAATGGCCGCCATCTCTGTGCTGAATGAACCGCACAATTCAAGTCCATATCGACGATCCGCCTGCAAATCGCTGCTCACAGACAAGTCAAGAGTTACACATCGCTCCCTCCGTCGTCAGTCTAATTAGTTAACTCCCACACATCGCTACCCAGTCGAATCAATCGACTCCTTGTCAGAATCGCACGTCGCTGCGCACACTCAAGTCACCAATGCCCCTTCCTTCCTCCACGCCTTCCCATTTGTGTGTAAAGGTTATGTCAAGCCAGGCAACCTCGGCACCTGTCTTCACCCAGCTAGAGGCAGCGGCGGTTGCGATTACCATTCCTCAGTGAATCGCTTTTGGTTTTAGCGAAAGACAGCCAACTCCTGTATTTAGCCTGGATTTCGATACTCTTGAAATGCTCCTCTTTGAAGCGGTTAGCTAGGCTGCAAAGGCAATAGGCTCGCTCAAGACGCTTAGCATGCGACAGCTAGGTAATCTACTCAACTTTGGAAGCTATGTTCCTAACAGAGCTGACTGCTCTAAAGAGGAATATTTCAAGAAATATTGAAACGCGTATTAAATACACCAGTTGGCTGTCTTTCGTTAAAACCAAGAGCGATTCACTACGGAATGGCGATCGCAACCGCCGCTGTCTCTAGCTGTTTCGCGTGAAACAGCTACCGAGGTTGCTTGGCTTGACATAACCTTTACACACAATGGGGGAGGAGAGGAGGAAGGAAGGGACATATTTCGAGACGGTGGAAAATTTATGCACACTCAAGTCTCAAATATCCCACCGGGCTCTCAGCAGATCTGCTTAACCACACATAGGTACACTGAACCTCAACATCAGTGCATCTCAAAAAGAACAATACGATGGGAAAGAAGAAGCCAAATGGAAAACCGTAGGCAGTAGCAGTAGCGCCTCCTATTAAAACTTTGTACACGAGTTTCCTTCCAATCACTCTCATTCAAAAGAATTCCACTCCGCGACAATAAATTTACATTTATAGAATTTTATCAAACAACAGGCCCGTGTGTGAACAACAAGGCTGATTAGCACATCAATAGTCTGCTCCAGCCTCTGTTATGTTGAGAGTGTCGGAAGCATCTAATCAAAACGATAGAAGGTCGAGACAGGGATAACAAGCCTATCTGAAGGCCTCACTCCCTTGGCTGCGTAGAACCGTAGACAGTATTTCATTGTTACTTCTTGTAGGATAGGCGTGTTTCCCCTGCAGCAGTCAATATCTAGCCGCCACATGATCATCTTCGACTCATGACTGGCATGATTATCTACAAATGACATTATTGGACCACAAAGTCATGATTGATAACAGCTCTTACTCTGATTCAATGCTAAATTAGCCCAATTAACCGCTTATCTACGCCGGTGCCGCTGAGTATGATCAAAGTTGCGAGATAAGCGGAAATGGCGGGCGGCGGCAACGGCGGGAAGCGCTCGAAGCGCCCAAGATGATCATATTCGGCGGCTCCCATGATTTGCATCAAACACTTCAGCTATAGAAAGCGCCGATGCTTCATCTCATTCACAACACCGTCAGAACCCAGCACTTTTCAATCCGTGCGCCCAGCTCATCACCTGGTCAATATCACACCGCAAACCTTGCAACCATGACTCGCCCTCACCCTCTACATTCAATAACAGCAGAGGAGATTACCCAAGCCTCCACCTTGCTCAAGGCCATTCTCCGAGAGAGACATGGGCCTGACTTCAAGTTCAGGTTCAAGAACGTCAGCATCCAGGAACCCCCCAAGGCCCTGCTTCTTCCGTACCTCGACGCCGAGGCCGCCGGCGTGGATGCCAAGCACAGGCCATTCGTCCCCCGTTGCGCCGACATTGTCTGGACGTCTGGCAATGAACGAACACTCTGCCAAAGCACCATCAGTCTCGACAGCTTCACTGAAGTGGTGCGGATCCAGGCTGCCCCTGGGCAACATTCATCTCTTGACAGGTCAGCCCGTCAGTATCACTTAGTCAAAACCATCCACAATGTTAACGTGAATGAACATGAAGAGATGAAATGCGCAAATCAGCACGCAAAATATTAGATGATGTTATTGTCAAGGAGGCTATCAAGAATCTCAACCTTCCAGAGTCATGTGTAGTCCAGTGCGATTGCTGGCCATACGGTGCCGATCGTGATTCAACCCTGGAAACTCACAAGTACATCCAGGGTCTTCTCTACGCCCGTGCCCCCAATGGGCACCCCGAGAGTAATCAGTACTCCTTTCCCCTTCCATTCTCCCCTGTCCTTGATGTCTTTGAGGATCAGATTGTGCGTCTGGAGCCTCTTGCTTCAGGTGGTAAGGAGGACGGCCTCAAATATCACACTGCCGGAGAAGAACCCATGGCACACTGTGCAAAGAACGAGTATTACCCTGGATTGCAGAGCTCAAAGACACGCGACGATGTAAAGCCATTACACGTTGAACAGCCCGAGGGACCCTCATTCACAATCACCGATACCAACTGTGTATCGTGGCAGAAATGGAGGATCAGGGTCGGCTTCAACTACCGAGAAGGCTTGACCTTGCATGACATCAGATACGACGGCCGCCCCATGTTCTACCGTCTGAGCATCAGCGAGATGACAGTTCCTTACGGAGGTAAGTGTATCACCCTCTACCTATTTTCAAGCGACTAACAATTCGCCCTTTAGACCCCCGTAGTCCCTTTCACAGAAAGCAGGCTTTCGATCTCGGTGACGCCGGTGCCGGAAGCACAGCAAACAACCTGGCACTAGGGTGTGATTGCCTTGGAACGATCAAGTACTTTGGCGGGTGGCTCAACAACGAGGACGGTGAGCCAGTTGAGGCAGGAAACGTCATCTGTCTGCATGAGCAAGACGGTGGTATTGGATGGAAGCACACCAACCATCGCACACAAGGCGTGGCCATCACAAGGGCGAGGA
Source organism: Clonostachys byssicola (assembly GCA_902006505.2). Classification (NCBI taxonomy): domain Eukaryota; kingdom Fungi; phylum Ascomycota; class Sordariomycetes; order Hypocreales; family Bionectriaceae; genus Clonostachys; species Clonostachys byssicola. The sequence goes on from CABFNO020001372.1 coordinate 64,246, forward strand.
ACCTCATATTCCAGAGCATCTTGACGGTAGGAAACTATGAGTACATCTTCGCGTGGATCTTTTGGCAAAACGGCAACATCGAGATGGAGACACGGGCGACTGGCATTCTCTCGACCTCGCTGATCGACCCCGGTAAGACATCTGAATGGGGCAATGTCGTCTCTGCTGGTGTCTTGGCTGCAAATCACCAGCATCTGTTCTCGCTCCGTGTCGATCCTATGCTTGATGGACACAACAACTCCCTAATCCAGGAGGAATCAATCCCAGTGCCGCAATCAGAGGAAGAGAATCCTCACGGCAACGCATGGCGCGTGGTCAAGACACCCTTTGCCAAGTCAGGATTCGCCGACGCCTCCCCCTTCACCAACCGCTGCTTCAAGATTGTCAATGAGTCGGTGCGCAACCCCATCTCAGACAACCCCGTCGGCTTCAAGCTCGTACCACAGCCATGCCAGCTGCTCCTGGCAGGCCAGAACTCTGTCGTCCGCAAGCGAGCCCGCTTTGCAGAGCATCACATGTGGGTAACCCGCTACCGAGATGGCGATCTGTGGGCGGGCGGCAGGTGGACGAATCAGTCACTCCAAGAGACAGATGGCGTGGCAGACTATGCATCCAGGGATGAAGATGTGCGAGATCAGGATATTGTGATTTGGCATACTTTTGGCATGACACATAACCCGCGAGTGGAGGATTTCCCTGTCATGCCTGTGGAAGTTTCAACTATTTCCCTGAAGCCGGCGGACTTCTTCACTGCGAACCCTGCGCTCGACGTGCCCCAAAGCACGCAGGCAGTGAATAAGAGTACACTGGTGGTGCAGTCGCATCCAGTTGTCAGCCACAAGTCATCTTCTTCATCGGCAGGATGCTGTCATGCAAGGTTGTAAGCTCTGGGCTGGCTCAATAGTGTGTATACCCTGGGGTTTGTAGACATATGGTGACAGTCAATATTAGAAGACACGTTAGACACGAATATTTCAATTCAGTTCTGTTATACTACGACCAGCATCCTATCTCTACTAGAACTACTACCCCTTACTGAACATGAACTATTCAGCAATCAATTGGCATTAGTTCGTTTTTCTTGTAGTTGAGAAGAGGAACATTGGAGAAGAAACGAGGCTTGGCCAGCTATATTTGTAAAGCTGCTGTATCAAGTTAGAGCAAAAATAGTTCATTTACAATTACACCATTATAGATGGTCAGAGTTTCTATAGAGGCACTAGCAACCAAGGGATATCTCTAGCAGAAAATGTACAGCTTCGTGGGAGTCGACCCGCCTCACCTATAACCCTAGCCATCTTGATCTGTGCTTTAAGCTTATAACTCAGCTATTCCGCATTGGCCAACATCTCACGGCTACCCTAGAACACCCTGTCCACATCATGGAAATAGGCTAAAATTTCTCCCTGTGCTCATCAATTCAATTTACCGAACATAAATAATCGCCCTAGACTACCTATGATGACAATATCGATTGTTCGCAGATAACATTCTGTTGGTCTCCCAGTACAACTATCTAGCTTGGTGGTGTAAGTGGTGCGTTCCATTCATGTTAGCATAAATATTGAACCAACAGCCGAAACACCGATCAAACCTCCATAGCGCCAAGATCCGCTGCCCTATAGACGACTGTAGAAAGACTAAGCAAGCATAATATAGAGTTTCGATAGAAACGGTCGTCGCCTGGGAGCAAATGCCCTCAATCGAGGTACGAAAAAACGAGATGTGAACAAAAAATGGAGCTGACTCAGCTAGCCATCGAAATTAGCGCTAGGCTTTCTGCGTAAACTTCCCACAGCGCCTGGCTGCACCAATGGACCGTGCTGACGAGCTGTATCTAGGGGCTGAAGCGCTGTTTCCGGGCCTACCTATGCCATCGATCTTAGCGCATCAATATCTCCTAGAGACTCAGTTGAACCATGCAATTCGTCTCTGTTGTGCTTGCATATTTGACGGTTCTTTTCGTGACACCTCAGCTGAATTGAACTGGTTAGTGACACTCTGAAAAGAGTTTCAACTAAGATACCCTCCTATCATTTTTTGAGGTTAGCGGGTGATGCTCACAGAGTTTAAATGCCAGTCGCCGAAGTGAGAACACGACGTCATCCTCCCGTGTTCCCCCACGGTTCTGACGGGCCTTGTCTTAATATCTACGGCTCCGTGTCAATAAGACGAGAGAGCCAGTCTGGGAGCAACTCGCTTCAAGTGGGCGAACATACATGATATCCAGCTTCATGATTTTGACGAGGCTATCAAAGAACGATGCCGAATTCGTCAGTGGGGGGATCGGATCTGAGCAGAAAGATTGACATTGAAGCCCAGAGAAACCAGGAGTTTGGCTCCGGGAAGAGGAGACTGCATAATGAAGATTCACATCTGGAACCAGGGTAAGTTACACAAGTCCATCTACCGTTCTGCCTGAAACGGATACGATGTACTGACCGGACAGCCTTGCAGGCGTTGGTGGTTTCTATCCATGCTGTTTCCTATGATGGCTGGAACCCTCGGCCCAGTAGCTTCAGCGTTCAGCATTTGCGCCATGTCTCAACCGTGGCGGCAGCTGCTGGTACCAGGAGGAGATATCCAAACCGCTCCCACCATCCCTAATCCATCGTGGTAGGTAGCTTTAATATGTCCTGGAAGATTTCAAAGTCGATACGATTCTAATACGTGAACATATAGGCTCAAAATTGTCAATGCTGTCCAGCTTGCTATCGCTGTCGCCTCCAACTTTGTTCTGTTCCTCAACATGGCAAGAAGGGTCCGTTTTAGCATAGCACAGCCGATCACGATAGTTGGATGGTATGCGGCAAACAAGATGCTTATAAAGTAACGGGTTTGCTAACAATTTCACAGGTACATTTCAGCTATTCTACGTATTGTAATGGGTGCCACTGCCGCAGGGCCGCTCCTCGAAGGACTCGACTTTCCAAAAAGTGAACTCATCTGGTCTCAAGCATTCTGGTATGGCATTTGGGCAGCCTTTCTCTACTTCATCGATGCTACACTGATGGCTCTAACCTTTTGGGGTGCTTTATCCGGCCACTACGAAAAGGAATTCACATTGACGTATAATCAACGCACTTTGATGTTACAAACGATCATTTTTCTCTTCTACCTCTTGTGTGGTGCTCGTGTGTATTCTGCCATCGAGGGCTGGGAATATCTAGATGCTGTTTACTGGGCAGATGTCACTATGTTCACAGCCGGCTTTGGTGACTATACTCCGAACACTACACTCGGCCGAGCTCTCCTAATCCCTTACGTTATCTTCGGCATTATCAGTTTAGGCTTGGTAATAGACTCGATCAGGAAACTATTTGTCGATCGCGGAACACGTCGCTTTATCATCAGGACAGAGGAGAGAACTCGAAGGAAGGTGGTGGGAACGATGCTACGGAGACAACATGATGAACTGCTTCAACCTATCTCGGCAGAATCTCAGTCAACTGGAGTTAAATCGGATGAAGCACTCGCATCCGAGTTTGAGCGCCGCAAAGCGGAATTCAATCTAATGCGCAAGATACAAAAGAAAGCATTTGCTCGGAGAAGATGGATGGTGATGACCACATCCACGACTTTGTGGCTCGCCCTATGGCTGATAGGTGCCCTCATCTTCATGGAGGCCGAGTCTCCGTATCAAGGTTGGACATATTTTGATGCATTCTATTTTTCCTTTGTGTCCTGGACAACGATCGGATATGGTGACCTTACGCCCGTCTCTAATGCTGGGAAATCATTCTTCGTGTTCTGGTCCTTATTGGCTTTGCCCACCATCACGATGCTCATCTCGCATGCTGGAGATACGGTGGTCAAAATCATCCGATATGGCAGCCTTCGACTGGGGAATATCACAATTCTTCCAGGTGATGAGAGCTTTATGGGAAATTTGCAGCACATAATCAGTCTAAGCACATTTGGAAGGATCTTTCCGGACCATATCTATTCTGCATCGCCGGAAATTGCCTCATCTGAATCTTTTTCCAAGCAGAGACTAAATGACTTCATGTCCAAACACGAAGCTGAGCTTGGTGGCACGGAGGCAGCCTCACATGCGGTTAGCCATCGAAAACCTTCAAAGAGACATCACAAAAGACATACGAACGCACCACCAGATCGCAGGCATGCCCGATTTCGCAATGCTCATGATGAGCTTCCCACGGGAACAAATTTCCACTTTCTTCTCATCTCCGAGATACAAGTCATTGCCAGTCATCTTAAAGAGTCTACGCCTCACCGATATACTTTTGAGGAATGGGCCTGGTATCTCAAGCTTTTGGGAGAAGACGAACGTGAACCGGGAACACATTGCAAAGCCACCTTGCCGATCAAGAAGCACAAGTCGGAAGACCAAGGTTTGGATACGCAGAAGTTGGTTTGGTCATGGGTTGGTGATCAGAATCCTCTATTGAGTCTTCAAATTGAGAGTGAGTGGATATTTGATAGGCTGACGGAGAGGCTTAGGGAGTCTTTGCTGGTCGAGAGAAGAGGGCAACTGTTGAGTAGTACTGGCGATGGTTCAGGTTGACTTTATGGGAGATGATAGCTTGCAACTCGCTTCACATCAAATAGTTTCACAGTTTCACTATGTTCAAATTACAGTTAAGTTTAAACGGTCTACAATATTCCAAAGTAACATCGATCGATTTACGTATCTTATTAGGGTCACGCTTTGTCAGATCTACTTGAAGAACTTAGACAGATAGCTTGAACCCGCCAACAGCTCCTGTCTGAAAAAGTCCATTCGGGTCGTACTTCTTCGAGACTTCAAGCATTGCCTTTTTGTTCTCCTCTCCATATGAGGCGATTGGATCCTGGAAGCTGAATGCATAGTTCAAGTACTTGTAGGGAACAGCAGTACCTCGTGTCTGCGCATCTTGATCGATGGCTGCAAGGATCTCTCGGCTCTGGGTTAGAATTATATCGTCATCGCTAGCATTCTTCCAATACATCAAGATGAGGATCGAAACCAGAGGGCCATCTTCCGGGCCGAGATTCAGGATATTGCCTCCGAATCGACTCGTCTTCTCGAGAAGCGACAACGGGTATGGCTGTAGTGTGAATGAAAACACAATACCTTCGAGCCCCTTGACCTTCTCAAGCGCTTCGCTAAAGATCTTGGCTGCAGCTTTTAGGGTAGCGCCATCTGCCTTGACTGTGGTATTCACATAAGCGCACCTAGATTGCTGTCAACATCAAGTATCAAACAATGAAAACCACGAGTCAGAAACATACCGTACGCCGGTCATAGCCATGGCAGCTTGTTCCTCCGCCGCGGCTTTGACAGTGGTCATGCGCATAGAGTTGAGCTGATCCATCTGAGGCTGAATGGCGACAAAAGGCTGGATATCGGGTGGGTTCTGGACCTCTTGGGTGTAATAGACCTGATTCAGGCCCAGGACCTGACCCATTTGGGCGGCGAAGAATAGACTAATCATGATATGAGTCTCCTCTGACGCATCTGGCTTGTTCAGTTCGTCAACGAGAGCGTCGATCTGGGCGGGAAATTGGTCAGGGAAATAGAATACAGCGCCACCCCAGAAGGGCCCCTGTTTAAAGGTTCTCATGTCAAACCGGGTGACGACGCCAAAGTTATTGCCGCCGCCCCTGAGGGCTTTGAAGAGATCGACATTCTCCTTTTCGTTGGCATCGACAACTTGTCCAGACGCCAAGACAACTTGGTAGTTGACCACATTGTCGCAGACAAGGCCTTCGCGGGAGCTGAAGAAGGAGAGGCCACCGGATAAGGCCAGTCCGCCAACACCGTTATTGCCAGAGCGGGCTCCCGTGACGGAGAGTCCCTTCTCGTGGAGCTTGTTATAGACAGCACCCCAGCGCTCACCAGCACCTACGGACACGATGCTATCATCATGGTTGAGGTCAACGCCAGTAATGTTGACAAGGTCAAGAGTTATGCCGCCCTCGATGTTGGAGCAGCCGCGCAAAGGCTGCTGGCCACCACCGCGAATAGCAAACGTCTCCTCGTGCTCTTGGAGAATCTTGAGGAACGATGCGACGTCATCCTTGCTCTTGGGCAGGAAGATTGCGCTGGGGGTGATCTCGCTCTGTAATAGAGATAGGTATGACTTGATCCGGGCGTCAAAGGTTTCACTTCCCGGTAGAGCAATCTGCTCGGCTGGGAAGGCTGCTCGCAAAGCAGATAGAGCTGGAGAGGTAGTCATGATCGAGGGCTGAGTAAAGTCTGGGGTGACAGATTGAGCTTAAGATGGGGATGAGAGTGGGTGACGGTTTGCAGAGGACAATGAGGGGACACTGCCTATACCCTATCTTATTATGGCACAGAGTCTGGTCATGACCAACGCGACATACAATGGCCATAAGCAGTAAGATATCACCGTGCACATACACCATGCACCCTCCCTCGCAAACTGTCAAGACTCGCAACCAACAGCCTTAACTCGGTTAGCTCCACGCAGGTTGGTTACAACATGCAGCACTGCTATTGACCCTTTGCCGTGCTGGCTGTTGGCACGCGTATAAGAAGTTGTGCCGTGCGTTGTCTCGTTTCCCCTACGGCTCCTCTTTCAGCAGTCTTTCTTCAGCCTATGTCCTCCTTCAAACCAGACAGGCAAAGAACTTCATCATGGCCGAAAACACTCCAGCCGAGCTGCCTGACAACGAAACTGTGGCCACGACTCCTCAGATGCAGCGCGGCGTTCGATTCTGGGGCGTCTTTGCTTCCCTCTGCGTTCTGGCATTCATCTCGGCCCTAGACGTCTCTATCATAGCCACGGCGCTACCCAAGATTACCGCCGACATAGGCGGTGGTTCCCAGTTTGTCTGGATCGCCAACTGCTTCGTCATTTCCTCTACAGTCCTCCAGCCTCTCTTCGGTCAGGTCGCCGACATCTTCGGCCGACGGTACCCTCTCGCACTCTCCATTGTCGTCTTCGCCCTGGGCAGTGGCATCGGTGGCGGCTCCCACAATGTTGGCATGTTGATCGCGGGCCGCACCATCCAGGGCGTGGGAGGTGGCGGCATCTATGTCCTCATCGATATTGTGTGCTGTGATCTGGTTCCCCTTCGCGAACGAGGCAAATACTTGGGCATGATGTTTTCTGGAGCCGGAGTGGCCGCTGCCCTTGGCCCTCCCGTCGGTGGTGCTCTCGCCGAGTCGGACTGGCGTTGGATCTTCTGGATGAATCTGCCCATCTGCGGCCTTGCCCTGGCACTACTTCTCATCTTCCTGAAGCCCCAACCACGATCCACGGATGTGCCTTGGACCACGGCCATCAAGGAACAGGTAGACTACGTGGGAGCCTTGCTTCTTATCCCCAGCCTCTTCGCTGTCCTATTCGGTTTGATCATGGGAGGAGTACAATACCCGTGGTCCTCCTGGCGTGTCATCGTACCCCTGGTCTTGGGAATCCTTGGATGGGTTGCCTTCCATCTACATCAGCATTTCTTTGCAACACACCCGAGTGTGCCATCTCGCCTGTTTGCCAACCGAACCTCAGCCACAGCGTTTGCCCTAACGTTCCTCTCATCTATGCTCGTCCAGGCTACTACATATCTGATACCCGTCTACTTCCAAGGAGTGCTTAACACAACCGTCTTACAGTCCGGGACATACTTTCTGCCTTATGCAATGGGCGCACTCTTCTCGGCGGTTCTCGGCGGCGCTTTGCTAAGTAAGTTTGGTGCGTATCGTCCGGTCCATGCTGCCGCCTTCGCCGTTTCCGCTGTTGCTTTTGGGCTCTTCACCTTGCTCGACTCTGGAACCAAGACTGTGGCGTGGGCCTTCTTTCAGCTCATCGCGGCCGCTGGGACAGGCGTTACCATGTCTACCATGCTGCCGGCTATCATGGCGGGCTTACCTGAATCAGATGTTGCCTTGTCATCGGCTGCTTACAGTTTTATCCGCAACTTCGGTCTTATCTGGGGTATCACCGTCCCCGGCATTATCTTCAGCTCAGTTGCTGACATGAACCTGCACCGCATCTCGGATGCACACCTGCAGGATTCGCTCCGTGGTGGAGCCGCGTATTCGTTTGCCAGCCAAGCCCACGTGCTCCAACATAAATACCCCAATGAGGTCTGGGACCAGGTGAATGACGTCTACGCGAGAGCTTTAAGAGCGGTATGGTGGTTTGCAATAGGTGTAAGCATCGTGAGTTTCTTTGCTGTAGCGGGTGAGGAGGGCTTGGAGCTCCGGACCGAGCTTGAGACAGAGTTCGGCATCGACGAGGAGAAGGAGCCTCAGGGTTCATCTTCTAGTCGAGAGAATGGCCAGGCTAAGTAGTTGATATGGATGTCAGGGCGCCGGTCGTAGCCTCGCTGAGCTTCTACTTTTAAACACATATTCAAATTCTTGACCCAGATCCATTACCGCATATAAATGTATTAGCATGATTCTACCACGGCTTACCTACTTCTCATACATCATCCTATTGTCCGAGCTTCCAGTAAAGCACGCGTGTATCACCCGTTGCCTCCAAACTATGGCTACTCACTTCCGAGAGTAGGTGCGGCATTTATTGAAACATGGCTAGACTATATGTGCTCTATTGGACGCATGTGATTCATGTTGCGTCATCACGGACGCCTCAACTGACTGGTGGCTACAATGGCGTTGCACAGAGTTCTCAAAGAGGCTTTAGAAGACCGCTGAGGCCAAATGTAAGACTCGGTGCACTTCCTTGAACTTGGCTGGAGGGCACCCCTTAAAGTCCCCTCGTGGTGCACAATGCTAAACACTGGGCCGGTCCTGCTTCTCCCCCAACTACCTGATACCAAGGGGACAACCTCTAGACAGACAAAGCAAGCCGGTCATTTGTGTTCTGATACTACGCTTACAGAATCATGCTTCAACCACCGCATCTCTTCCTACTGTTGGCGTTGAGCATCCTTGGTGCGCAGTATGCTACAGGGCTAGTCACACCTTCACTTGCTTCCGCCCCCAGGAATGGCACCACGGTCACCGATGCTCTGGTGCAGGAGTTTGGGGCCCATGACGACAGTCTTGTGTTCCAAGGAACCCCCCGGTACAACAAGCTAAACGGCGATTACCTGTCCACGTTCAACAGTGAACTCGAGCCTGTCCTCATCTTCCTGCCGAGCACCTCTGCAGATGTCGCAAAGTTCGTCAAATGTGTCGAGCCCTTCGTCACACTAGGCCTTGCCTACATTGCTATTCGAGGAGGGGGTCAGCAGCCCACTCCAGCCTGCAACAATGTGGCCCAAGGTGTCACGGTTGATCTGCGTAACATGGCGGGCATCACTGTCGATGCCACAGCCAATTCCGTGACCTTGGAGGCTGGTGTCAGATGGGGCACTGTCTATCAGACATTGCAGCCGCTCGGCCTCGGTGTGGCCGGCGGACGCACCAACACGAACGGTGTTGGCGGTCAGGTACTTTCTGGTGAGTCTTTACTTTTTTTCTAGAAGAACTCCTGTCTTCAATGTCTGTTTTTCCTCTCACTTCTGAGCTAATCTTCCTAATAGGTGGTCTCTCTTTCTTCTCTTCCCGGGAAGGCTTCATCACAGACAATGTCATCAGCTTTGAGGTTGTCTTGGCCTCGGGCCAGGTCGTTACCGCAGACCCCACGACAAACGCCGATTTATACAAGGCTATGCGTGGCGGAGGCAACAACTTCGGCATTATGACTAAAATTACAATGCGCACATTCCAACAAGGCTGCTTTTATGGGGGGACCGTTTTCTATCCTCCTCAGAGCTTCCCGAGTCAAGTTGATGCCATCGTCAACGAGCTTAACTCCCCGACTACCTCCGAGACGAATCTGGTGATAAGCGTCGCATACTCCAAGCGGTTTGAGGCCTTTGGGGGAACCGTAGGCCTTAACCAAGTCTACTATACCGCGCCAACGGCGGAGCCGCCTCAGGTCCTGAAGCCCTTCACCGATGTGCAACCACAGTTCGACGTACTGAACTCTATGCGCAACATGACACTCGTTGATGCTGCCAATGAGCTGACTCCGAACACAAAGCATCAAAGGTTAAACATCCCGCAACACTTTTTATCCTTCACTTCTCGCTGACTAGGTACTCTCTATAAAATAGGGTTGCATATATGAACCTGCACGTCAAGATGGATAGTGATACCTTAAAGTCCGCTTCAGACATCTACCTTGCAGGTATTCAGCCTCTCCTTGATGTCCAAAACATCACATCATCATTCACTCTCCAGCCGTATGCCGAATCCCTCCTCGAGAAGACATCGAACAACGGTGGGAATGTGCTTGGACTGGACCCGAACCATGGTCCCATCATGTCTGTACTCCTTTTGACCTGGTGGGATAACCCTAGTGATGACCACCTCGTGGTTGGCACAGTCAAGTCAGTCCTTGAGCAAATCAAGAGTGATGCATCAGCACGAGGAACATTGGTTCCCTTCATACACATGAACTCTGCGTTCGATGACCAAGACGTCATTGACTCTTATGGCAGCGACAACAAGAAGTTTCTACAGACCGTAAGTATGAAGTATGATAGCCGTGGCCTTTTCCAAAGGGGTGTGCCGGGAGGATGGAAGCTGTTTGTTTGAATACAGTGGCATCTTATAAGCAGAGGGTTGGTATGGCGGTCGGCTGTTCTGCCGAAGAGTAGTATCAAGGTTGCCTTTAAGCCTGTTGAAACTGAGATGATCAATCGTGACTGAGAAAAAGGGCAAGCTTCTTCGTCACACGCCTCTTCAACTACCGGAGCCACCTACCTAGAATAAGAGCATGCTTACGTTCGCAAGCTAGAGATTCCTCATCTTGGCTCCGGTGACAAATAACTATGTCTATAGACAGCATGTAGATAGCCGAATGCACGAACATGGGGATTTCCCCGTATTTGAGCTCTCCATCTGCCTTCCCCTTTTGAGATGGAGCTAAAAGCACCCCCAGACGAAGGAATTAATCTTCTAATATCATCAGATGGATCCTCTCGGGCCGAGAGAGCCTCCTATCTCAAGAAGTGGGTTAAGTGCCCCATGATCCGTGGCCCAACTTATTGCCGTTTCGAGCTGGCCAGTCACTGGTGGAGTCTGTTCATCAACGCACCACGACCAACAAGGAAAGTGAATGCGAGTCCGGAGAAGCGAATGAAGCGGCTATTTCCCCAAGTATTGATCAAATTGTCCGATTCTATTACCCAACGAATACACCGTTCCCCGCATTCATTCCACCCGCTAGTTCGAGGTACCTGAGCATCAAGGTGGATGCCAACATCCGAAACCGCTTAATCTCCTTCTACCGCATAGAAATGACATATCAAAGCTGGCTACAGTTAGGCCGTGATAATTAACCGTTGGGACTTTACTAACAGAGGCGAGAAGGTAGCATCCTTGACCCGGAACAAGGAGCCAAGCTCCAAGGGGAAAGATAGGATGTCTTCCGTATGGGAAGGGCGAAATACAAGAAATTAATTGCCCGGGTTGAGCAAAAGTTCCAGGTATAAAATGCCGTGTAACCAGGTTGCGACTTTTCGTATTTATACAGTCATATCATTGGCAATAGCCGCTCTCCATTTCTTTGGCAACTGTTAAATCTCTATAGATCTTCGACATTATGCATTCATTCCTACTTCAAGCTGTCGCCGCATCTCTACTCCTCCCTCTAGGGGTTGACTCGGCGGCCCTCCCCCGGCGAGACAACAGCACAGGCACATGCCGGAAGACCAAAGTGGCGATTCTCGGGGCTGGTGTTGCTGGTGTCACAGCTGCCCAAGCACTTGCCAATGCCTCTGTCAGCGACTTTGTCATCGTTGACCGAAATGATTACATTGGAGGCCGTGTCACGCACACCCAGTTCGGCAAGAAAGCCGATGGAACACCTTATACCGTGGAGTTAGGTGCCAACTGGTTCCAAGGGTTGGGTGTTACCAATGGTCCCGAGAACCCTATTTGGACTCTAGGAAAGAAGTACGGTATTAACAATACCTACTCCAACTACAGTTCCATCCTCAGCTACGATGAGAAGGGTCCTTCTGACTACCTCGAGCTGATGGACAAATGGGACGAGGCATATGCTGTATGCCAGACAGAATCAGGAAACATTCTTACAGAAAACCTCCAGGATGTCAGTGTTCGCGCCGGGCTCTCTTTGGCTGGCTGGAGGCCACAGAAGGATATGCATGCTGAGGCTATCGAGTGGTGGGGATGGGATTTCAACGCCGCCCAGCCTCCCGAGTCAAGCAGCCTCCTGTTCGGTGTGGCAGGCGAAAATGCCACGTTCAATCACTTCAGTGACGAGAACAACTTCGTCTGGGATCAGCGCGGTTTCAATGCTATGATCAATGGAGAAGCAAAGGAATTTCTCAAGGATGGGGACGATCGCCTGATGCTCAGCAAAAAAGTCACCACCATCAACTATTCTGATGATTCCGTCCAGGTTCAAATGGAGGACGGTAGCTGCATCGAAGCCGAGCACGCTATCTGCACGTTCTCTCTTGGTGTCCTCCAGAACGAAGTTGTTAAATTCGAGCCGGAGCTTCCTCAGTGGAAGATGGAGGCCATCCAGTCGTTCAGCATGAGCACGTACACCAAGATCTTCCTACAATTTAACGAGACTTTCTGGGATGAGAACACGCAGTTCTTCCTCTATGCGGACCCTCACGAGCGAGGCAGGTATCCGGTGTTCCAGTCTCTAACTGGGCCGGGATTCCATGAAGGCTCCAATATCATCTTTGTGACTGTCACCGCCGACCAGGCCTATGTTGTGGAGAACCAAACAGACGAGGAGACCAAAGCAGAGGTCATGGAGGTCTTGCGTTCGATGTTCCCAGGCGTGCAGATCCCCGAACCTACAGCATTCTTCTACCCTCGGTGGAACCATCAGGAGTAAGTGCCTCTTTCATGCTCCCCCCAGCAGCTCCGTGAATTTTTTTCTAATTATTGATCGATGTATAGGTGGGCATACGGGTCCTATAGCAACTGGCCAGTTGGTGTCACACTGGAGAGACATCAGAATCTACGAGCCAACGTAGATCGTGTGTGGTTTGCCGGCGAGGCCACCGCTCCCCTGTTCTTTGGGTATCTACAGGGAGCATGGTATGAGGGCCAGGAGGCTGGGCAACGCGTGGCAAGCCTGCTCGGTGGGGACATCTATGGGGAGAATTCTGGGCCTATGAAGAATTATGAGGTTCTCCATGGGACTACGTTTGAGGACGAGTATGAAGATGAGAATGGGTGGGATGTAGATACTTTTGAGGACAATAATCCAAAATAAGCATAGAGTGGTTAGACATGTTAGAAAGCATAACCAACCAAAACCATTACATCTCAATTTTTAACTGAACCATTGTTTCTAATCAGCCACCCAAGATAAGATGTAAAATAGCCGATCCATTTATTGCTCTATCAATCATGCACTTGGGCTTTAGTTATCAGTAAAGGCACCAATGGGTCAGAGGCCGAGACCTCCGGCGGCTCCGGCAGGCATTCCTTTCAGGCATCACTGTTCATCGGACTGATCCAGAGGCCTCTACGGATTCACTATGGATGCTCAACACCAATTTCCAACTCATTCCAGGGCCAATGAACAATCTCACCGCGTAAGATATCGTGGCCCAATTTGTTGCCTAAACAGGAATGTGCTGGACGAAGACTGTTACAGGGGTTATAGCGGTTCCGGTGCGCTGGAGATAGCGGCCAAGCCATTTTGCGGGGGCGGCTGTAGCGGGAACTTTTAGCGCTGATGATGTCTACACCCCTTTGAAATACATTGACCGAGAGGTCGATCCCATTGGTTCGCGATTACAGATCGCATAGACTTACCCGATGCAGCATTATAAACGAACGACCGAGCTGTCACCATCTACTTGTTGAGAGAGCTTGACCGAAGGATGGAAATCAAAAAATGGGGCGTGTATTGAGATAACTACATAGTACCTAAGTCTCTACGACATCGGCTTACTCCTCGTCCAGGTCGGTGGTGATACGAGGGCCATGGTAATTCTTCCGGCCATCAACAATCCACTGAACGAGAGAGATGATAACAATAACGGCAAACGCCACAATACAGTAGTTCATCGTAGTCCCAGTAACGGGAAGCCCGGGAGGGAATAAGAACAGAACGGTGGTGATAATGGTGTACACCACGCCGATGATGTTTGCCGCCCAGCCCAGCCAAGGTGGAAGCGAGAATGCCCTCTCGGGGAGCTTGGTCCTCAGTGAGAGGAGGTTAAGAAAGACCGGAATGCCATAACTCAAACCAAGTGCAACAACGGAAGCTGCCACGATGGCGTTGAAGGCGACCGTAGAACCTAGATAGATGCATCCGAACACGACGACGATGAAGCAGTTGAGATACAGCGAGTTCAGGGGGACCTCCAGCCGCTTGTCAACCTTCCACCAGAGGCGAGATGCGGGTAGACCTCCGTCTCGGGCGAAAGCGAAGCACATGCGTGAAGAGGTGGTCAGCACGGCCATGGCGGCGAAGACGATGCAGACCAGGGGAAACATGAGAAGGCACACAGCGCCAACTTTGTTGTTGATAGCGATGTGAAGGATCTCCAGAAGGGGGCCAGCCGGAGATGTAATGATCGTATCCGCATTTGCTGATCCCCCAGATACGAACAGCAAGACGACGAGAAAGAGGAATCCCGTGCTAATTCCAATGTACTGGCAGTAAATCATGATCTTGGGTCCTTCAACGGCGGCGTTGGGGATCTCCTCAATCATGTGGGCGACAGCATCGAAACCAGTAAGGCCCAGACCACCCTGTAAGAGACCCAGAAGCCAAGCGACTCCATCGGGCCAGCCGGTAGTGTTGATAAAAGTAGCGAACACGAACTCGGCGGTGGCGTAGTCGGGAGCTGCACGAGCGAGGGCGGCAATGGAAATGACGAGAAAGCCAGCCAGACTCCATGCGAGCGCGAACCCGTTGATGCGGGGGAGGATAGAATGGAGGAAAGCATTGGTGGCGAAGGCGATGAAGGCGACGGCGAGATATATGAGGAACTGGTGCCACCGCTGGAAGTCGTATTCCGGGTGCAGAAGAAAGATGATGTTGATGATCAGGGTGCTAGCCATGGAGCAGTTGGTCGCCACGAGGGCTACCCAGCCCGAGACGTTGATCCAGCCAGTCACCCAGGAGAGACCAGTCTTGAGAGACTCCGGGGCGACCATTGCCACCCAGTGATACTGACCGCCGGCCGTGGGATACGCAGAGAGAAACTCGGCAAGACTGGCCGCAAGTGCGAGGTTGCATACACCCGCCGTCAGCAGACCCCAGACGACGGCGACAGGTCCGCCAGATGGCAGGGCCAGGGAGAGTGAGGTAGCAAGTGCAGACCAGGAGTTGAGAATGGCAAAGGCAAGGCCCAGCATGGTCCAACGGCTGAATGTTCGCTTGAAGGACTCAGAATGGCCCATCTGGGCCAGCTGCATGCCATCGGCATCGAATGCTTTCTTCTCAAGCGTGCCTTGGTCCATGATGAAGGAAATTGAATGTGAATATGTTGGCAGGAAGTGTCACAATGGGGTTCAGCTTCAACTACTCACTAAATACTCACGATAGTGAAATATTGGGAGGAAAGTAAGACCAGAGCAAACATATTTATAATCCCAGTATACATCCCTCGCCGACCATCAACATCTTCCCCGCATAGATTGTGGTTCGCCGAGCTTGAGCTTGTCTCTGGAACCACTAATAAAGGCAGGTGGGCGGAGCCAGTGCAAGGGTTGGGGGGTGTATCAACGGGTAACGGCAACGGGTTATGCATGCTCTTATCAGTTAAGTGATGCTCGTGTTAGTCTACCCCGGTCGAGTCCATGCTACATGTAGATAGCACGATGTCTCCTGGAATTTGTGAATCATAGGGAAGGCTGTTCAGGCGACGCCGCGACCATCACGCGGAGCGGCAGATTGCCAAGACTCGCATTGTCTACCGCGTTCTTTACATCTAGAACACGTAAAATTGTCAAGTGGGCTGGCTCTTCCAAGAACCCATGAATCGCGTAAGCGACAGTGACACGGATCACAACTGTTAATTATGCTAGCAAGGACAAAGAGTTATCGTGCTCGGCAGAGTACTGTTTTCGTAATGAGTCGCGACCAATTGAAGGTATTGAAGGTCGGGACAAGCCACAATTGATGACTACCGATGCCGGTCCAAACCGATGGGCTGCCTCCGGTGTCGGTGGTCAGAGGTATTTTTGTAAATTCGGTGTGAAGGTGAGAAATTAAAAATAAACAATTCTATCGTCAAATCACGTGAGGATAAGATTAAGATTGTTCGTCAAGAGTTTGAAACAAAAAAGAGGGGAGGGTTTGAAAAAACTCGGACATGCGCTTGGTGGTGGTCGAGCTGGTGGTGCTAATCCGCTGATGTGAAGCCATATTACCTATTCTGTGCAAAAGTTCTAATCTTTCAACTTGTTCGTTGGGACCACACATCTATTCGTAAATGATGAGCTGTTAGAAAAATTAATTTCTACATATCAAAAACAATTCCTATATACAATCTTGAAAATGATTCTCTTCTGTCCTTGAAGGACCATTCTTTGGTGAATTGTGAAGGGCCTGACTGCAGGAATAGGGTAGGTCAAAGAGTTAGCCAATGAAAAGGTCTGGTCTGATCAGGGGAAAGCTTGGAAAAGGCCGCAATATTACTGGTGAGAAGCGGGGAAACACAGTATCCGGAATCACGCACACTGTAATTCACACTATGACCGGGGATGAGGAGCTTCTGGGGAAAGAATCTGGCCGGGGTGAGCTCTTGAGACATAAACAACGGATTCACCAGAGACACGCCTCGGCATCCGGATCTGATGCCTTTGACACGCTCTCTCAGCGCCGCCCCGGCTCGGCTCGCCTACCGTCAAGCAGCGCGATGGACGCAATCCACGCGCAGCCTGGCCACCTTGGCGACTGACAAGACGCGCGTGAGTAACGACTTCGAGGCCCCTCCCCCGCCGTCGAAGGAGATCCAAGACGCTCGTCACGTCTTCCGCAAGGCCGTTGCTGCTACCACCGCGAGGAACAACTGGACAAGAGAGGAAATCTCCGGCATCTACCACCAGCCGCTGCTTGAGCTCTCTTTCCAAGCTGTAAGTCTGCCTTCCATTCTGCTCTACCTCGGCAGCTCAATTGACCATCCTAGGGCTCTGTCCACCGTCGCTTCCACGATCCGGCCGAGGTCCAGCTCTGCACCCTCATGAACATCAAGACCGGAGGATGCACCGAAGACTGCTCCTACTGCGCGCAATCGACCCGATACCAAAAGGGCACCGGCCTGGAAGCGAAGCGAGTCGAGTCGGTCGAGTCGGTCCTCGAGGCCGCCCGGAAGGCCAAACAAAACGGCAGCACCAGATTCTGCATGGGCGCCGCGTGGCGTGATATGCGCGGGCGGAAGAACAGCCTAAAGAATATCAAGGCCATGATCGAGGGCGTCCGTGGCATGGGCATGGAGGCCTGCGTGACGCTCGGCATGATCGACGACAAGCAGGCCTTGGAGCTCAAGGAGGCTGGGCTGACGGCGTATAACCACAATGTTGACACGAGCCGCGAGTTCTATCCGTCCATTATTTCCACGCGGTCGTACGACGAGCGCTTGAAGACCCTGGAGCACGTGCGTGAAGCTGGTCTGAACGTCTGCTCTGGCGGTATCTTGGGTCTTGGTGAGATGTCCAAGGACCGCATTGGGCTTCTGCACACCGTCTCGACCCTTCCCGCACACCCTGAAAGCTTTCCCGTCAATGCTCTCGTGCCCATCAAGGGAACACCGTTGGGCGACCGCGAGCGTGTCAAGTTCACCACCATCCTGCGAACGATTGCCACTGCCCGCATCATCATGCCCAGTACCATCATCCGTATTGCTGCGGGTCGAACAACCATGTCAGAAGAAGAGCAGGCGTTGTGCTTTATGGCAGGTGCCAATGCCATCTTCACCGGCGAGAAGATGTTGACGACCGAATGCAACGGCTGGGACGAGGACAAGGCCATGTTTGGCCGTTGGGGTCTCGAGCCCATGAAGAGCTTTGAGAGATCCCCCGTCAAGTCACTGACGTAAAAGTGTCACATTTACGACCACATATACCCACTCTCCTAACAGGACCTGGAGACATGACTTATGATATCCCTCATTGTATCCTCCGCTAGCCGGAGGCAACCTGTATATAATCAAGCGTTTGTTTTTCACTCCCATAGAGTTCTTATTCGCTGTCATCCGAGATCTTTCTCGACGTCGACAATGCTGTTACGCTATCGCCGGGACGGTGGGTTCGAGCCGAGGATTCGTTCTTTTGGCGACAATGCTTCTACGCTATCGCTGGCGGATGCTCGTGGGCTCTTTGAAACCAAAGAGAATCAAATCCATGTATATAATAATATATCCAACGCCGGCTTGACTGGCCAGAGATAAAGCATACTCCCTACGTGACTTGTTGTTAATCACTGTGAAGGTTATTACCGTTCGTTCATCGTTCAAAGAGTCTTGCAGTCGCTCATATAGGAGAAGATAAGTACACAAAGAAAACCTCAAGGAAACAGTAATAGTAGCATCTAGCTTGCAGCTGCAGCGCCATACACACTCCACTTGATGTTGGCCTCGTGGATCATAAAGTACACCTTAATGATCGTCATGACGGCCATCAGGTTGAACACCTCCCCCATCTCCCCAGACAGGGCCCGCCCATGAAACTCCAAATGCCCAGTCTCCCCATTTCGCTTGAGTTGCCCCCCCGTAGGATGCCACGTCGCAAACGGCCCCTCAGTCTCAGCCGTTCCCGGCGTCACCAGCTCCAAAGCGTGCACACCGCCAAAGAAGCGCTTCATCTTGCTGCGCTTGCCCAGTACGCGCCACTCGAGATCCAGCATGGCGCCGTTGACGGGCGCGCTGTAGAAGTAGTTGCTGCTCTTGTACGTGATCTGCGTGCTGAAGCCGTTGAGCAGCAGCGCCGCACTGTGCTGCAGCATGTTCTCCGCCGTGGCCTCGGCGACCTTGTGGCCCTGCTCGCCGCCGACGAGGAATTCGGTCCGGCCGCTCATGCCCAGCGTGGCTGTTAGGGGGCCTGCTTCGACGTTGGCGCGGCCTGACCAGGAGGTCTTGCTCTTGATGTTGACCTGGGGTGGGAACTGGGGGATCGCGCCGGGGTACTGCACGACGTACATCCCGGGCTGAGGGTATGGGCTGGGAATATGGTGTGGCTTTTCATGGTCTTTTGGAGGAGTCAATCGTCCTTGATCACGGTCATCGTTGTAAGCCTTGTCTTGGTAAGATGGAGGGGCGTCGTGGTATGGCGGCGATGGTTGTCTGAATGTGACACTTTTTCCATTGGGAGCTTGAGAAAGGTGGCCAGGCGGAGGCCCTGCAGGAGGAGCGAAATCACTTGTACTATGTTGGGAATCCATTTGTGATTTGTTTTGGTTCTTTTCCTGAGGGACGGAAGAAAATGTATGAGAGTAATTGGAGGCGTTATGGTATAGAAAGACCAAGGGTTTGATGAGTTGAATAGGCTGTAAGTAATTATCCCAAGATGAACGAAACGGCACCAGTTCCTTTTATGCTATTCGTGTCTTATTTGTGAATAGCATCATGCCTCTTCACCACTATCTAGTGAGCTTATTATGGTGGCGCGAGCCGAAGCCGATCACCATGAGAAAATCTTGCCAGAAATGGAAGGGGACCCGACAGGGGCTGCTAAGAGCGATCGTCTGGTTGGCTCAATGGCTTCATTTGATGGCTGCTGAAACGTCATAGTCCATTCACTTATTTCTAGCACACAATCAAGCCAAGGAAGGAGGCGAGATCATCCCACCCACGTCACTATCATCACAACAAGCGAGGCTGTATCATCAGCCACAGACGAATGGAGCTTCTTTTATTAGTGCGTTCTAACCCATCTATGTCTCACGTCATTGCCCCTGCTTAAGGTGTCTCTGACTTGACTGATTCTTCACATCTTGCTAGTCTGGTCTTTAACCTTCATCAAGAACGCCATAATGCCCCAAACCGCTGTCATCTAGTTTTTCCTCAAGGAATTCCTCTTCTGCAGCCAGCTCTTCTGCTGTGGCCTAAGATAGTTTGAGTGTAAAGTTAGACAGTAATGTAAGATGCCAGACCCGACAACTCAACACAATGAAGGCGAAAAGTTAAGACAACAAAAAGAAAAAGAAAAGCTTCGCTAGCCCAAGGCTGCAGTAATGCGGAAGAAAAAGCCGTAAACTTAGTACCGATGACTCGCTTGCCGTCAGGAAAAGCTGCTCGTCGAATGACTATTTAAGCCACCCTCTTTCCCCTGGCTTCTCGTCTTGCGCTAACTTCTATAAATTAATCTAAGCAAGCAATTACACTAGCACATCCGAAGCCTCCGCTATTTATCCCGATGATCAGGATACACACACATATCATGTGAAATAATGAGACCTTAGCGCCTTCGAAGAAAGGCAGTAAGGTTACCTGGCTAATGCTATCAAAGTCCATGACCAGTATTGCATCATCAGAAACCGAGATGGCCTTTGCAAAGCTAGCAAGCTTCGGATTGCTGGTACTGGCCATGGACTTTAATAGGGGTGACAAGGTGATCTTCTTGCCTCGAGAGAAGGCGCTAAGATGTCGTTATTTCGCATGTCGTGTGTGTGTACTGATCGATGGGAGAAACAGCGAAGGCTTTGAGTGTATTAGTGTAAGTGCTCTTGCCTGCACCGCCGCTTCAACTCCATCAGTTTAACACAAAACGATCTAGACATGCTCTCATTGCAGGAAGACAAGATACGAGTGAATATTAGAGACCGAAGCTTTTCTGGCTGTAGCGGCCCTAGCACCTATGTACCACGTTATGGACAGCATGAATTTAGTTGTCTTTTGTTGTGATTCCACCATCTAGGTTCGTTTTACTTTCAACATCTCCACTATCTCACTTGTTAGACTGTTCTTTTCTGCTATTTGAAAGGGCGTTAAGCCATCTTTATCTTTGGCATTCAAGTCTGCCCCAGCAGCAATAAGCATCTTGATAGTCTCCTGATTGACGGCCCCTTCGCTCTCGGTCAATGCCACATGCAGTGGACTTTTCCCGTTCGGGCTAACCCCAGTAACCTGCGCACCTTTCTCAATTAAGAGCTTCGTTACCTCTGGATCATTACGTCTCAGGGATAAGTATAATGGGGTATCTTTCTTGTCATCATGGGCGTGGATTATGTTCTCGGGTCCTCGATCAAGTAACCTCTCAAGAAATTTAAGCTTGCCACTTTCGGATCCAAGGTGAAACGGCGTCATGCCATCTCGATTGGCGACGTCGACTCGAGCGCCCTTGTTGAGAAGCAGTTCCCCGAGCCCGAGATTTGCATCCGTGCGAGCATGAGCCACCCAATGGAGCGGAGTCCAACCAAAAGGGCCCCTGGCATTGACATCTGCCTCGAGCTTGACTAGCTCCTGGGCTATTTCCCATCTTTCGTACTCAGTGGCCAGGAGAAGAGGTGTCCGTCCTCTGTCATCGAGAGCTTCTAACGACCCTCTTCGCATCAACAGTTTGCAAATGTCTGTCTTGCCGTGCACAATAGCTAGATGGAGTGCCGTCCATCCTTTGCGATCTTTGAGGTTAGAATCAGCCTCGAGTAGTTGCGTCATTTTCTCGTGACCTGCCACTACTGCCCAATGGATAGCAGCCCGGCCATTGTCGTAGTCGCGCAACGTTCGTGGATGCATGTCTGCGTCTCCACCGAAGACAACGAGATGTTTTCGGTCTAGCGTCCATATCAGTTTTTCTGCCACGTAAACATGGCCATTTTTCGCTGCGCAGTGGAGCGGCGTAACACCGTCAGTGCCTTGAGCGCTGAGGTTGGCCTGGGGAAGATCGGCGAACCAATAAATGGCGCTAAAGTGACCATGCAGGCAGGCGTAGTGTAATGGCGTCCATCCACGCCAGTCCTTCGCATTGATATCCAAGATATCCAAAGCGTCAGGATTCCAACCTGGAGAAAGAGAACGGAGAAGATCCTTCTTTCCTTTTGCCATGAGATAATGGAGAGGTGTCCAACCAGAGACATCTTTCCGATTCATTGATGGTTTTTCTGCAACTAGATACGGCCATTCATCGTCTGCGCCATTGAGCAACATTTGGTGCGTCTCAGTCATGCCCAACCCGCCGAGTGCCTCGATCGAGTTGTGATTTGAGGCTGGCAGATTCATCCGCTTGGTAAGATCCTCCGCCCACGGGCGACCTTGATCCTTGTATAACCTCGCGAGCCTAGCCAACGCTTTTTGGGAAGCAGTTGTCGCTGCAATCTCTTTTATCATCTTCTCCTCCAATTTGTATAATGTGTCCTGCAAGGTCCAATTGTTATCCTCCTTACTCAACCTGCCTTGCTCGTGGACATCATTTATATACTCTACCAAATACGCCAACCCTCTTGTGAAAACTTGTCCTTCGGCGCACGAAAAACGTTTGACCTGCATCCATAACCATAGGTGTGCATCTGCTGCTTTTAGCAATCCGCGGTCGCGACGATCTTGGGACGCCTTTTCCAACGCTATATCAAACACAGCTTCGGGCTCTGGTAACTTTCCTTCCATGCTTAAAGGTGCAAGGACGCTCAGATAGGCCTCGAAGGATGTTCCAAATATGTTGTTTTGAACTTCTTGAGCAAGTCTCGCTACGTTTCGGTTCCAGAGCATGATTGACTTCCAGTTCTTGATAGCATATTTCTCCATTGGTCGGGTCTCGGTGTTTCCTTGGATAGAAGTCGCCAACGATTTTGCAACCGAACTGATGAATGCGTATAGAAGATCTTTGGCATATAGCTTAATGATGCCATCGAAGGTCTTGATGGCAAGAAATATTTTAGATTCCTCTTCCTTGCCCTCCTCGTCCTGGTTCAAGTGCCATGTATACCGGAACCGGCTATCGTAAGGAGCCCTATAGGACTCTTTCAATCGAAGTCTTTCATCCTCAGCAGAGAAATCCAAGACATCAACATTGGTCTTCATTTTTTCGCTCTCGAAGTGAGTATCCTTGCGGTAGTTCTCATCATCATGGATAATCTCTCGTCTCAAGCCGTAGCCAACGATCCTCCCCCTATCCACTTCTATAGTTTCGATGGCGTTGTTCTCAACGGTTTGCTCCGTGATCCCTACGGTTTCAGTAAGGCCATCTCTTGTGCGGTTGCCTTCGTGAAGGTCTGGCTGCTCTCGGGAGGCTTGGCCACCTCTAGCAGCCTCAGTTGGTTGCTTAATCGCCAAGAGATCATCCAAGCTGTCTGGCATCCACCATCGGAGTTCTTGAAGTATATGTTGCTTTCGAGGGGCCAAGATTCTTAGCCCTAAAGTTGATTGCGGCCCTTCACCCCGAAGCCAAGAGTCGTCCCTCTTATCCAGGCGAGCATTTTTATGGTGGTCTGTATTCTTCTCTGATCTCCCCAAGCCTTCAGAGGAATATGCCCAGAGCGATATCACTGATGCTATCTCGCCGACGCTTGCTTTCCAAGGCGAAGTCCTGGTCAAACGAGATAAATGCAATGATACCTCCACAGACCTTTCCTGAACATCCATGACCTCAACAGTCCAGTTCAGCGCTAGTTCTTTTTTGAATTGAGATGGCAGTAAGATATTTGCAACTGTTTCAATTGTCTTGGTTAGGCGGAGCGCAACGTCAGAGACCGGTCCGGGGAATCGAGCGACCTCTCCAAGTTCTCGCCTCGCAGCCAAGACAGTTTGTGCGCGGGTTCGTGCTGAACTCTCTGCACTTAATGGCAGATATTTAGGCGAAAGCCCTGTTTCAATAGTCCATGTGTTACGAAAATTTCTACCCTTCTTAACACCTCCACTTGCTTCCATGTTTGATCTTATGTGCTCGCCCCTTTCTGATCCGAGCTTTAGGAACTGACGCCAAGGACCAGCGTGATCCTCAACATTGGCCAGGGTCATGGCGAGCCAATCAAGTTCGAACTGAGACGTCAATTCTTTAGCGACTAGTGGTTGAGCAAGTCCGCGTCTGAGCCATGCTCGGGCGGCAACCATAATCAGAGCCGCAACAAGTTGTGCGACTGAGGCTGCCCAGTTCATCCCCCGTAATCCAATGAACTGTGAGACGAAACCGACCAGAGCGAATCCGACACCAAAGGTTGATAGCGTCTCATGCTGCGATGACACTGATTTACGAGATGTACTGAAAACGATTCGCGGCGTCTTGGGGTATGTCGCAAACGCCTTGAACACTTGGTCGCCGACTGTTTGTGCTTGCTGCAGCCATGTTACCTGCATAGTCGCGTTGTCACTCGGCCTCCAATGTTTCTCTTCCGTTTTGTTCTCGACGATACAGGCGCAGATGAATAAACCAAGCACGAGGAAGACCGTGCCACCAGCGGCCATGGGACAGGCGTAACCGGCCACTGCTTGGTCCCCTTTTCTGAAGTTGGGTTGAAGGCGTGGCGAATAAGTAATGAATCCGAAGAAGATTAAGACGCCTGACTGCAGTGCGGTAGCAAATGCGGCTACGATGTGAACTCCGACCCGGCTGATTTGATCGTGGCGATTTAGGGAGAGGTTTGGCGCGTCCGGCGTCACATCTCGTATGACTTTGATGTCCCACCCTACTTTTGGTTGCTCGCTTGGCTGTAGAGGTGGTGTTGGTTGTGACTGCGTAAACGCATCCTCATTAGGAGCTTCGAGATCAGGTGAATCTTGCCCAGGAGACTTTTCTTTGTTCTTTCTAGACACTATCGAGAAAACTGGTCAGATGTTGTAGAGTCATCACTTGAAAACTTCAAGACCTACCCCGATCCCGAAACCGCCTCGCATTCGTCTTTGCTAGATGAACTATTAGTCCTACGAATCAGTGGCAACTGAACATCCTTGGCACATACTGTTCTGATAGAAGCGCCTCCAGCGATGAGCGAATTCTGTGACCGAAATCAGTTCTCGCTCAGCCAGACGTCAATAACTGCATGCTAACGAACCCTTCAAACTACGATAAAACTCCCTCCACCCCATCTTATCTGCGGCCTTGTGTGTTAGAGCTTTTGCCTAGTGAGAGAAGGGCAGGAGCCTAATACCCTTTCCATCAACGAGTAGTTTGCGTTCAACAGCTTCTTTGAAGGTTAAGACCTCGATATTGGGAACATCATCCTGATGCCCTTCGCGGGGGGTGAATAAACAAATGTATTCCCAGACCACAGGTGCTCCCTGACACCTGATGATACTTTTACCGTTGTAAAGCTCGCACACTTCCTGTGAGGTTGACGACATGATCTCCTTTTCTGCCTCGGAAAGGTTTTCCCTTGCTCTTCCAATAATTGCCTTCAGCCACTGGGGCCCGCCAACCCTAATGGCTCCGACGATTATGGTGATGATTCCGACAGGAGCCATGGCTAGGATTATGCAGTCTGCTATGCCCAGAGATTCGCTCATGAACTGCATTGTGACCCGTTCACCGAACAGCGCGAGGATCCTGCCACAGATGGTAAGTAGCCAGCGCAGAGGTAAGAGGATAAGATTGGGACGTACGGCGCGAGATCGGAAAAGAGATTATTGGAAAAATCATCACCAGGATCTGCGAGTGTATGTCTCGCAAAAACAACGGCAACGATGACCAAAGTGAGGGGCATGGATGAACACATTATGATAGTAGGAAGATCTGATTTCAGGATGATTCATGTATGGGCCGCCCTCGAGGAGTGAAATGATGTGTGGAAGACTTTCGCACATCTGTTCGCGTCTCGAGGAATCACTCGTGCTTATGGATGGCCTTGGTCAGAGCCTGCAATACAACACACCCTTCATTTGAGAACCCGGCTTTTATGCGGCCATCGCCCGACGCATCCATGCTTACTGCCAAGTACTCATAAGCTATTGGGCAGTAACCACGGCTCCCTGTCCAGTGCCCTACGTATTGCGACCCAACGGGAATTCGCTTATACACTCAAATGTGCATAATCTGCAGCACTCGACCCATCCATTACTCTTTCGGTTCACAGGTGCAGAGGATCGCTTACATGTCCAGCGGTACAGGGCAAGAAGCCTTGCATTCAGCTCGGCTTGGCAAGCTTGATCTAGCCTTTGCTGCTTTTATTGGATTTGAGAACATTGAATTCTAGTCTTGATATGCATGACTGTATTCTGTTCGGTCTTCTATTAAACCCCTAGAATTAAGAGTACATCAGCCTCCAAGGAGATCAGTAGCACAAAATCAACGACAGAGCCTAGATCATCCCACCCACGTCACTTTCATCACAACAGCGAAGGTGTATCGTCAACGAAACACGAACAGTGCCTTGTATGCTTCTTTTTTATCAATGCCTTATGATTCAGCCATATCATCAGTTATCATCATCTTCACCAAGAGCCCCATAATCCCCTAAACCGCTATCGTCTTCTAGTTTTCCCGCGAGAGATTCCTCCTCTGCAGCCAACTCTTCATCTGTAGCATTTTCCTTGAACTCCGAGAAATCAATCAACGTAACCTCCCCGCCAGACCCAACAATGAAGTTGTGCCTATTGCAGTCTCCGTGGAGAATGCGCATACTGTGCAAGCGCTTCAACGCTGCCAGACACCGAGGTAAATCGTCGATCCCAGCGGCACGGCCTTGTACTATTTCGAGAAGAATGCCAATAACGCGACCTTGCTCGTGGATGTGGCCCAATACTCGGGGCCCAATACCAGTGCCTTGGAGTAGTTGGTACGCCTGGTTCTCTCGGGTGAGGTACTGAATTTCCCACTCAAACCGGGCCATCTTGGCGATCACCCTTTTCCCAGTGCTGTTTTGGTGGATAAATATCGAGTCGGGTGTTAGCGTGCAAAGCTGAACAAAGAGTCCCATGGATTTTATCTTTTGTAAATGGAGGAAATCGACCAGGGCTGGATGCCAAATATTGCTGATACCGGCCATCTCGCGGATGGAGATCTCGGCCTCTAATTTTCCTGTCGTCGTATTGCGAGATATACGAGCAGTGTTCCAGGTAGCTTGACCGTATGGCAGGGGCGGTAGAATATTGGCAAAGTCCAGTGGCATGTCCATCAAAGCCTCGTTGTCAAGAGAACCGGGACCTGTGGTGATATATTTGACATGGGTGCCAGCCAAGATGCGGAAGAAGTTTTCGAATCTGGGACTGCCGACTTCCATGGAGATAATCTTGAGCGGCGTGGGAAGACCCATGATTGTTAGGCCTGTAAGCAAAGGAGAGAGGGAGAGCTTGATCCGGGATCTGTGTCTCTTCCGCAGTGAGCGCCAGGAAGAAGATGGTGAGCCAAGTGGAAAAAGTTGGAAGAGAGCTCAGTGTGACCGACAAGTCCACTGTCCAGGTATGCGGCCTTTCCCTTCAGATGATGAAACAAGCAAGCACAGCCACGCTAACAGCCTCGGCGGCTATGACGGCGGCTGCAGTGGGCTTTGGGAGAAGCTGATTGGATCAGGGGAGATGGAATGAAACGCTACGCAAATACAGTACATATTCAAATAATCTGTTGGTTTTAATTTAGGTCAAGCAGGCTGCAGGTCCTAACCCCAACCAACAGCGAATTCCTTTTTTGTCTCGGGCGGTTAGGCTGAAAGGATGACGCGTGAGCTTCGACAACTCGTTACTCATCTATCAACAAAAGAGCCTTCTCCATTGTTTTTGGACCAACATCGCCATGGTGCGGGCGGCTGAAGTTGTGTGGCCCCTCCAGACTGAAGCGCGCGCGATGTAAAGGACACAGGCCCTACATGCCAATGTTCACTTACCACCGTCGTCTGAGATCCAATCATGTGCTCACAGACAGGGATTTCATGGTGACAGAGTCTTAATCATGCATTAGTGCTGAAGCTGTGTTGATGAGACTACCAACAGTGAAGATGCGTCGTTTTGGGATATGCCTAAAATAGAAATGTTGGCGAAGAGGAGGAGGCCACGAGCCTCCATTTGCAGCATAAAAAAGAGACTGTCTGCTCATTTGCAAAAGTAAGAGAAGACAGGCAAATCACAAAAGACATAATCTATTACTACCTGGTCATACACAATTCTGATCTCATCACGAGTTTCGAAAATCCGCAACCACCCCCAACAATTTTTGAGTGAGTTCCCTTCTTACACTTCTCTGCCTTTAACTTGATATCCACCCATTTATGTTATTTGTCTTCATTGTGTTAAGTTGTTGGGCTCTGGCAGCTTCCATCGCTTTTGAACTTTATTCCCTCTTACGTATTCATCCATTTGCATCCAGAAATGCAACTAATGAAGTGTTAGCAACATGTGCTACTACGACACGATTTTATACACGTGTGAATGCGAGAAGAGAGGAGAATTTCACCAATGCAAGGAACGAATCGCCGAGGGGACAAATACGAAATGCAAACCCGTCAAGAATATACGTTCGAAGGAATCAACTCATTACTGCGCTCAGCACTTGGTATACCCCACTGCTCCTAAGAAATACTTTTCGGAAGATCCAAATGCCAATTAGGCGGTGGTGGAGACTTGGTTCGCTCGAGAGTCGGCACGGGAGGGTGGGCAAGTCGCATCAATAAGAGTATCATACATGTATTCACGGGCGCCGTTTTTTTTCTTATACTTGTAATTGTCCGGTATTGTGGCTATGAGGTTTCTGGACAGACCCATGGAAAGTGTGAAAGAATACGAAAGTAGATTCTTTATTTATAGTACTTCTCTGCTCGCGACTGAGATATAGATCGATCGCTTTTTGTCAAGGCGGGTCCTATATCTGAAATGGTTCCTCCATCGCTTTCTTGCCAGAGTTTCTGCGCTTCTTCACATGACTGGAAATGAACTAAGAATCCCTCTCGTGAGTATGATCGATCCCGGAGCTCGTAATCAGAAATGTCACGGCTGCCTATTTCTATTGAAACTTGACAACCTTTACAGCTCACCCCGTCTTGGACGTCAGAGCTTGCTTTATCCAAGGACGGGAAGGCTGTCACCATCATACAGCGGGGGGCAATGCTTCCACTTTTGCCCCGAGGTTCTGGGATAGTAGTCAGGAGGTGCTGGATATCAGGAGACTTGGATTGTAGGCCAATACTCTGCAGGGCAGTCCTCTCAGCAACCAAGTTTAGCCTTTTCTTATACTGATGTCCAAGTATATCGTATTTACCAGGAAGAGTGTTCACGACTGGCACCAGTCGGCGAAGTTGACTTTGAGAAACCCTGGATACCTTAGATAGTGCAGAGAGTGATACTACCCGATAATTCGGGTTTGTTTCCAAACAGGTGTAACAGCACCTCTCAACTGTTGGTAAGAACAGGAGTGGCCCAAACAAGCCACACTGCGAGCACTCGGCTGTGCAGAGGGTGCAATAGAGGTCAGAGAGTAGTAGCTGGTTGGCAATTTTTATTCGTAGAGCTGTACGTAGGCTGTCCAAGGCATGCGTTGACAGGTCGCGGTATGCCGGTATTCCTGACACAACTTGACGGGCCATCCGGTTGACTTGTCGGAGCCTGAAGGTGGACAAGATGTCTAAGTAGGAGCATATCTCCGCTAGGACTTCGCTTGGGAGGTGTCTTAAACTTCCCAGAGGCGCACTTGAGGGGCTTGTAAAAGGTTCAGAGATAAATGGTTGAACCATCGATTGCTTTCGTGGATCTGAGCGGACGCCGAGGAGGTCGAAGTCTCGGCGATGATACGCTGTGACGCGTAGAACGGCTGCATGCTGGTCTGGGTTGATGGCTACCATCATGGGGGGGAGATTGACTGTAAGAAGAAATGCCCGAAATCGGAAACAGAAACTGAAGATTTGACGAAAGTGAGCGACGTGGAGGCTTGATGGGCGTCGAAAGAGACGATGAGCGTAATTGAAACGCGACGTTTTCGCGTGGGCGGTTGTCGAGGGCGATAAAGTGGGGCTTGGCGGCTAAGACATGAATGACCTCATTGGCCAAAGTTTGGATCCTTAAAGATGAAAAGTTTCGAGAGTGCAATACGTAAAAATGTCAAGCCATATCAAGTTTCGACTGGGCCGCAGAGGATATCTGTCGGTCAGTGTGAATTCTCGTATCTGATATCTGTAGTGATATGGATGGATGTACATAGGCCTGGTTTGTCTCTTTATAGCCGCCTACAGGCGGAGAACCTCAAAATGCACGCCTGTCTCGTAAATCGACGCTGCTAGTACGTTCTAGGCTTCCAGTGTTTGCAACTGGAATCTATCCCTTGCTCAACATGGCCGTGGCAGCTTCATTGCTGTCGAACTTTGTTCTCTTTCTCTTCCGAGCAATAGCTATATATATGATCCTCTAGGAGAGCTTGGATTTATAAGTCTTGAATTTCGAGATTCCGCGTTGTTTGGAGCAATTGAGAAGAACAACCTGGATTGACCATGCCGTATATTTATTTGCTCGTTTATTCGTATGCGATCAAACCATCGAATTGTCCTTTTCATGCCATGACTTGATTCAATTTGCATCACAGAATTTACGAACAGCGTCTGGGACTTGTCTGTCGGAACACGCCTGAGCCAAAGATAGAAGATACTGCTCGCGGGTCAGTCGTAGCGACTCTACGGAAACGTCATACGACATCTTGGCAAATATGACGGCCATCAACCCAAATACGAAGCTGATTCCTGTCAGAAAGGCCACCGACACGGCTATCCAAAAGTTGACCAAGTCTAGCAGCTTGCCCTCTTTCGGCTTGGGAAGAAGCTGCCTGATGCCTGATGGAGGACCTTCCAAAACCCTGAGGAGCTGGTCGAGATTCCGTCCCCAGTGGGGGTAGTCCCTGAGATCCCTCGACGATTTACGACCGCAGCTTCCGAGCAGATGAAAACTGCGTCCTCGGCTTTTGAGAAAGGTGGCTGTGCTTGGTTCGTGATGTGGAAAAAGGATGTTGAGGGTATCGAGACATTCTTCCATGGCGTTTTTCGGGAGCGGGCATTGTGTATTAGGTCGTAGGTGTGCATAGAGCCAGACCTTGTGTTCGTATACTGATAGAACCCTAGTTGATTCATCGATTCTTAGGTGTTCGTTGAAGTCGCTAGTCCAGTCCACCTCGAAGCCATAATTCGCTACCAAATTATGCAGCGTCAACCTTTGATCAATTGTTGATTTCGAAATAGACCATTTTGTGACATCTTCTTTTTCAAGGTAGGAATCGATCGCGGCTTGCAAACATGTATTTTCCTCCCACCTAATCGTGGTATGGTCTGCTTTCTCAGTGTCCCTGTCTATCGCAATGTTGGTTGTGAGGCATAGCGAAGCTATAATTTCGAGAATTCTAGTCACAGAATTTCGGTCGGCACTTGATTCTTCATCAAGTTGTAAAAATCGTTGAAAGCTTTGAATGACATCTTTTCGGGGTTGATTGATTAAGGTGCGCAAATATTTCACCAAGGTGACGATATCTGTCTCAGTTCCTGGCCGATGTGGTCGAAGGGTTCGCAGCTTTGAGATTTGGTCTTTAGCGAATGCCGCCAAGTGGAAATACTGATCAGGATGTAGAGGGTATGCTTCAACCAAGGCAGGCCATATCTCGTTGCAAAGCCGGATGTCGTCGGTCGTCTCCCAGTCTTTTGACGCCTTCCCGTGAAATGTTGTCACCGCTGAGGTGATGAGTTGTTTGAATGTTGCCATAGGATACTTTCAATCATAAAGACAGTGTCCAGATCACGAGGTTTTCTTTTGAAAGCAATTGAAGTTTTTTGCCCCTCAATATGCAGCAGACAGCTTTCGTACAGGGATGAACATCGCCAATAGAGGCTGAGCAAACAGGGGTGAGCTGTCCAGCCACAAGCCAATTTCTAAGCCCTGGCGGATCAACTCTCTATTCACCTCCTTGTTTGATGATTGATGCCTGCCGTACTCATATTTAATAGTTAGTGATTTTGTGTGCTTGACTGTTGTCTGGTGCATTTTGGTTTGCAGATTCAACTTCACCCTGAAGCAGTCACCTACCTGTAAAATATAAAGCGCGTTCTCCGATTCCGTCCTCATGCAGATAGAATATTGGAGGTGCCATTCCGGTTGGCTGACAGAGGTCCTGCGGGGAGTTTGCCTGCGCCGCCCCCTCACCGCAGCTGAAGACGCCTTACAAGCCCCTACACGTGTCTATCATCACATTGATAGTCAGCAAGGATAGATCAAAGCGGTTAGAAGTTTACGCAATTCGCCATCAGCCAATTCCGCGAAGATCCGGTGGCGTGCCAAGCCTCGATGATTCAACTGGGCGAAGATGCCACCCATCATCAAGTTGGAACCCCGCTCGATCACCTTGCTGTAATGTATACTGCCGCGAGCAACTTCTCTTGTTCAAACAGGCCTTTGACATTATGCCCGGCATCTGAAATGGCAAAATGCAGAAAGCCTGATTAATGGTGGTAATATTTCCAGACCCACTGACCGCAGGGCTCTTCTGCCCTCATTCTACAACCATGTCGAGGCATGGTTCGGTTCTGACCCAAGCTCCTGTGGAAGTAGAACGCCGGAGAAGTGTATTTTCGGTGCGAAATATTTTCCGGTCAGGCGCTCCCGAAAAGCCAATCAACAGGAGGGACACAAACTCCTCGTCGGGCACTGTATATTCGGCGGAAAGTGGCGATACTGAAATCACAATCCCCATTTCAGAAATTGAGCCAAGAGACAAAGGTCCGGACATTGCACCATTGCCTGTTAATGAAACCTCGGCACCCGATAGTGCACAGCTCCTGAGAGAGGCTGCGAGAACCAGCCAACAGTTCCCAGCGTGCTCTCCACACATCTATCAACACCAGGGACGAAAAAAGGCCAAGCCATGGTTCGGAAAGCCGTGGGAGGTGAGAGTACCAGATATCCTCGAGAAGAAATGGAGCGAGACTGGCGGCATCAAAGAGAGACTGGACCTGGACTTGGAGCCAACGCGGATCCAACTGACACGAAAGGCGTCGAAGCGTAAATGCCGACGGTCGGAGCGCGAATTCAACGCTGAGCTGCGCATGTCCGGCGTCCTGGATCCTCTTCACCCGCATACCATCACCCTTTCACCGCATGTTTGGATATTTTGTGGCAGTGAGTGGGCTTTGAAGGTTGTGGAGAAGGCCTTAAGGTCCATCTCATGGATCGAAGGGTTTCTTAATCGACCAGTCGAATTCTGCATTGGAGGAATCGAGCTGTGTGCCTTGGAGACTGTTATCCCGTTGGAGCAACTTCAAAAAAATGCGGTATCAAGTTCTAGCCTGCGCTATAGAGGGGGATATGTTCTTTTTCATCTTGCTGAGCCCCATCCCGGCTTTACCTCCCTATCAGCCTGTGGCTGGCTATGCTGCGCTACTTATTTCAAAGATAATGTTGTGCGAAGTCAGCGCCTATCTAGGATCGGAGGAATTCTGACGTCTGAAATTCTGGACGAGTGCCAGAAACACCACCTTGGTACCATCTTGACGGTGGCACATGGACTGCTAGACGAAGAGGAGGATGATCTGGATGAAGCGTACTCTTCATACAGTGACTTTTTCTCAAGCGATTCGGGATCTGATTCTGAAGATGGCTATGACAGCGAGGAGAGCACAATGATGGAGCAATTGCCTGGCCCTGCTCCGCGCTTGGGGCTACTCGATCCTTCCGAGCTTGTTTCGCGGTGGATTCCATTTGACGAGGTCTGGGGCATCAACTGCTTTGGAAAGATTGTTCACAATGAACAACCTCCGAGGGATACTCCAAACAGTAGAAGCGACTATGCCCTCTTAAGGTCTCATACGCTGCAGAACCTTCCTAATATCTACGCAACCCAGTCTATAGCACAGGAAGCTGGCAGTTCGAAGGCGATAACCACATATTGTCCAAACTCAGAAATGCAAGATGGCCGTGTTTGCATAATTCTAGGACTTGGTCAAGTGGAGGAAGCATGGCTCCTACCTGGTTTTCGAACGATACACCTAGAAGGGAGACAAGTAACCGTCAGAAAGCTGCAGCTCCGGCTGCCCTTAGGTATAAAAAAACTCTTTCCTTCAAAATTAATTCTTAGGTGTTCATTTTGGCTAATTTTTCAATAGCTCAGGGCACGTCCGGATCGTGGGTTGTGAAAGATCATACATGGTATGGAATGGTCGTTGCTGCTTATGCAGGAGAGCCATTGGCAGTTTTCATCACTGCTGAGGATATTTTGACCGACATGAAATCGTCATTTCCATGGCCAGGGGAAAGCACTCTTGGCCGTTCGGAAATTAGGAGCGAGGATAAATCTTCTCGGACTGAGAGCTTGAAAGTTGCACCCCGGATTAATCGGATTAATGAGGACTATCAAAATCACTCGGATGTAG
The DNA here is from genome assembly GCA_902006505.2 of Clonostachys byssicola. Taxonomy (NCBI): domain Eukaryota; kingdom Fungi; phylum Ascomycota; class Sordariomycetes; order Hypocreales; family Bionectriaceae; genus Clonostachys; species Clonostachys byssicola. Next base: position 98,370 of record CABFNO020001372.1, read on the forward strand.
CTGTTCCCTTAACCGCAGCAGGGAAAACAATGGCCGCAAAGACGAATCATTTAATACAGAGATCTAAGGGACGACTTTTCTGCTCGCCTTCTCCCTGGCCATCACCAACAAAGCCCCTTCCAGCACCTCCGCCGAAGAAGTCATCACCACCGAAACCAGTCGAAAATGTCCATACCAACCCTACAGCTGCAGATGATGATATGTGTCACCTAATTAGCACGCCTTACTCCTTTGCAGCACCAAAGTTCCGCCATGGCAATATTCCATTCAACAAGTCGCTACTCAGCGATAGACAACTAAATATGGTTGATACTCTTGACTGGACGGCCTATGAAGTAGCCATGCTTTGGTCAGAAGATCATGATTTGTATGACCACCAACGCAATGGAGAGGAAAATAAAGAGGACTTCATGGATTGGTTTGATTCATTTGGGTTCCAGTCTCATGGAAGCCTTGTACCTGAGATGAGTCGACAAAAACGAAGCCCATCAAACCACTCAACCGCTGCCTCTACAAGTGAGTCGGTGCCCCTTGATGATACCCCTATCGACTATGATGGGAATGAGGATGAGCTTTCCGATATAAGCGACTTGGAAGAAGTTTTTCAGCCCGACGAGAATCCCGGCGAGGGTCTTGCTGAAACTCGTCCTGGGCAGCTCTCACCTAAAAACCCCAACTTTTACGACATCCCGAAGGCAATATATGCAGGATTCAAACGGCTGCAGCCAGAAATGGGCCCGGCTATCCAAGCTGACGTGGACAATGTGTACATGGATGAAGATCAACGGCCAGAGTGGTACAATCCCCACGATGTATATGATTTCCTTGACTGGGAGAGAAGATATCTGCAGGTACCGACAGCAGCGGCAGCACCGTGTGCTCAGTAATGTCTTGACTTTACTTGGAGGCCATATCATCTCACTATCCTGCCTCTCTTGCCGTAGGTATTATGCGGTATTAAATAAGAAAGTTTGAATTGGATCCTCATAGACTTTCAGCTCCATACTGTAGCGTCATGCTATTCTTGTAAGTGCTTGAATGGCTTCAAACTCAAGGGTCCGAGCCCCCACTCGTCTTCCAGCATCCCCAGCAAGGCATGGCGAGTCTGGATCTCACCATTGCGTGATTGACTTGATATTCTACTCCTCCATGAATGTCCAGTTTGAGGCTGTTTACACGTGTATATGCATATGTATGAGACATACGTGATGTGCTAGGGAAATGCTTCCAAAGAAATCTCTTCTCTGCCCCGAACTGGGGACAAACGGACCGGGCCGTCCTCTACTGGTCCGTCCCGAGCCATTGGCATTGACACAGATTATTGGTAGCTAGTGACTTGGCTGGAGTCTGGACCCTTTAACGCATCTGCTTGCACGAGCATGAAAATGCATCTGCGCTAGAAGCTGTACGCGTACATTTCATTGAGAGCTGGCGAGCTCTTATTGGACAGCAGCAAAGAATCCAATAAGCGAGGTGAGCTGAGCAGGACAAACAATTAAGCATCTGCAGGGGCACGACAATGCGGTCGGGAAATTGACCTCTTCGCATTGAATTGAGCTGGCTAGCGAATGAGTCATGTGAAATTATTCACGATCATGGAAATTGAAAGCTTCATAGCATCATCAATGACCATAAAAGGGACCATCCATCCCGTGCAAGTTCTTCCCGTCTCTCCCATCATCACTCACAACTCCAACAATCCACTTCAAATACCACTTAAAAACCCCCCGGTTTTAAAACAAATCCATCAACATGTCTGCCCCGTAAGAGTTGAATTTCCCTCTTCCCCTAGGCGCCAGTGCCTTAGATAGGCCCTCGGGGTTGCTAACTCAGATCTCCGAACAGTGCTCAGTTCCAGGTTCCCCTGCCCACCGCCACCGGCCTCAACGCTCCTGCTGGTAGGTTTTCTCGCCCGGCATCTCATTTCGGACTCCCCGAGACAGTATATTGGGTAGGCACTAACAGTTCTTGCAACTACAGGCCAGATCGTCAAGGGCGCCGAGGACAACGGCAAGCTCAAGGATGCCGCTCTCCTACTCGGCATCAAGCTCGACCTCGAGGCCGAGGTTCACTTGACTGCCCGTGTCAAGGGTGACGTCGTTGTTGGTCTTTACTAGGCTGTTTCCCCTTTGTCATTCGAAGCAGCTCGTTGGCTGTAGATCAGCTTAGAACAGAAAATCAATAAAAAAAATTCAAACCTTTCTTCGCTTCGCATCTTGAGTTCTTGATTGACAATGACGTCTTCAGTGAATTTAAAGTCGTCGTCCCGACGACAAGTTTGTCATGGGTATGAATGTCTACAGAGTTTCTTGCTGCATGGTTGGAGTCTTGAGCTAGTAGGGCTTGCTTTTTACCTTTCGTATTCATCGTGATGTCGCGTCTGGCATCTTCATTACTATTTTTTCACTTCGTCTCTCACCCGTGAATATGTAATAGAGTCTTGGGCTTTTGATACCCAGATGAGGGGAGTCATCAAATCTGTTGTGAAGCAATTGGATGCTCTGGCACAGAAGGACACGGTCAGGCTGCCTTTTTTTAGTAGCATTTGCTAGGACAGGTCTCCTAAGTCATTGTTGGAATAACTGCTGAGCTAGTAGAGCCTATTTCTTGGCCTTTCGTATTCATTGTGTTGACATGTTCGCTCTGGCATCTTTTATTGCTGTTTTTAACTTTACACCTGAACTCTCATCTATTGGACAGATGTGAAACGTGATGACACGTTCCCTGCGGTCTTACGCGCCCTGTATGAAGTAGTTCACGCGTCCAACTTTGTTGTTGGTGCTAAGACGTGATCTGATGCACCCCGCACAGGGCCCCCGGACACTCTCATGTGTCCTTTTTCTCGCTCCTACAAACCATTTGTTGTTATTCAATTTTCTTCAGGATCCAATACGACAAACGTGGTACTATATTAAAAAATAACATCAGAAAAATGGCATCTCCCGAGAATGTCTTGGTGCAGGAGGCCAGCCAGATGAACGGCCATAACCTACCCCCCACCACTGAACCCAGCCAGCCATTCAAGAAGGACCTGAGCTTGGATATGTTTCACGTTAGTCAGTTCAGGACGCTGGCCAAGGGGAAGTTTTCTCGGATTTACCTTGCTACGGATCGTGAGACGGGGGTTGAGTACGCCCTGAAGACTATGAGAAAGACCGATCTCATTCTTGGTAGGGTCGAAGAGCAAGCTCGCGGCAGCTTCAAGATCCAAAGCGAGATGGACCACCCAAACATACTCAGAGTCTTTGGGCAATTTGAAGGTGAATATGAGCATGAAAGCTACATATATATTGTCATGGAGCTATCCAAGAAGGGAAGCCTGTATGATCACATGAAACAGACTATCGGGCTTCCCGAACCCGAGGCTGCCAAGGCGATTGCCCAGTTAGCAAAGGCACTCAAGTACATGCACGGGAAGAACGTTCTTCACCGGGACATCAACCCTGAAAACATTCTCATCGGACCTGATGGAGAGGTGAAGGTTTCAGGCTTCATCTGGAGCAAGCGCATGGTCGATGGCCGTTGCTCAGGATTGTGTGGGTTGCTGGATTATCTCGCGCCCGAAATGCTACACGGCGGTGAGGACTACGATACCATGATAGATGTCTGGTGTCTAGGAGTTCTGACTTTCGAATTACTTGTCGGAAAAGCTCCGTTTGAAGATGATATGATTATGACACAAAAGAGGATCAAGAACTTGGATATGGAAGTTCCCTCATCTGTCAGTGCGGAGGCTACTGACTTGATTCACAAGGTAATCATCATTCTAGATTTTTCAATAGCGAGTGGCGGCTGACAAGAAGACAGATCCTCGTTTTGGACCCTAGCAAAAGATTATCCCTGGAAGAAATTCAACAACACCCTTGGATTCTCAAGTACAACTAGGTAGCTGAGAAACTCCTGCCGCACGAAAAGCCTGAAGCCGAAGTACTTTTACAAGATCGATTGTGGACCACATAAATGTCAATAACTGACAACGCATTCCCTCCAATTGTGGGCAGAAACTGGTAAATCGAGGTGGAGGCTGATGGTGGCAGTTTGCAACCAAGAAGATTTCATAATACTGTAAAGGCTTCAATGTTAGGTGCGAGATCCATTCTTAGATAGTTATGCTATCAGATAAATTTACGATTGACACCAAAAACACTAATTGGTGATGGCATGTGTGGATTTAGTAAAGGCTGTATCCGGGCAAGTCATTGAATCATAGACTTTTCTTATACCATCAACTATGAAATCATGGAATTTCGATGACCCACAGCGCTTATAACAGAACAGAGCATTCCTACAATCTAATAATAACTCAATTTTCCCAGTGTCTCGGGAGCACTATGGAAGCGTTAAAATTAAGCCTGGTGGCTTGATCGAGCTGTCATCACCATCATTGACTTGCAGGTCGTCATCACTGTGAATCGAAGGAGAAGCGGGCCGTTTATTTTCTGAGAATATAAATACTGGGACATCATGCCCCTAATATTGAACATTTTCTTAGTACCTTAGACGAAGAGCCTATATCACTACGCTCCGACAACAATAAAACATCATGATCAATCCGAGAAGCACCAAACCTGGCCCTATCCGCTTCGCGATTCCGGTCGTCGCTACAGCCGCCATCGGCACAGCTCTCTACTACCGCACTCGCACATCCAGCAACAAAACCCCGAAAGGCGAGGAGCTTCGCAAGCAGCGCTCTACCGAAGGCCTCAGCGGCGCTGGTCTGGCAGGTTCCGACTTCCCATCAGGGGGAGCGCATGAGGGTGTTCCCCATACCGACGCCTCTCGGCATGAACTCCCGTCTTCCGGCGCTATCGGGGCGGGAGAAGGTGGCGGAAACACAAACGTGAGGGCTGTTGATATGTTTCAAAGCCCGCCATCGAGTAGCGATGCCTATCCCTCGTCACAAACGCAGCAGTCTGGTGCCCGGGATAAAGATAAAACCTCGAAAGCGGCCACGGCAGGCGCTAAGTAAGCGCATTCGAATTACTCAATATTCAAGAGCAAGGATGCGTGATCATCTCAGTCGCCTCTACCCGCTCATAACTGTGGAGAGCTCTCCTCCACGTTCCTAATGACGGTGGTTTGATCACTGTGGAAATGAAATGAATGGGAATATTGAGCAATCGGTAATTTATACAGCTATCGGCGGCTGGGTCATACGAGCAGACATCACCAAGGTGAATCGATGGATAGATTTGTTCAAGAGGATGTGGCTTCAGAACTCAGACACTGCAGGGGAGGCTTTTACATAACTACTGAAATGATGATGACGGACAGGGTACATTGGGCCAAAGTATATTTACTATCGGGCGAACAAGGCCATGTATCTCATTTAAGGCATCATAATGGAGGAAATATAGTCGTTGTGAAACGTCCATAGTTATATTCCCAGAATGGCTGCTATCACTATTTACCAATATCTTCTTCCTGCCACTTAGACATGTCATCAATACAGAGAAAACGGATGTATCGAAGGGAGCGAGGTGCTACAACATTTCGTAGACGGGGCGGTGCTTTGTGTCAACAGGTGCGGGAATAAACGTCTGACGAAAGATCTCAATCTTGGCCAACCAACAGGAATCTAAATGGGGAGGGTGCATTGCAGAGTCGCAGGTCAGCGTCACACACACGGCGTAGCGATAAACGACGGCCAGACTACACCACGATATTGGGAATGCAACATAGGTGTGCAGGGGAGTATGGCGCACGAGGAAATGATGTTCAGCCAAGTCACTCTGCCTGGAAAGGCTGACGCCGTCGTGACCTGATCCAGACCAAGATAGCTAAGGGGGCATCATCTAGCGCTCTGGAAACCGGATTCAAATTGCGTGCCAATGCAACTCTTCACAGCTCGTTTATGCTCCTGTCCATTTCCATCACACGCTAGACGTCAATTTGCATCTCTCATGCAGCGGAAGTCCAAAAAAGCATAAGCTTCCCCAATAGCCTCGTTTTCTCCCGCGATTTATAATGCACTTGACTGCGCAGCTCCTCAGTGAGAAGAGAACTTTTGTGGTGGGCATGTGAAATCGAAAAGTCGGCATTGGCTATCGGCCGGAAGGACCAACAAGTGATTGAATACACTCTTCGTTGCATGAAGCTCACATTAGCTCGAAACTGGGCCAATGATAAGGATCCTGACCTTGTACGTGGGGGTTGCAGCACATGAAGTGCGGCTCAAGTAGGATAGTCTTACCGATGTCTTCGTCACCAGATGCCCTCCATGATTAAGTAGATAAGACACAAAGTCTCCCATCTGGAAACGCGGGGTCTTTCTTCTGAAATGGAGGGTAGAACCAGATTAGTAGTACAATATTCCTCATCATGCTTTCCACTCCAAATTTGATTGCTACTTCAGTAGCCTGTGTATCACTTGCGCTTGTGTTGGTGCTCACTCGCTTCTGTCTCGCCACACTGCGGCCCAAAGACTATCCACCAGGGCCGCCGACTGTCTTGGGACTTGGAAATCTGAGCCAGATACCGCTTAAACAACCATTCACCCAATTCGGCAAGTGGTCTAAGACCTATGGTGACATTCTTGGCCTTAAACTTGGGCCGTCAAATCTCGTCGTTCTCCATAACCCTCAAACTGTTCATCAACTTTTCAGTAAGCGCGCGGCACATTACTCTGGCAGGCCCTACAGCTACATCCCCAACGAGCATGTTTTCTGTCAACATGCAGACAAGCACGTCATTTACCTCCAAAATACACCGTACCTTCGCAAATGGCGTGCTGCTGCTGCTTATTTGGTTGGTACAAGTGGCCTGAAGCAGGTCGTTCCCATGCAGGAGGCCACAGCTGCAACCCTCGCCAAGCAACTACTCAGTACTACCCCCTCCGAGAGTCTTGACTACCTCAAGCAGTGGGCATTAGCCACACCGCTTCTTGCTATTACTGGTCAACACCTTGAAGAACGAGGAAAGGCTTTTTCTGATCGGTTCTTCAGGGCACAGAAGCTGTGGTTGGAGCTGCTTGAACCTGGAAATGCACCCCCTGTTGACATGGTACCTATGCTCCGATGGATCCCTGAAAGATTTGCTTCATGGAAGACGGATGCGAGATATGTGAGGGACTACATGTTTGAGGAGTATGCGAGCTTTCTAAAGTCTGCCCAGAAGCTCAGTAGCAAGACCGACACGGTCACGCCTGGTCAGAACAAACCTACAAGATTCAGATGCTTAATGACCAAAATCTTGGAAGATGGGTTAGAAGAGGAAAGGGAAAAAACTGATAAACTGGGTTTCTCTCCCGATCAGCTTGCCTATCTCGGTGGCGGATTACTTGACGCAGCAGTGGACACCACTTGGGCATCCATAATGAGTCTTGTCCTTTACTTGGCATCATACCCTGATGTACAGCAGAAGGCTTATGACGAAGTTACGCGGATCAGTCCGGATCAAAGCCCAGGAGGTGACAAGCTTGGTGACCTGCCATACATTGGGGCCTGTCTTTCTGAGGTATGATTCCTAATGATGTCCACGTGAAAGTCATCAAAACGTGAGCTCTGACAACTATTGTTTCCTATAGATCTTTCGTCTATGCCCTCCTACCCCCAGTGGATTGCCACACGTTCTAGATAGAGACGACATCGTGGATGGATACAGGATCCCCAAAGGCACTTCCCTTATTGCCAACGTGTGGAGCATGCAGCGTAATCCCGATGACTATGATCAGCCTGACGAATTTATTCCAGAGAGATACCTCAACCATCCCCTCGGTCTCAAGCAAGGTGCCGATGATACCCACAAACGTGCGACCTACACCTTTGGTGCTGGTAGAAGAATATGCCCCGGGGAGGCATTTGCGCAAAACGCCATCCTCATAGCTATTGCTAAGATATTGTGGTCATTCAAGATTGAACCTGCCGGGCCTCTTAACCTTGATTACAAGACGGGTTTCCACACCGGACTCACGATGGGGCCGAAGCCGTACAAGGTGAATTTCGTTTTGCGCGATCATATACGCAGGGAGGACATTCTTCGAGACTACGATGTTTGTCAGACAACTCTTGCTGAATTTGGCTTGTAGGATAAGATTGGGATTTTCTGTCAGGCTTCTACGCTCTTCTATCTCTTTATAACGAACAACTAAATTTGGACAAATACTAGTCAATCGATTAACTTCTTTCTCGTCTACTAACAACCCTAAATGATTGCTTGTTACTAATAAGATCCCCTAAACGTTGTGATTATCACCAGTAGGAATCCTGCTAAAAACCTCCCGGGTGTGTTCCCACACACGGTCGGAAAGTCCTTCCTCATGAAGTCTGTTCAAAACCTTGGAGTTCTCCGCGCGCTCGCTTGTTCGGTCAAGCAAGTAGACTTGTCCGCCTCTGAAGCTATCACTAACGGCCGCCCAAAGATGACGCTTGCCAGTCTCTTCTGTCGATGTGACCCACGGTCTGAAAACATAAGATACTGTGGACACCAACAGTCTGATAACAAAGTTCAGTTCACGATCCCCGTTCGTTTTGACCATGCCGGGGGAGGTATGGAAGAATGCCACATTAGCATTCTCGGGTTCTGCGGCGAGACGTTGGAATGAGAGCGTAGTCATGGTCACTGCATTATCAGTCGAAGCTTTCAAAGTATACTTGCGCGTTAGAGACAAGTCAGATTCATCGATAGACGTCTCTTTGCCTCCCCCAAGGACTGATATGACCCGACCACCCGCCGGCAATAGCTCTCTAGTAGATTGGGAGCTGCTCAAGCTTGAGGCGCGCCTCAGCAGGGGCAATAGGTTTTCGGTGAAACGCAACCGGGAGTAAAAGTCAAGAGCCATCTTGCGATCGAGACCATCGGGTGTTTCTGGGTGAGATTTAAGGAGCATGCTCTTTTAAGTGAGGGGAGATATCGCTCACCTTCCCGCCCTCTAAGATGAAATATGCCGGCGCTGAGAAATAAAACATCGAGTCGTTCCTCTTGTGCTTTGATCTTATCGCACAGGTTGTCCACATTACGGAGTTGCGAGGCATCGGATTGGACAAAACACACATCGCTGGCTGGATTCAGCGATGCGAACTCTGTTTTAATACGATCTGCCTGATCTTGGCTTCTTCCTATCAGGTAGATCCGGGGACTGGTAGAATATCGAACAAGTTCCCGAGCGGTGCTTTCACCGATACCGCTAGTGCCGCCGACTTAAGAAATCAAGGTAGGTCAATGTTTTGCACTATGCAGAGCGGCAACATCGTTTGAAGCAGGTGTTTGCAAGTCTAGCTTACCAAAGACGGCGACAAGTTGGCGCCCAGAAGGTGAGGCTTGAGCCAGTTCATTGCGAATCTGTTCGATGGCGACCATGGTGGCTTCTGCTGAGGCCAGAACTCTTCAACATATGATATAAGCCTATCTCTATCTCAAAGATTTATACAAAAATCAGGCTGAGTGTTGCTGCTACTTCAAGGGGAGAGGGAGGACATATAAAGGACGGAGTGTGACCTGTCGGTGGGCATGAGAGCTCGGTAGGGGGGTAAGCAAGGTGCATTAATCCATCCTAGAAGAGGAAATCATACTCCGGCGACATCTCGAGTTGAAATCCACTATTACTGGGCTCATGTAAGAGAAGTTCACACCACTGGCTCCCAGTACAGAGAGAGTGTTCGACATGTGACTAGTTTCCCAACCTAAACTCATCCTTCTTGAGTCCTCCAGCTTCGACAGATCATTCCGCGGCGGCCCAGTAGCTTCTCCTCCCTCCGGCCGCGCTAGTTGCTTACGCCCCTGCAAGAGGTAAACGCAACCTTTCCTTTATAGGGGCGTTGAGAGGGTCAAGTAGGGTTACACTATCGGACCCTGCTTCCACGCTTACTTACACCCTTGCTAACATTGAAGGCCCTCATTAGCATCCGAGCAATGAAGGTTAGGCGAGCATATATAACGTAGTGAGTTTGTCGTCCGGCATTCCTTTTTGTCTATATTACCCCATCTGACTGTTGACTCTGTTTTTCTCTCCGCCGGCCTCGAGCATCCAACGGACAGATTATTTGCCATGCATCTTATCCTTACAGGCGCTACCGGCCTGGTGGGCTCCAGTGTCCTGGATGCCATGCTTAAGTCAAGCAAGGTCACCAAAATATCCATCTTGAGCCGAAGACCTGTGCCTATGGCGGGAGAAGACCCAAGGGTCAACACTATCATTCATAACGACTTCAATTCATATGAACCGGAGGTTCTTGACAAGCTGCAGGGCGCCAATGGAGTGATCTGGGCCCTAGGTATCAGCCAGCTCAAGGTCACGAAAGAGTATGTTTAGCAAGCTTACCAACGTGATCACCTAGACTAACCATTCATGTAGAGATTACATCACAATTACTAAAGATTTTCCTCTCGCCGCGGCAAAAGCCTTTTCTGCTCTTTCTCCAGAACATGAGCCTTTCCGCTTCATCTACGTCTCCGGCGGTGGTGCAACCATAGAGCCGGGTGCTTTTACTCCATTCTACGGTCGCGTCAAAGGCGACACCGAGATCGCGTTATCAAAACTACGCACGCCACGTTTCCACATCGAATCTGTTAGGCCTGCTGGGGTCGACGCCTCAAACCACGCTGCGATCAAGCCGTATATTCCGGATCCCGGGTTGGTCTACAACGCGATGGGTATTGTCCTGGGCCCCCTCATGCGGACAGTGTTGCGGCCGCTCCATAGTCCTACAGAGCAGCTGGGGCAATTCTTAGTTGGAATGGCGATGGGAACGTACGATGAGCACTTGGAGGTGGGAGGGAACGGTATCACAAATCTGGACGGTTCAAGGATTCTAGATAACTGGGCATTTAGGAGGCTCTATGGATAACCTTCGCTGTCTATACTAAACATCCTACAACAACGGATGAAGGCCTGTCTTCGTACAGGAGACGACATCTCCAAGCACGATCAACAGGTCTTTCCAGCATTACCCGCTTCCTTAGCTGGAGAGCACTGGGCTCTAAATAGAGAAATGATAGAACCAAAAGGATGGTTTTCTTTAGACAAAAGCAAGTAAGAAAATCGACGTTATTGGGAGAATTCTCCTCGAATCATTGCGCAGGCCTACTAGCTGCTCTTGGAGCTCCAAGGAGGTTGATGTATGTGAGGTGTGGTAGTGTTATTTTGTCTACATATCTTAGTAATAGCTCTCAATTCTCGATGCCTCAATCAATTACTCACATTTACCCCAACTCCGATTGAAGGAACCGGTCGGCCCGTGGCATTGGGCTAGGATGCTACCTGGCTGATTGCGGAGGCGAGGTGAAGAATGACTGCGATGACATCGCCAACATGGATTCCTGGTCTGGGGAAGTGGAGATGCCTGTTCGTGATCATTATGTCCGATGCTACGCTTGTCCTGTTTTCACCTAGGGCTCGGACTTTGTGGTAGTGAAAAAGACGCAACGTATACTAGACACGCTATAGTGAGAATATGTCCGGCCTGTGGAGGCTCCTCATGTCCGGGCGTGTTTGGTGAGGTTTTTCACACGTTCTGGAACGACTCCATGTGGAATGAGGAGTGAATCCACCTCATCCCCATGGGGCATTAGCTTCAGGTTCTAATGCAACCGAGGATATTGAGTTGAATCATCACTAGGGAACATAAATATCTGTTACCAAGTCACACCTTGGCATGACTTTCTCCCTATCATCTCCAAACATCAGAGAAACATCGAGTCTTCAATACGTGCTTCTCACTTTAAACCACCGCTTCGACGCCTCTCATCATGGCGGACCTCAAAGAGAGCTCCACCATTGCAGACGGTAACGACAAAGTTTCCGGATCAGACAATGCTGTTCACCTAGAGGACCAAACAGCCGAAGTCAGCTATGACTCCAACGGATTCGGTGGCATCGTCCGATCGCCGTACGTGTTTGGTGCCGCCCTCTTGGCTTCCTTCGGTGGCTTCTCCTTCGGCTACGACCAGGGCGTGATATCGCTTATTCTTACCATGCCGCAATTCCAGCAGTCCTTCCCAGAGGTGGCTCCTGGCCATCCCAGCTATGGCTTCAACACCGGTTTCATGACGGGCATGCTGGAACTTGGTGCCTTTCTCGGCTGCTTGACGTTCCCTCTCCTTGCCGATACCTACTCACGAAAGTACGGCCTAGCCGTAGCCACGGCATTCTTCTGCGTTGGTGCCATCATACAGACGGCCTCGCAAAACTACGGCACTTTGGTTGCTGGTCGCACCATTGGTGGTGTTGGCGTGGGTACTCTCGCAATGGGAGCCCCTTTGTACATCACTGAGATCGCACCTCCAAACTTGAGAGGGTCGCTTCTTGTCTTAGAGGCCATCTCCATTGTCATTGGGGCAATCATCGCCTACTGGATTACATATGGCACTCGCAGCATGGCAGGCGACTGGGCTTTCCGATTGCCTTTTCTTCTGCAAATGGCTCCGGCGCTGGCAGTCGGTATTGGCATCCAGTTCTTCCCATTCTCTCCGAGATGGCTTGCTATGCGCCACCGCGATGATGATAGTCTGAAGTCACTCGAGAAACTACGGCGTCTTCCTGGCACGGACAGCCGCGTCCAGCAGGAGTGGCAGGCTATTCGCAGTGAAGTTGCGTTCCAGGAGCAAGCTACTGCACGAGAGCACGGAACTGATTCGAACGCATTCATCCTTGACCTCAAGCAGTGGGGTGATCTCTTCAAGAGAAAGACCTTGCGTCGCACCGCTGTTGGTCTGGCAATCCCGTTCTTCCAGCAATTTTCCGGTGAGTTCAACTGCCTGCTTGCCCCTCTTTAGCAGTGCTAACCAAACTGAAGGTATCAACGCTTTCGTGTACTACGCGCCAATATTTTTCTCTGCTCTTGGCCAAGACTATGAAATGTCTCTCATTCTGAGTGGCATGATCAATATTTGCCAGTTTGTAGCCGGAATACCAACGTTCCTGTTCCTCGACAAGGTGGGACGCCGCAAGATGTCAATCTTCGGTGGCATCGCAATGGGAATCCCACACATGATTATGGCCGGAATCGTAAGCAAGTACAACAACAAATGGGTCGAGAACCCCGGTATGGGCTGGTTCGGCGTGGCTCTAATCTGTAAGCTGGCCCTTTCCCACACTTACGATTGATCATTGCTAATTGTTCAGACATCTACGTCCTCGCTTATGCCGCCTCGTATGGACCCTTGGGATGGACTTTGCCCGCTGAGGTGTTCCCGAGCTCCAAGCGCGCAAAGGGTGTCGGTGCTTCGGTGGCCATGGGCTGGCTTGCCAACTTCATCATTGGTGTGATTGTGCCCGAGATGCAACTCAAGCTTGGCTGGGGAACCTACCTGTTCTTTGGTTTCTTTTGTTTTGCTGCCGCGCTGTTTTCTTTCTTCTTCGTGCCTGAGACATCAGGCAAGAGCTTGGAGCAGATCGCGGCTGTCTTTGGTGATGAGGTAGAGTATTAGATAGTTGCCGACAAATCAATACTCTTTGTCAATCCATCGCCATCATGCAGCTTATGGATATCAACTGGAGCAGCTCGGAGATGTTCCTAATTAGCATGTATTTTCTCAAGGCATGACGGAAGGAGTGCTGAGTTTTGGCCACCGAAGACAGCACAGGAAATAGGAAGGTTTCGTGTATTCTACCTAGCTAGATCTCGATTAATATACAATTGGGACTAAATTTCAAAACTTTCCATTGATTTAGAGTGAAATTGGTTTTCAATGGTTTATAATTTCATGACCATGTGACCATGTGAACTCGACACAGTCAATGGATTATCAGATCAGGCGCAAAAAGAGAAGACGGACAGAATATGAATAAGATAACATGACTTTAAAAATGAAGGTCCATCCGTTTCCATTTCTACAGCGCGAGCATTGATTGACAGCAAGTCCACAAGCGACTAGTGGATTTAATGTAGAGAGAAATTGTTGAAATAGGCAACGACCCCAAGCTGCAGATGGTAACAATAGCCCCGACGGATAGCCCTGATTACTTCTTCTACTGGTCTTTACAGCCAGACAGCATGCTTAATACCGCCTTCTAACCCTTCATCCAAGCCAGCCACCAAATTCCAAATGTCTCCTCTCTCTCCAGTGATCGCATACACTTCGATGCCGCCACCTTCCTGCCCTAGCACCACGACATACTTACCATCGTCGCTGAGCCTCATGCCACGAATAGTATCGACCTTGGTTCTGACATGCTGCATTTCTTCCAATTTCTTGCCATCAGCCGAGAGCAACAAGATGGCGATGGAATCCCCGTCAGGAACCTCGGGGACAGTTTTGAGGTTAGGCTGACGTTCCTTTATATGTCTCTCCCATCTGTTGCTTGCGTACAAGATGTTCGGAATTTTGGGATTCACACATAACTCCGAAGAGTCCATCATGAAATGATGGTCAGGATGAACATTGAGAGGGATGATGTTATGTACAAAGCCATCAATAGGCTGAATGTTCACTTCGGGGGACGTGGATAGATCGAAGGCTAAGACCGTATGCGACAACTCTCCGATCACGTACATTATTTTCTCTGTGTTGATGATCAGTCAGTCTTCTGGGTACCAAAGTCGAGAATCGGATGCACATACCTTCAGAGCCGAAGACGGCATGGCGAGCGCCGGTTCCTGGAGGGCACTGAAGCCAGCCACAGAGGTCGAGCTTCGTCTGATTCCGCTTGAGAATCCATACGCGATCTGCGCCTAGGTCCGGAGCATAGAGGAAGCCTCTTTTATCCTCGAGAACTTGGTGTACGTGGCATTGCCGTTGTCGCCCCTCGTTTGGACCATGACCAAGGGCCTTGTAGGGGAATTCTGGAAAGATTTCGGTTCGCGGATGGTCTGCCAGTAGCAGACCCGCCATTTCGGTGATTGAAATGGGATACAGAGCAACAGAGCCTCCTAGGTACTGTATCTGGTGAGCGCGAGAGATCAACCGGCTCGTTTAGTCATATACTTACAGTCCCCAAGGCCACTGCAGATCTGTCCTGCAGGGTGATGACTATTTATCAGAAAGATTAATCCGCGACACTTTGGCAAATACAAGAGAATCTCTTACAGTGGGCAGGCGCGCCTAGAGTTGTCTGCAGACTCGTGATTTTACAAGTCTTTTGCTGGTGGTCGATTTCGAATGTATACAAGTCACCAGACTCAATACCTTCCGATAGCCCGATCAGCCGGTCAATGGTTCCGAGCGAAGACGAAGGCTCGACCCACGACGCGTTGAATGGGCTTGGGTAATTTGCGGTCACGGCCAGCTTCTTTTGATCAACGTCAAAGGAGACCGTAGTGAAGTTGGCCCGGTCTCCAGAAAGTAGGATTACGTAGCTCATCGTAAGGGAATCAAATCATTGAATCTGCTGAATTTGAATGTTGTGTTTGAGCTCGTAGCGTAGGAGGAAGAGCTGTAGGTAAATCCCTTGGATCTTGCCAAAGCAGCCAGGATCACTCCGGCCACTGTACACGTACTGAGACTAGCAAGAAACGAAGTCAAGTCTAATTCTAGAGGAGCTAATCCTTGTTTACGATTTAACTACTGCTCCATATGCCCGACGCATGCTATATCCTTGCCTGTCCTACCTTCTTATGGAAGCAATGTTTCATAACCTCGAGGCTTTACCCATAAACAACGTTTAGGGTATTAAATATCTATCTTGTAACAGCGTTCCGGTTGCATTCGACTACAAGGCAGCTGTGCTTTACCCAAAATCAGATACTTGAGGGCCATCTCAGGATCTGCTCGCGTTCTGTTGTGTTCCTAGCTCTAGTATAGGGTAGCAGGATCAAGCGGTACAAATGAAATGTGGGCCATCGGACATGATCAACCGGATCGGACAAAAACCAACAAAATGTCCGGTCGATCGGCGAATCTCGAGGTTCCACATTTGAGAGATGAGTACGCTCTAAGATGATGGACTACTGCTTTGGCATTTCCAAAAAAACCCCATTTCTTGAGATATTTTTAAGTTAATTTTTCTCTCTCTTGACCGTTAATGTTGATCAATGAATGTGGAAAGCCGGTATTGCTGAATCACAATGACCTTGCCAACCCATTTCACCCTCAACACAGGGGCCAAGATCCCAGCCATTGGCCTGGGTGTGTGAAATGTCTTCCCCCGAAAATACAGTCTCGCGCTAATACTGTACGGACAGGGACATGGCAATCTCAGCCTGGTGAGGTCCGCAAGGCCGTGGCCTATGCCCTCAAGGATGGTTACCGCCACATTGATGCCGCTTTGTGAGTAATGCACCGTGACCAATTGAAGCGTTGATAGTGTTACTAACTCTCGTTAACTCTCGTTAGAATCTACGGTAATAAGAGAGACACCAATCCCACTCGAGTGATGTACTAAGAATACTCCCAGGAAACGAGAATGAGGTTGGCCAAGGAATCAAAGACAGTGGCGTGCCCCGGGAAGAAATCTTCTTGACTAGCAAACTTTGGAACACGCACCAGCCCAATGTGAAGGAAGGTCTCCAAAAGAGTCTTGAAGCTCTGGGCGTGGACTATCTTGACCTCTACGTAGGAAGCCTTTTGATGCAGCATTCTAACCCAGACCTAGGCTGACAAAATACCAACCAGCTCATCCACTGGCCTGTTCGACTAGTTCCGGTAAGTAGTCTCATTCGCCGCTGCAATTACGTGCGTTGGCATTGACATATCCGCAGAACGAATCCCACCCTCTTCTACCAGTCAACCCCGACGGTACTAGATCGGTCGATCGGTCATGGGACCAGAGCGAAACATGGCGACAGATGGAGGAGGTTTACAAATCTGGCAAGGTCAAGGCCATAGGGCTTGCAAATTGGTCCATCTCCTACCTGAAGGAACTTGAGAAAACTTGGACGGTCGTACCAGCCGTCAATCAAGTCGAGCTACATCCCTTCCTTCCTCAGCACGAGCTCAAGCAGTATTGCGAGAAACTAGGAATTCTGCTTGAAGCGTACTCTCCACTTGGATCTACAGGTGAGTCCTTGGTCCCACGCGCTGGAACATATGATGCGGAATATGGCCATTCTAATATGTTGAATTAGGTGCCCCTATTATGTCAGACCCGGAAATCCAACAGGTCGCGGACAAAAATGGTGTGTCAGCTGCCACTGTTCTGATTAGTTATCACGTTAATAAGGGTGTCG
Organism: Clonostachys byssicola; assembly: GCA_902006505.2. Classification (NCBI taxonomy): domain Eukaryota; kingdom Fungi; phylum Ascomycota; class Sordariomycetes; order Hypocreales; family Bionectriaceae; genus Clonostachys; species Clonostachys byssicola. The sequence continues at coordinate 115,412 of CABFNO020001372.1, forward strand.
TGGTGCTGCCCAAGTCTGTGACAGAGAAGCGTATCTCCTCCAATAGACAGGTGATTACCCTCTCAGAGAGTGATTTAGCTCTACTGGATGGTTTGGCTGCTGGTGGGAAGGCCAAGCGAATCAACACTCCTAAATGGGGCTTTGACCTCGGGTTTGATGACTGGTATGGTCCTGTCAAGTCGCAATAACTGGTCGAACATTTCTGAAATACCAACCTTGATATAAAAAAAGGAATATGTGAACCCGTTACTGTTATGCCCCATGCCTGGATTGGGGTATTTATGGACTGGAAAATCTACTTAGTTTATCACTTAGCAGTTATATCAGTACAAATGAGCTTAAAAATCATAATTGAGTCGAATGCAGAATAAACGGGACACATCCTGCTTTCTTTTTCCTATCTTCTCCTTCTCCCCCTTCTTGTTGTCAAACGATACTTGAGGGCACTGGAAGTAAGGTAGATCATAAAATGTCCTGGTGAGAATTTGAGTATAGAGACAAAAACAACAATAGACGTCAGATCCGACATGTCGACACAATGAATATTACTCGCAGCATCCAAAGGTATTTAGAACATAACAGAGCAATCTTATTTCATTTCTAACGTCGCTCAAGTAGCGTACAGTCTATCATGTAGTATCTACATCTATATCTTGTAAGGGGCAGAGCCCACACCTTCCTTCAAGGCTTTCAGACGCAGAGCCAACAGCTTGGAATGATAGCGGGTATACGGGAGGTACCCAACAAAGATCCAGAGATTGGGCACACCACACTCTCTGTATGCCCCTTTGAACTCGCCCTCCTCATCGATTCCCCAGATGGGGTCGCATTGATCAGCAATCTTGTCCCCAAGAGCCGAGCGAATGGAATCGATAGTGTTAGTGAATCCAGTAGCAAATACAACCAGGTCGAACTCGCGCTCACGGCCACCGCTGAGAATCACCTTGTCCTCGGTGAACCGCTCGATATATCCAGGCTCAACCTTGATCTTTCCGTTTATGATGTGCTCACAGGCGCCAGCATCGAAATAGAAGCCGCCGTTACGGGTCTGGCCGAGAGTGGAACCACCGGTGCCTCGCTGACCGAGCCAGGTGCGAAGACCACGAGCGTTAAGACCGCCAAGCAGCTCCTTATCAAGTCCTGCCAGCACGTTGGCGTTGCGTCTAGAGAGCTCCTCACCCGGGCCGACGGGAGTAGCAAAGAAGAGGCGGTCTTGCTCCTCGAGGTCCGGCCGGTTGAGGTCGGCGTCCGGACCATAGTTGCCGATGACTCGGGGAACGGAGTGGGTGAGAGACATGATATAGGTGGGGGAGCGTTGGAGGAGGGTGACATCGATGCCGCGACGGGAGCAGTCAAAAGCTGTATCGAATCCAGACGACGACGTACCAACCACACAGACCTTTTTGCCAACAAAGTCGCGCGAGCTATCGTGAGCTGTGGAGTGGCGGATGACACCCTTGAACTCCGCCATACCGGGAGTTTCGGGCGTCATAGGTGTGCCGCACAAGGAAGTGGCCATGACTACCTGCTTGGGATGGAGAGTACGGGTCTCCTTTCCTCCTTTGTTGATGACAACAGTCCAGTTGCCCTGACTATCTTGTTCGGCCTTGGCGACCGTTGACTTGAGCCAGACATTGAGTTCCAGAGCCGAGGCATACCACTCCATGTAGATACCCTGCTTTTGGGCCGGTGTATACGTGGGCCAGTGCTTGGGGTAGGGGAAGTATGGCAGGTCGTCGGCCCAATGAGGGAAATGGAGCGAGAGATATTCGTATCGGTTCTTCCAAACATCACCAATCTCTGCGCTGCGCTCAATGATCAGGTTGTTCATGCCCAGAGCCTTGCATCGGGCAGCCAGTGCAAGACCACTATATTGATATCAGAAACTGCACTTGATATCGCTTGAAGAGGGTAATACTTACTTCTGGCCACCTCCGATAATTAGAATCTCCGGATCGGCCGCATCAACATCGATAGCTCTCTGCTTCTCCCAACTTACAGGCCCTGTCATGTGGCCGTCAGCAACTGGGACCTCTGGGAATTTCTTTAGCTTCTCGGCCGCGGTGTGCATTGTGTAGATCTTCCAGCCGTCCTTGGTCAGTACGCTGTTGATGACGGCTGAGGCCACGACATCCTGGGTCTCGAAGGATACAACGAATTGCAGCTGCGAAAAGTCGGGATATGGGCGAGCGATATTGGGTTCGGGCTTCAGCAATTGGAAATTAGTCGCCTTGGTAGTGAAAAGGTCCGTCGCAGCTTTCAAAATAGCTTCCCGGAAGTTGAATGTGCGGTAGTCCCACGTGAAGCTGAGCTTATCTCGCCAAACACCTATGCTTCATGTGAGTTTCTTTCCACCATTTCTTGGAAATAATTTGTAGAACAAAACTTACCATATTCAAGGAACATATTGGCGAAGCCCTGAGCATCACCTTTGCCCATGACCTCCGCGAGTTGATCCACGATCCTTTGGGCCTCCTTTTCAGCATCGCAATCTGCGGGGATCTCGAGACCAAGAACATCAGACGTGGGAAGTGCATGATTGTACTTGAAATCGTACATGTAATTATCGGCGACAGGCGGCTTTTCGAGCTTGGATTTGACCAAGTACTCGCCCACCGCGGGAGGATCGTTGCCGTTGAGGTAAGGAGACATAATTGGTACTGCAAACGCTAGATGCTATGGATGATGAAACGATGAGCCATTGCAGGTGTCGATAGCGACTGAACTGCGCATATATCCCTTCAACAAGACACCAGTTCCTCCACATCGTCTCCGTTGGGTGAATCTCCTTTGTCCGATGGGTCTGCCATGCTGGACGAACTCGCTCAGAAATCGCCTGAGAATCGGACATAACCTTTCGCAATACGCCGGTCCATCGGATCATCCCCACGTCTTGCCCCCACACAAAAAACTAGCTCTTTAGTGTCTGTCTGGAGTCGTCGGGGAAACGTGATTCCCCGGACTTGGAGTCCTTCTCCGCATCCCGGGTTGCTTCCTCATCATCTCCGATCTTCCTTTCACACAGCATCCCCTTCCCACCGACCGCGGTACAGCCAGAATCAGCAGATTGACTGACCGGACCGGACATGCATCATCTCGGTAATGATGAAACTGCCCATGATGAGGCTTACCCGAGCCCTAGACCACGCAAGCCTCAGCGCAAGCAGCGGCCCTGCTACAGCTGCGCAGGTGAGTTGAAGGAAGTTCGGACTGGAACCGGGGTTGCGCCCAGGGCTAATTTCAATTATGCCCAGAATGTCGGAGGCTCAAGATGAAGTGCAATAGGCAAGGTGAGAGACTTGATGGCCGCATAGCAAAATCAATCTTCCAAGCTAGAACAGTTCCTCACAGTGCCGTGCTCAAATTGTGTCCGAAGAAACCGGGTCGAGTTTTGCACTCCGGCTACCGGTGGTAGAGATAATTCTAGGTTTGCCCATTGCTCTCAAACTGGAGTAGATGAGACTGTAGCTAAGCTGCGAAACGTAGCCGAACTTCTAGGAGCTCGCAAAACCTTCCAACGGCTCAACAACAGCTTGGCCAGAACATTTCACCCGACGCCATTATCGTGGATCACCACCATATGCATCAAGGCCACCAAGACCATCAACAGCAACCTGTGGTGGTTTCAGCTTCTATCCAAGAGGCTCAGGTTGTAAATCCGGTGCAGCAACCCACGGCCGGCCCCCAGAATCACACTCTACATGGGAACCATCACCAATTAGACACGCTCGCCTTGCTTGCCCAAGCTCTAGGTCCCTATGCCGCACAAGCCTCTTCTCTAAATACCCCTGGCTCGAGACCCCCTGGTGGAAGACCAGAGTCTTTATACAATCCTCCCACCGGAGGAAGCGGTTCCACCAATGCTGCAGGGCGATCAACAGACGACGATGAACAAGTAGGCTCTTTTGGCACATTGATGTTGAGCAAGAGAGGCCGATCCAAATATTTAGGTCCTACCGCGGGCAGCGAATGGCTTAATGAGGTACGTCTTTTAAGCATGGACATTCAGAACATACTAATCTATGTTCTCGTAGTCGGAAACACAAGACGTCTCCGAGACGCCATTGGCAACTCGTGCACCTTCGCCAGCACTACCACAAGACTCCGCCTCCATACAGACCACCCATAACAATCCACATGCAACGACCCCGATTGGATTTCCCCTGAGCGCCTCGGCAGCTCATATAAGCACTCGAGACTTGATTTCATGCTTGCCACCAAAGGAGGAAGCATGGGACCTATGCGAATCATACTATCGCTATTGCGCTTGGCAGTATGTGGAATGAGCACATTTAACAATATAAAGCAACGACTAATACCCATCAGCCATGATGTTGCGCCGAGAAGCCAGTTTGAACGGACCTTTGACCGAGTCTATAAAATATCAGGAAGCGGAACCTCATCACCAATAAATCCACAAGAAATTGCGCTCGTGTTCATTGTCATGGCCCAGGGTACCATGTTCAACATTGAGATGCCCAACTTTGATTCTTCAGCAGAAGACTGGTTACATTTAGCAGAGCGGGCTCTAGTCAAAGGAGACTTTCTGTCTAATAACACACTCGCCGGGGTGCAAACGCTGGTAAGGCCACCTCTCCGTCTACTGCTTGTCAAGCCTGATACTGATCTTCTCAGCATTTGATGGCACATCTCCATCTGTGAGTAGAGTTATCCTCATGGTTGTGATTTTCTGCTGACTTGCCTAAAGACATTTAGATAAGGGTCGCCATGGGGACAACGCATGGCCGATCTGGGGCCTTGTCATGCGTTTAGTTCAGGCAGTAAGTATGACTACTTCTCTTGGAGGAACGGTACGATCTAACGAAACTCACAGATGGGTATGCATCGGGATGGTGACCGTTGGAACTTGCCACACGATGTCGCCGAGGAACGACGCAAGGTATTCTGGGAATGCAATGCTGCCGATGTCTTCCAGGCACACTGCTTCTCAAGACCGTGCGTATTTGTAGCCTTAGCCGGATGAGCCATGACTGATTCAACTACAACAGAGCTGCCATCAACCCTGAACACTGCGATACCGCCTTCCCCTCTGGACAGCCACACCCTAACGGAGAAAAGAGTTATTCGATACTGAGATTCGAACTGTCTCAACTTTCAGCTGAGTAGGGACATACCACTGTCCATACGGACCTCATACTGACTTTGCCTAAGAATCCTGAACATGGCAATGAAGGTGCGCAAGCCAGCATACTCTGAAGTTACGGAACTGGGGCTCAGGCTGTACGTGCATTCTTCCCCCCTTTGGTATGTTAATAATACTGACATATTCGTAGCCTTGAGTTTGAACGTAATATTCCCTTTTCTCTTCGCTGCCGAGCAGCCCTCTTGGCCATGCCATCGCAATATCCTGTTGCGGAGGCCGCCATTAACGCATCCCCAGAACCATCGCGAAGATCAGTGACCATTTCCTTCCAGGTTTGTACTCTTTTCCAAGCCAATTTATTTGTCAAGCTAATAGTGCATAGCAATCTAACTTTGCACTTAATGTGTCTGAGACAATCATCAATCTTCATCGGCCCTATTACGCGAAAGCCTTGTATGAAGTTGATCGTGTCGAATCAATATACAAAACCTCATTCTATACCGTCATTGAACGTTGCGCGGTAAGAGATCTCATCAAAACTCTCTCTACCGCCTCCTATCTGACTTGAATAGATCATCATCGGCTTGGTGACCGACATTCATACTCGATTTCCCGCCGTCAGTACGAGACAATGGAACTTCTGGGTTTGTGTATCCCCCTCAGCATCTGCCTAACTCCACTTACACTTTCTGCAGTATCATGTGTTCAACTCGGCTTTGTGTCTGGGAACGCTCGTGTTGCGCGATCCAGGCAACATCATGAGTAGCTTCGTCCTTACCCAACTCGATGCCTCCATCAGTCTGTTTACGTCGCTACTTCAACATGGAGCCCGCACCCCTCGATACAAGCGTAATTTGCAGTGGCTGATCAAACTAAGAGCCCGCGCGTTGACTGAGATATCGACGGCATCTACGGCTCAAAGGAATGGTGCAGAAAGGGATGTTGATCAAAGTCATGGCAATAATGCTGAAGAACAAAGAGACGATGAAGATGTGGAGCTGCTTGGCTGGAGAACCAGGCTCATTGAGCGGGCTGGCCAGGATCGCCAGAAAATCATCAGGACGATTAATCTCACTACTGCTCCAGCTAGTTCTAACTTTCCAGAAGGTGATAACTTGCAACAAAAGGAGAGCATGCCTGATGGGCAGATAGGCGCCTTGGACTTGGGTCTATCTAATGCATCGCTTCCGATGGCAACACTAGATTCGATGAACGACGTGGTAAGTCTAATCGAAACGTACAAGCTTCTTTGGACAATGCTGATATCGCTTGATTCCTCATGTCTTAGCTACACGAATTTTGGGATCCGATGCTCTTACAGGATGTGTTTGAGGGATCTCAAGATCAGTCTAATGTAGGTCAAATCATCATTGTCTACCCTCTCATTCTCTTAAGCGCAATCTAACGCACGACCAGCCTTTTCTGATGAGTCGAGCAACTTGGTGGGATGAAAATGCACCGGCCACAGATGCTGTGTGAAACTTTTTATTCATATATCTATCTGTCCAGCCGAATGATGGAATAACTGGCTATGACTTTCAGAATGGATGAATATAATATCTCCAAGGACATACCGCCAAAATCCAATCGTGATCACTTAATGACTTTTAATTACCGCTCTTGGGAACCTCCATAATGGGTTGGCCTTCTTCATCAAAGTAAACTGGCACCCCGTTTCGGAAAGAGTATTGGAGAGCAGTAGCAATCTTGGCCGCTTCATAGGCATCGTCGGGCGTACAAGTCAGAGGCTTCCCATCCAGAACAGCAGTGGCGAACTCGGCGAGGTCGTTGATAAACGACTTGTCATAAAGGACGAAAGCATCTGGAGTAGTAGCAGTCCGCACGCCATGGCCATCGCGGATCTCTACGCGGTTGATTGTCGAGTTCCCATTTACGATAGAGTGGGCTTTGGTTCCGCAAACGCGAGTGCAGCTCTCAAAACCGTTCGTGAGTGTGCGACCGAGGTGAGAAGTCAGGACTTTGCCGTTTGCAAACTCAACCATGGCCCATCCGTTGTCGCAGTCACCGTACTTGGCTAGTTCGCCATAGACAGCCTGTTGTCCCATGGCAATAACCCGATTCACTTGCTTCTTGGGGTTCTTCAGGCCAGAAGTAACATTCAGGTAGTATCGGCCAATATCAATCTGGTCCTTGTATTAGCGCACAACTGGATGAGTGACGGGGGAAGTAGGCTTACGTCGTGAACGCCCATATCAACAAAGATACCCCCAGACTGAGCAGAAAAGGTAACGAAAAAGCCTAGAATTATATGAGCAACATTTCTATGTACGCAAGGCCCAGGCGGTTCTTACCAGTTGGGTCCTGTTGATCAAGGCAAGTGGTCTCAACAGCGTGAATCTCCCCCAGCTCGCCCTTCTCGACCAACTCCTTGGCAGCACGATATGAATCATCGTCTACATTAACATCAGTCCGACGAGATCAGAGTATTCGTTGATCAAGGTTACTCACATCTTCGGCAAAATGGAACCAAAAACTTAAGATGTGGCTTGGATTTGGCCTTGGCTAAAACCTCCTCGGTGGTGATCACATCAACTGAGATGGGCTTTTCGCACATGACATGCTATATAGGTATTAGCTTCGGTTTCTTGAGTTACTTTTATCTTCAACTTTATCGGGATAGACTATACCAAGCCAAGATCCAGAGCCAGGCAGATAAGCGGAGCATGGGTAGCAGTAGCAGTAGATATCAGAACAGCTTGAGCACCACTGTTCTTCATACAGTCCTCAGGATCGGCATAGTACTTGACAGACGGAGGAAGGTTCTGCGTCACAAACTCATCACTGCCCGGCTTCGTGTCGCAAGCTGCGACGAGCTCAATGCGAGGCTGCTGGAAGGCAAGGATTCGTGCACGGATGGCGCCTAAGCGGCCAAGGCCGATCAGGGCGATCTTGAGGCGAGGTTGAGAGGCCATTTTTTAATGCTTGAATATGTGATGAATGAAATTGGGGCAGAAGCTTCCAAACAATCTGCTGTCCATATGCCTTGGTTTTCTAGATGATGCAAACCGACGAGAGATGAGCAGAGTCCGATCTCCGGGGTTTCCTGAGTGTGCCCCCATTCCTTCCCATGGCATTATCCGTTCCGACCTGGGGTAATACCGGGGATGCTTCTCTCACTTGATAGTGTTGTAGTCACACCCCGCCATCGGATCTTGGGATCGTGATGTCCGGTCCCACCAGGCATATCCGATCATCCTTCTGTGGGCTAGATGGGTGCAACGGACTTTATTACGAGCCCACCAGTGGCTGTTTATTCTCCCCTGGATCTTGACTGCAAACCAAGAATGTGTCAATCTTTCCATTGACGTACCATGTGATCTAGTGTGGGGAAAAGATCACTCTGATCCGCGGATGACCGCACATTGCCGAACAGAGTCTTTGACCAAGGCTACTGGAGTACAATCAAAGTGTCGGAAAATTTGGTTGGTAGTCATTCTAGAATTGGATTACAGCATCTTGGTCTAAGTAAAAAATGAGAATAGAAGAAAACCCCATCAATATCAGAGTGCGGCAACAAATCGGTTATCTATCCCTCCAAGAAGAGAGGGTTTATAATGAATATATCTAAATCAGAGCAACACTTCCTCCATTCGCATTGACTTTGCTCCCCGTGATCCATCTGCTTTCATGACTGCAGAGAAATCCTACCACGTCAGCCACATCGTCAACCTGTCCCAGCCGTGGAATAGTTTGCTTTCCGAGCCAAAAGTCCTGCAACTCCTGCCATACCTTGGGTCCATACTGCTGAACACCCCCCGTCTCTGTCAGGCCTGTAAGCACGCTATTGGCAGTTGTCCCAGCCATGAAGTCGAACGCGGCGTTCTTTCCGCCAAATGCATTCGCGTAGCAACGAACCATTGCTTCGTTTGCCGCCTTGGTGGATGCGTAGATTGAGACTGATGGGTCGCAATTGACACTCTCGGCGCTGCTGATGAATATGATCCTGCTGTTCTTCCTAAAGCATCGTCTCTTGACCAGCTCATCCACCATCAACGCCGGTGTCCGAATGTTACACATCAATAGTCCGTCCAATGTGTCTGCCTCGAGCTCACCGGGATATGTACGGTCGGTGATAGCCGCATTATTAACGAAAATGTCCACTTTGCCATCGAAGTGCCGTTGGATAGCATCTGCTAGTGTCGTATGTGCAGCTGTGTCAGCCAATGACAAAGTTTGGTGCACAATCTTTGGAGGCAGATTTTCTTGACCGACGTAGCTAAGATTCACTTCGTGTCGTAGCTCGTCAATCTGCTTGCCTGCTCCTGTAGATGTTGCGAGGATTTCTGCCCCACGGTTTGCCAGGCTGCGTGCAATGGCATAGCCGATGCCTCTGCTTGCCCCAGTAACGATAGCAACTTTCCCCACAAGATCTTGTTTGTTGTGGAAATTTTGTTTCTTTTCGTCATTTTTCATATTGCGAGGTCCTGGATGGAGAAGCAGGAGAATACACGGCAGTTGAGTGGGAGGGAGTAAAGGTAGTCAGTTTGATCAAGGATATCGGATTTTAAAACAGAGTCCTGGCTCAGGTGAGGGGAACACAAATCTAGAAAAGACACTTGCTTCTATCATTTGATTTTTCTTCCAAATCAGCATGTATCGTCAGGTACTCTTAATGCAGTAGCCGCTCAAGTCCGGAGTGCTTCCTCGTGGGCCTCGGCTCCGATCGGATATAGCTCGAGGCAACCAAAGTTTTGAATGCAGTAAATCCGGTACCGGCATACGGTTCAGATGATATTTGGAGCAACGTCATTTTTCACTCAGGCAAGACTTCAGTGACCGAGCTGGAGTGGACGATCGAACGAAATAAGTTTGTTCCGCTCAGGATAGGTTTCATAGGGTCCGCAACGCCGGATCTCAGTATAGGGTAGGTAAGAAATGTTGGCACGCTTCGGATCAGGTTAGGAGCACATGTAGAAAGCCGCAGGGACGCCTGTGGGCAAATTCTTGTGGCAGGAATTCCGATCTCGTAGCTGGAGGCACAGCTCTTAGCTGCGTTCATCGTCGCATTACAGCCTCATTTAGTTGGCGGAGTGATGATAACAAAAACAAGAGCTTCCCAGGGTTCCTTGAGGTGGGCATGGTGCACTACTTCGTTGCTCTGACCAGTGGCCAAGCAGCCTAAATATGGATCATCGTAGGAAGTATCTTTCTGATTTGTAATGCTGGCGATTCATTCCCGTTGTCTCAGGCTCGTCCTTATTGGCCACCAACCCCGCGGAGAAGTGTACCTATGATTCGTCTTCTGCCACACGTTACTCTTTGGGTTGGTCCTCAAAGAACGATGTTGAATCGAAGATATCATCCGCGGATATGCTATGTAATTAATCAGCTTTTTCAAGAACAGGCTTTCTCGTCCAATAAACCGCGCAGTAACGGCCCGACTTAGAATTGGCAGGATAGTCACAATTTATCATATATAAATAACACGCCTCCAGCATGGACAGAACATTTCAGTTTACTTGAAAGATGAACCCAACCGCCAAATAAGAGAAAACAAGTCGCTGTTCAATATGTCGACCATTGCAAAGCAATACAAGGTTGTGAGAACCGCGCCCGAAGCAGATGGCAAAGTCCGCCTGCAAGTCCGCCACGAGAAGCTGCCAGTGCCGGGACGCGATGATGTATTAATCCGCGTTCATGCAGCGTCCCTCAACTACCGCGACACGGCACTGCTCAGAGGCGAATATCCTGCCGAGATAAAACAACATGTGACTCCTGTATCCGACGGCGCCGGCGAGGTCGTGGCGGTTGGGCATGGCGTCACGCGGTTCAAGAAGGGCGACCGGGTCGCCAACACTTGCACTGTACATTGGGTAGGCGGCCCAGCCCTACCTGAGCATCGGGCACAGATGGTCGGCTTCTCAGTCGACGGCATGCTGGCCGAATATGCGATGCTCCACGAGAACGGGCTTGTTCATTTGCCGGATTACCTCACCTACATTGAGGCTGCGTCACTATCCTGCGCCGCGGTCACGGCCTGGACGGACCTGAACAGCACAACTCCTTTGCTGCCAGGACAGACGGTGCTGGTCCAGGGCACGGGAGGCGTTGCGCTGTTTGCACTGCAGTTTGCCCGAGTCTTCAATGCTCGTGTCTTTGCCATCACGTCCTCCGATGAAAAGGCCAAGAAGCTCAAGCAGTTGGGAGCTGAAGCAGTCATCAACTACAACACTAGTCCTGACTGGGATGAGGAGATTCTTCGTTTGACTGACGGTCGTGGTGTTGATAAAGTCATTGACATTGCTGGCGAGAAAACCATTGTCAAATCGGCTTCATCTGCAAGGATAGGCGGCGAGGTCAAGATTGTCGGCTTTGCAAGTGGCTTCGGCGGCGGCCTGCCCCCGATCGATATACTCAAACGTTCACTTACTGTTACCGGCTCGGCAATTGGGTCACGATTGAACTTCGAGGCCATGCTCAGGGCAATGGCTGTAAATGAGGTGCGCCCGGTCATCGACAAGGTCTACCCGTTTGCCCAGTATTTAGACGCTTATAAGCGTCTGGAGAGCGGACAACAAATCGGTAAAGTTGTGATTGACGTCAGCACTGAAGGATCTGGGTACTCCGGGTAAACAAGGTATAGCGGGCTATAGGATATACCGTTTATCCTTATATATGTCTTCATCCTTCAAGAATATTAAGCCATAGAGAGACAGGTGTATATCAAGCGAAGTACAAAATGAGCATCCTGGTCCGTATAAATCACATAGAACAAACCAAGCTCTCACCAAAGACTACAGCCATGCACCCTCTTATGTTGGCGTTTCGTATTTATCTGACTGGATGTCAGGTATAGCATCTTCTATTGCTTTTATTTACTATAAGCCAGGCTACTCAAACTCTCGCACCCATTGTAGATATCATTATCTCGTGTAAATATTTCTTACGCCATCTCACCCTGCAATGTATGCTACCTAACGCAAACCACAAGATTTAAATGGTTGTGGAAAAGGCCAATTCCTCCAAGAATCCGAGAATCACCTTTCCGTGCTGAAGGATATGCTCGAAGCTAAGCTTGTCAATAGTGTCTCCAGTCTGATGAATGTATCCATTGTGCTTCCCAAATGCGGCCTCAAACAAGAAAGAAGCGGGATATCCCACTCGTGTGGCACTCGCGTGGTCGCTGCAGCCGTATCCGCACTTGGATTCGGTATATCCAATATCGGCATACTCACCGATAAGAAGCTTGATAAACTCATTCAGATCAGCGCTGGTGTTGTCGGTGATGAGGCCGAATGTGTTGTCTGTGGTGTATCCAACCATGTCCTGGTTCAACATGGCGGCAATGTCTTTGCCGTCAGTTGCGTATTGCTGGAAGATTGCGTTACTCCCGAGGAGACCGGCCTCTTCACCGGCATACCAGTGAAACTCGATAGTGTTGGGTGCCTGTCCAGAAGCAATACGCGAGTCCTTGAGGAGAACCCGCAGTGCCTCAAGGATGGCCATACTGCCGGAGCCATCATCATCAGCACCAGGTGCTAGCCCAGTTCTGTTCGAAATATTGATTGAATCCTGGTGGGCGCCGACAACAATTGTCTTGTCAGAAGTTCCGGGAATCGTAGCGACGACGGAAAACTGAGCCCAGGAATGAGCAACTTTTCGAACGGAAGCGCCGGTCGCTCCACCCTCAGAGAGCACGCTGGAGACTTGGTCAAACAACCACTGGGCCGACTCGACACCGGTGGCTGCTTGGTAATAGCGGTTGTAGTAGCTGGAGAAATGCGTGAGGGTCGACTTGACATTGTCCGTGTTGTACTCGCTTATCAGACTCTTCACCGTTTCGCCTTGGGTCAATGCTGAAGGGAATGCGGCGACAGCGGAAATGCCGGCGGGACGAGAGAATTGAGCCGTGTTTGGCGTCTCCGTGACATCGATGAAACGAATATGCGCCTGGAAACAGTTAATTGAATGCTCCTAGTGAGAGAATAAAATGGCTGTGGCGGGAAATGACCTACCTGCTTGATTTCCCATCTCTCATCATCGGTCACTTGGCGCCTTGTTCCATCTGAAAACTCCAGAGTAAAAAGAGGTTCGTCATTTCGTTCCTTCAAGGTGTGCCGAATGAAGTTGTCAACGCCATCAGGCACCCTCTCGAGAAAACAAGAGAGGGCCGTGGCAGCGAAGGCGGGAACGAGAAGGGCAGAGGAATGCATCGTGACTGCTTGGCACCATACGAGAAAGATGTGCAGATACGAGGAAAATATCACAGCATTGCACAGCTTTATAATCGTTTGACGTTTGTTTGCCAAGCACTGCGGGCAGAGCTTTCAGGCAGGTGTCAGGTTTTAGTATCATGCTTAGAAGTGAGTGATACGCAGTATTCATGCGTTTCATTGGCCCCCTGGAATAGTGAACGCGGATCCTTCTCCATTTGGAGAAGTTGACAAACGGTCCACGATCACATTTGGCTAATATAGAAGGTCGGATTCATGTGCAAGGATGATACCTTCACGGCGAACACCTGCCTGATGAGTCATACGGGGCGTACCGTTGAGCCAACGGAGCCCTGGAATTGCACAATTGAACGTTTGAATGACTATCTCTGTACGGGATTATAGAGCTGTTGTTGATAAACATCCTGCTTGCTTTTCTTTTGTTATTGAGATACTGGTGCTGCAGCGGAGCATACCCTACGGGGAAAAGGCCTCAGGGACCGGTCACAGGTTCGATATCATTCAAGTATCAACCTGTTTCAGCAATGCAAGGCCTGTCAGAAAAAGTGTTTCTTGATCTACAATTAAGCTTATACCATTATGAAGGTTAAAGTTAAGGATGTGTGTGGGGGAGTTGCGGAAATAGTGAGGGTTATTTGTAGCAGCAGTCTAATGATCCACGGACATGTAATTCGAGAAAAATAATCCGTTATGATTTGTAGTCGCAGGAGGGTGAACCGTCATCATTGGGCCAGATGCAAAATTAGGGCGCGACATGAACATTTTATTAATTATCTATGGGGCTTCTCTAAGAGGCTGAATTACAATTCTGCGATACGAAGTCATTTGCGGTGTGCCGTTGTCCTTCACTTCCAGGATCAGGTGCAGCGGTGAGCCCTTTTCAACCGCGCGCTTCTGTCTCTCAATATAGCAGGATTTTTCAGCAGGAGGCACAGTCACCTCTACTTTCTCGCCATTCCCAAGAGGTTTTATGCCAAGGTCAACGACCTCAAAGAGGTGAAAGTAGTGAATCGCACTGGGTTCATGGTATTGGAACCAGTTGAACGATATCGCGTCCCCATCAGGATCGTAGCTTTCAGAGGCATCCACCACAATAGTAGTGCCAGCCTTGACATCGATGAAGACAGTGTCGAGTCCTTTGTTGCCGTTCACAACTGCTACAGGACTATGGTTGACCTTTGAAAAGTCAGAGGTTAACGTCCATTGTATCCGAGCGGCAAAGTCGTTCTGAAAAGCGCTTCTCCAACGCCAGATTGTGGCCTTGTTGGATATATAATCCTTGCCATCCATTCCTTTAACCTTGTCCGCAGCGTCTGCAATGTGGCCCTGCTTGGGAAGTCCCTTGTCGCTAACATTCACAGGTAGAAACCGGCCACCCCATGATCCCCAGGATGGCTGTTCGGGAACACCGAGACCGTTCTGGATCAAATAGAGGAAGGTCGGAGTGTCTCCTTCCATGCCGTACTCGACATCAGGATACTCCTTTCCAAGCGGTCCTATCTGGATATGCTTCCTCAACCATTCATTGGACACGATGCTTTGGTCTGGGCCGCCGTGCTCGCCCAAGTCCGAGGTGATTCCAAGCCAACCGGCTGAGAAGTACTGATTCCAGCCATGGACGGCGCAGATATAAAAGATTTCAGGCCACTGCTGGCGAATCCAGGAGCCTGTATCATCCTGATCTGAAATCGTGTAGACACGGAGCTTGGCCCGCAGCTCTTTAGCTTCGGGACGGTCTCTTATGCGATGAAGCACCGAAGCAAGAACGTTTGTGCCTCCCCAAACTAGCACCCAGAGTGGGCGGTCGTCTTGCTTGAGGACGCTCTCCAGCAGCAGCTCACCACCTGGGCTAAGAGGAATATCGTCGCCGACAGCCTCCATTCCGTAAACGGGAGCGCCAGGTTTGATGAGAGAGCGCACCGTATCGGGAGAGGGATACTGCGAATCCGGGTGTGCATGAGAATTCAAATTGCCCACCACTGCCTCATAGCCATTGACGACCTGATGCAAAGCTTCAGGCGCCACTCTGTCTCGCAGCCATGTTGAGGTGACCGGCACAATGCCTTCAGTATCGAACTGATTGGAATAGGTAAGATACCGGCAGAAGGACTGCGTATCATCCGGCTCGTTGGTGATGTCTGTGAGAATAAAAACGCGCGGTTTGGAGGTAAAGGACAAGAGTGTGGACGCCATTTTGATAAACCGAGCAGGCAGCGTAAGATTGGATAGACCTGTTGGACCTGAACTGAGTGAGATGATGAACCTACACGGAAGTTTAAAACATCATAATGTGTGAAACCATATCTTTGGATGCTTCTAATTGCCGAATTGGGCCATGATCTTTGGAGGCGTGATCGGCCAACTTTTGATGAATTCCCCTCATTACCTCGTCCACATGTCACTCAGAATAACATTCGCCGAACCCTCCAACAGTGGTTCAGCTTGCCTCTTCTGGGCATTCATCCGTCTCGCTCCAGTCTTACGATTCAGCTCCCACGTTCTAGCCAATAATCACTTCAACCCAAGAGAGCTAACGGCTAAACCTTGGGAAGTGATGCCCCAAGTTATTAGTTTGGCTGCCTCTAAGCGACAAAAAGGGCCAAGTACCGAGAAAAAGAGGAGAAAGAGGAGCTAAGATTTGGCTTTGAGGGGCTCCATGGGGAAGAAAATCCTGCCTTAGTCAATTGCATCACCCAACCCGGATTTTTTTTAGACAGACCAGCTTTGAGAATTGAGCAACGCGTGTAGGCATGCTTCATCCAAACTTGCCAGTTATAAGCGCGAGATTCGGTGTCGTTTAAGTTTAGTATCACCATCTCTCGGACGCGGCTCTCAGAAGTGCATTCCGGATAACATGATCCTTTTCCGGCCGGAGCGCAATCGAAAAATGCCAAAAAGCCTGTAAAGATTTAGATTAGGGGAATTGCTACACCTTCACAATGGTTTATATATCCTCAAACGCGGACGACTCAAATGGGCACGGATAAATCACTCAACCTCTATGGATTAGAGACTGAGCAACCAGCCACTCTATCACAGCCGCTCTCCGTGCTCTCGGCAGTCGATTCATGAGGGCCACGGGGCTGAGAAACCATACCCATTGAGGAGAAACGTTGTCTAGATTTGGCAGTTTGAAGCACCACCCAACTCCCTCGGCACCATCTCCCGCAGCCACTTCGGAGACCCCATGGGGCATGGGCCATCATCTTGTAACCACAAAGTGAATGTCACTGATCCACCCTCCCCAAAACTACTTATGTAGGCCCTATAGCCAGTTATCATCAACTCTGATCAAGCAAACCTCAAAGTCGCCCTTTGAATCTTGTCATCATCAATCTCTTTGCGACAATGGCGGCCAACGACGTGAAACGTCCCAGTGCAGATGCCAATCCTGTAGAGCCAACTCTCCATGAAGTGAATACTACAGCCGACTCAGGCGGTGTATCGTTCAAAGATGTCTGGGAGAACAGACGTGTTCTTTCCTTTTGTAAGAAGCAACCAAGACCCAAATAGAAGACAACCATAGAACTGACTGAAACCACGTTAAGGTCTTCTAATCTTCCTACTTCCCATAAACTTTGGCTACGAGATCGGCACAATCGGCAACCTTCTCGCCGTCACCCCATTCCTTGAGGAGTTCGGCCATGAAGTCAATGGCGAGTTGCTCATCTCCGCCCGAGACCAGCAGATTCTCAACGCTGCTACCACAATCGGCCTCTTCGTTTCGGCCTTTGCCACTGGATTCATCTCTGATCTCGTCGGCCGAAAGAAGACCATCCTCCTCGCAGCCTTGCTCTGTGTTGCCGGTATTGTCGTCCAGTACTTCAGCCTTTCCATCCCAACCCTCTTTGGTGGCAAGCTTCTTGGAACTTTTGGCTTTGGACTGGGGCACTCACTAGGTCCCGTCTTTGTGGCAGAGATGGCACCTGTCAAGCTTCGCGGTGTTTGTCTCGCTCTTATTGTGAGAACTTATTTCAACTCCAACAGAGAGATACGAATGAGCTAACGCAGTCTCTTAGAACACCATGATTGTCATTGGACAGTGGGTAAACTCCCTCGTGATTTACGGCTGCTCCAGTCGCTCCGACTCTCTCGCTTGGCGCATCCCCATCATCACTCAAGTCGTGCCACCGAGCTTGCTCTTGTTTGGGCTTCTTCTCTTGCCAGAATCTCCCTCGTGGCTTCTCATCCGTGGCCGCATCGAAGAGGCCAAGAAGTCATATCTCCGCTTCAACGGCCCTGACTATGACGCCGACGCAGCTGTTGCCGTCGCCTTGCTTACCATCCGCAAGGAGCAGGAACTCACGAGGGAGGGAGGTTCCTGGATCCAATGCTTCAAGGGAACTGACGGTCGTCGCACCCTGATCATCTGCATGGTCTACATTGCGCAGCAGTTTGTCGGTGTCAACTTTGTTTCCGGGTACCTGACCTACTACTTCCGTCTCGCCGGTGTCAACAACCCCCTAGGCATCGCGCAGGCAGCATTCGCCATCCAGCTCTTTGGCAACATGTGTTCTTGGCCGCTGGTTGACCGCCTTGGTCGCCGCCCTATGCTTGTTGGTGGAATGATTATCATCACCGCTGGATTACTGATCATCGGTGGCATCAGCACCGTCAACAACGATTCTGCCCTTAAGGCCACCGTTTCTTTCATGGTCGTTTGGGGTTACCTCTACCAGGTACAACCAAGCACAATTCTCAGAATTCTCGCCCGTTGCTAATCTTTATTTTAGATGACCCTTGGTGCCGCGGCCTACCCAGTCGGTGGTGAAACTCCCAGCGTGCAGCTCCGCCAAAAGACGTATGCCATCAACATCATGAGTGCCACCGCCGTATCATGCCTTGTCCTCCAAGTCATGCCTTATTTGATCAATACCGACCAGTTGAACATGGGTGGAAAGAGTAAGCTTACTTCGCCACTCCTTCTTTTACGTTTCTTTGATATGATTGCTAACAGAGACTATTAAGTCTGTTTCGTATTCTTTGCCTTCTCTGTCCCGATGTGCGTCTACCTGTACTTCTGTCTACCAGAAATGAAGGGCCGCAACTACGCCGAGATCCAGGAGATGTTCGAGAAAGGGATCCCCGCTCGTCAATTCAAGCACTATCAGTGCCAGGTTGATGAGGCGATTGCACACAAGAGGCACGAGTTGGAGGAGATGAGAGTCGAGGAGGCTTAAGTACCTAGATACGATACCCCAATGGTGGAGATTTGAGATAGCGAGTGGTTTAAAAAGTCAGAGAAGAAGTTAAAATAATTTTAGACGAGACGAGGATTATATATTCTTCTTCCGCTATGTACTTTTGTCTCTCTACGCATTGTGTGTAGCCTGCCGACACATCATCGCCAGTGTCAAAGCATTTAGGTGGCTAATAAGTAATGAAGTACAGTGGCCAGGTAGTAGGGCCCTGATCACACGACTGATATGATTCTCTTTTTTAAATTTATTGCAAGCTGCCAACAAACGACGCTGTGTGTACGCAAGGCAGAGAATCAATGCGCAAAACCCAAGACTCTCGTAGCCAAGTCTTTAAGCATACTTGCTGGTTTTATGATGACGCTAAAACCCAGAAGCATTGTTGTCTAGTCCAACAGGCCAGGTATCAATATTGATTTCGTCAATCCAAGTATGCAGCGCGGGGTCTATGAAGATGTCTTCGAGCGATACTGGCGGTCCGTTCGGCTGATTGATCATGTTGGAATCCACCGGTGTGTCGAACTTGGCCATATGATTTGGCGGCTGGGGCATCAATACCTTGGAAGCATTACTACTAGCCAGTAAATTAAGAAACTCTTCGGGGCCCGTCATTCCTTTTGTCTGTTCTGCCCAGACATGCGCGGGTGAGTAGCTTCTATTCAACATATTATCGGCAAAACAGGAGGTATCTGGGAGCGTGGGGTCTGATAATTGCTCGCCTACTGGGTAAATGGTTTGTTGTAGACCAGGACGTTCTGCATTGGTGGGCATGTCGCTCATCTCCTGTCGCTTTAGAGGCCGCCGAGAGCCCACATTGATCGCAAAGCCATCCGGAAAGTCGCCGCATGGTTCATCCTCAACTCCCATCAGCTCCAGGAGAGCCTCGGAAGGGGTTCGGGGGGTTTGCAGCGGGGTGACGGAGCCTCCAGGAAGCTGCGATCGCATTGCATTCAGCTCCGAGGTGAGCCTGTGGTTCTCAGCAAGGAGATGGCGGATGTCTCGAGCAGCGTGGATGCACATGTCGCGCCGTTGCTGGAGGTGACGAACTGCTTCACAAACAACGACCTTCTTGGAAGGGCGCTTCATAGATGCGAGGGATGGCACCAGGCGAGCCATGTCCTATCATGACACATGTAAGCAATGAGGGGCCAAAATGCATACCAAGGCCACCTACAAGAAGAGTCTCATTGAAACGTTCTCGGCGCTGTTTCTCGATGCGTAAATTTCGGGCATTTACATCTGGAGGCAGTCGTGGCGCTTTGATATTGAAGCTATCGCCGCTTGTGCTACTATGGCTCGGACTCGCATTCGACATGGTGGCAGGACCTTTTGCCCTCCGGGTTTATGCGACGGGTCGTTGACTGGTTGTTTGAAGGGTTGTACGAGGTTGACAGTTTGGCGAAACGCAGCCCAATGAGCTATGGGTATGACTACGCGTGCCGTGCAGAATGGTCGGGCAGTGTCTCAGAAGGAAGAGTCAACATGAAGTGAAGATTGAGTGGAAGACCACGCCCAAGGGACTTCTCCGCATGTTTCGGCCATGGGGAATCAAGTAAGCACTGTACGTGTGTTGCCACAACCCCACCTGGGGACTGGCTGCGTAATGTAGCCGACGCAGTGTTGTTGCGGTCACTCATGGCTCTAGCTTCGCACCGCATATTGGACGATCATTCAACATCGATCAGGGAACAATTGGCGAAAGGTTCAAGAGTCAATGACCTTTTCAAGGTCTAAAACGCTCCTACTTATATCATGAACAGAGGGTCTATCAACAGAGGCATTGGTGAGATGGAGTATTCTACAAGATGGCACGGATATGACAGGGCCTTCAGGGAGAGATAGCACATTGTTTAATGTGGATACTACTGTACAGTCCCCAAACCCAGCACTTTTCCGCAGGTCTGCGAACATCATTGAGCTTCACGTGGTCACTTGCCGATCCGTCCACCGATGGCCGACCAGATAAGGCGCAGTCCACCACCAAGGCGTAGCTTCGTTCTAGACCCCGCACATATGTCGAACTGGACAGTTTTGCCCCATCCGTCGTCCCATCGCGTGTTGCCATCGAGCACACTAAGGTATGAACTGTACAGTTTGCGGGTCCTTGTCAGCATGAAGACGTTATGCGCGACCAATCACGATCCAACACGGCCGGAGTACCCGGTCGGGGGCCTACTGTAGACCTTTATTTGGAGGGAGGAGAGAATCTCCCAAATCTGCTACAGATGAGAATCCGAGGTGGTCTCATGTCTTGCCTGCACAGTGCTAACTTAGGCCTTCATGCAAACGTCAGACTCCCTTGCACTACCCTATAGAACATCGTGTCAACCCGAAGGACAATCTCTGCAACTGTACTATCCTTCGCCCGCTCGTTTCTAACGTACTTGACGAATTAACTTTATTGTCTTCGGGAAAAGCCTATAAGCTAAATTCCTAATGGATTCGTGAGGTTATTGGTTGGTGGCATTAGAACTAAGCAAGTCTTTTCTGCGTGATTACAAATCTCTACTACCGTCACCTTCTATCAATTATAATGGCCCTCAATAATCAGGCCTCTTCGCATTTAATTCTCTCTTTGTAATTCTCTTCTGTTCGCCTCTCCTAGTATCATTACGCGCTGCTATATGATCATTCTACTTGTGTGCCTTGAAACAGTCAACACTGTTTTAGAAAACACTGATCCCGCCGTCGACCAAAATATCAGCTCCAGTAATATAGCTACCTGCTTCACTGGCAAGTAATATGACTGCTCCTGAAAGCTCATCTGGCTCTCCCATACGCCCGAATGGAGTCCTTTCTGCCCAAATCTTTCGATATACAGCAAGACCTTCGCCTTCATTCAAGATCGTGTTCATATATCCAGGACTGATGCTGTTGACCCTGATGCCATATCGTGCCCACTCTGCCGCGAGCGAGCTCTTGATTGAGATAATTGCTGCCTTGGCAGCGTTGTAATGGACTTGTGGTTGAGGGTAATTGACGATGTGCGCTGAGATGCTGGCCATTAGGATGATGCTTCCTCTCGAGCCTCGCTCGACCATGCACTTCGCCGTAGCTTGTGCGACGAGAAAGGCACCTGTTGTGTTGACGTCGAACATCTTCTGCCACTTCTCAGGCGGAATTTCCAACGCATTCATGGAGAATGCGATGCCCGCAAAGCAAAGGCACGTGGTGATCGGCCCAATATTTTCCTCTGTAAGCTTCACTGCTTTGGAGACATCATTATGGTTGGTGACGTCGACCTTGAAGAAGGAAATGGCACGTTTGGGGAACTCCTCCACAAGCTTGGTGACAAGAGCCTGGCCAATGTCTTCGTGTAGATCGAAAATTGCCAGTCCCTGCAGGCCATGTTGCAGCAGAGCGCGACAAGATGCCGAGCCTATATCGCCAGCGCCCCCCGTGACAATAGCGTTGCCCTTGATCGCAAAGCGACGGAGGGCTATTTCGGTCTGCGAGAGGTCACTCAGCTCAGCATTGGGAGGTGCCGTTTTGGAAGACGGAGAGCCGTCGCTCAACTGCATTGAGACTGGCGCCCGGAATCTCAGTTCAGATCGATCGACAGACATTATGTTTGAATTGCTGAGAATACGTGCTTTGTAGGATACGAGATGTGAAGAGGATCGACTGCAACCCAGACAGCGGGAAATAGACCGATAAGTATAGGCAGCTCGACGTTTCCCCGCTACGAGTCAAGCTGGGCCTGTCACTGTACAGTGCCAACTATCGGAACGCGGAGTGTCATCATGAACTGTACAGTGCATGCATAAGGTCGCCTAAGACCGGAGACCTGATTGTGGATCGGCGATGTGGTCTCCCAATATCCGAATTCTCCGAACTCAAGACTTGATAACAACTTAATATGGGTGGAAAGGTGGGGAATCAAGGACCAAAGAAGAACTTCCCAAGGCTCCTCGAGAACGTAGATTTGATCTCCTAGGTAGTGGGATGTCTCTACGACATAACAGCTTTTGCTGATGGTTAGATCATTAGGTACCCTATCCGAAGGTAGGTTTGACTGGTTGGTGGGAGTGGCGCAGGCTGCAGGAACTGCACAGTTCTTGCATTTGTAGTATTGTGGGGTGTGTTAGAGGTCCATCGACCAATGCCACCTCGCCTTACTTCAGCCGTACGGTGTGGTCTAGTTTGATGAGTATTCGCTACTACAGACGATCATTACCGTAGGTGGTACTATAAACGTGGTGGAATCATGGTCATAGCACTGAACTAACTGTTGCCTATTACTCGTGTAACAGATGAACCTTGCCGCAATCTAAGCTGATGACTCCAGTTGCGAAGCATTCGAAGCAATGGACCAGAACTTTTATTCCCTTATCACAGTCTATGTTGCCTTCGCAAACTTCTCTCTGCGTAGCCTAACGGGGGCGAGATCGTTTCAGGGTCTCGCACACTTCCCTGAGCGTGATTCCCCGCAATATCGAGTTGATGAGACTAGGGTTGAGACTGCTGTTTACCGCACCTCTCAAGACGGCTGAAGTATTCAGGGGCGGGTCTCCCCAGGCTCGAGCTCCAAATGGTCAGGGGGCTTAGTCTGGGGCCCCAGACCAGACTAGACTTCCGTTCCCCTTGGAAGTAGACACTCCTCGCGGACGGATATAAATTCAAGGCCTTCATCCGCAATGTTTTGCCATGATCACGCAAAGAACATTATCTGCAAACAACGACCAATATTCCCCGTACTAATATGGATCTTCATAAGGATGACCTCGTTGCTGCCGAGCATGAATACGTTGACCAGGGTGCGCAACTGAATATTGCCAACAACCCCGAGGCAAAGTAAGACCACCAATTCGTTATCCCGATCTATCATCTCAACCCTCGTGGGCTTTAGACTGACCTGTTCAAACACACTAGAATCCAAAATCCCTTGCGGCGCATCCCCAAGCAGACGGTACTTGAGCTTGTCGAAGCCTTTGCGCGTGAAGCTGGCCTAGACGACGAAATCGACATCTTCAGAAAGGGAGTTTTGGTGGCTCAGGATCCATCTGGATTCGAGTTCATTGAAGACTTGGATGATGAGGATAAAGAAACTCTTCGTTCTGAAGTTGAGAGAAAATGGCACCAGCCAAAGCACCTCTGGATCACCGTGGCTGTCTGCTCTATCGGAGCCGCCGTCCAAGGATGGGATCAGGTATGTATTTACCCCGGGTATGGGTCTTGTTCTGAAAAGCTCACCAGTCATCGTAACAGACTGGTAGCAATGGCGCCAATCTGGGCTTTCCCCAGGAGTTTGGGATTGCCTCGACCAGCGCGCACGACAAATGGATCGTTGGCCTTATCAACGCCGCACCCTCCCTGGCAATGCTATTCCCGTAGGTAGTCTTTTAGTCCGGCTATCAAGCCCAACCATGAGATATGAAGCTTACATTGTGAATACAGTGGCGTCTGGCTATCCGATCCCATCAATAATCTTATTGGACGTCGGGGTGCAATCTTCGTCTCCGGCATCTTCGCCTTTCTGCCCGTTCTTGGATCCGCCTTCTCACAAACCTGGTATCAATTGCTAGTCTGCCGACTGCTACTCGGCGTGGGCATGGGCATCAAGTCCTCAACAACTTCGGTCTTTGCCTCTGAGAGCGCACCCGCACCCATCCGCGGCGCTTTGGCCATGACTTGGCAACTCTATGTGGCAATAGGAATTTTCCTCGGTCTAGCAGCTAATCTCGCCGTGGTTGATGTAGGTGATATCACCTGGCGGCTGCAACTTGGATCTGCCTTTATCCCAGCTATTCCTTTGCTACTCAGCGTGTATCTATGTCCCGAGAGTAAGAATCCTTGATCAGCCGAGATTTGGGATTGATACTAATGGTCGTGATTAAAAGGCCCTAGGTGGTATATCAAGAAGAAACGATACGCGGACGCATATAATTCTCTCTGCAAACTTCGCTTCACCAAACTTCAGGCGGCAAGGGACCTATACTCCATGTACGCCATTTATAAGAGCGAGAAGGCATTGATTGCCAGCGGTGGCAACACCATCACACGCTTCATCCAGCTCTTTACTGTCCCACGCATTCGCCGCGCCAACCTATCTTCTGGGGTCGTCATGATTGCACAGCAGATGTGCGGTACGTACTCCTCTCCCTAAGTACTCATCGTGCCTCTGACCAAGTATTGCTCTAGGCATTAACATCGTTGCCTTCTACTCCTCGACCGTGTTTGTGGAAGCCGGCATTTCCCAGAAGAATGCGCTTTGGGTCTCATTTGGCTTTGGTATCGTGCAGCTCCTGTTTGCGCTTCCGGCCATCAAGACTATTGATACCTTTGGACGGAGGTCTCTGCTCCTGTCCACGTTGCCACACATGGCCTGGACTTTACTGGCAACTGGCTTCTGTTTCCTGATTCCAGAAGACCAACGTACTACTCGACTCGCCTTGCTGGCGCTGTTCATTTTTCTGTTTGCCGCCTTCTACTCCTTGGGCGAGGGTCCTGTATGCTATCCATACGGAGCAGAGGTGTACCCGCTCTCCCATCGTGAGCTGGGCATGGCTTGGGCTGTGTGGATCAACGCCTTGGGCTCCACGGTTCTATCGCTCACGTTCCCGTACATGCTTGTGGCCTTTACCCCTACAGGCGGCTTCGGGTTCTATTGCGCTCTCAACGTGCTCGCCTTCATCCTGATCTTTCTCTGTGTTCCAGAAACAAAAAGGCTGACTTTGGAAGAGCTGGACTATGTTTTTGCTGTTCCAACCTCCAAGTTTATAAAGTATCAGGTTGGGGTGAGCCTGCCGTTCTTCATCAAGCGCTACATTTTCTGGCGCAAGGATCTCAAGCTCAGGCCCTTGTACGATTTCTCAGAAACCAGAAGTCCCATGGACCAGGCTCACACTCACGCTACGGGGACCGAGATTACAGGCATACCGACCTCTCCTGCCTAGAATCCTGTCGCCTAGACTATGCACAGCGATCATATGAATGGCAGCTTTCAGAGATGTACATTCAAGTGTCGCCTCTATGGGATCGCACTATCGATTTTTGTCAAACGAATCTTTCTCCTTCAACCTGAGGGCTAATTTTGACACATTCCATTCTACTGGCATGATCATTCCTCACCACATCTTGCTCTAGTATCCAAGACCAGACACTCTGAGATAGTTGAACCTTTGCACCTTTTGGCAAATCGAGTCCCTGAGAAAACTTACCGTGTTCAATCTGTCCGCTAGCTAGTATATGTAGGAATAAATTTATCATTCGCAATCTGACATTCTCTCGCTAGACTTGTGGCTCTTCCCATCGGCTTCGTTGGCGTAGTATCGCACATTAGGGCGGTGTCGTATTCTGAACATCAGCAAAAGGCCATATCCTAGAGCCATGGTCTTCTAAACGCATGCAAGGCCATTCACTCGCCGCGGAATTCAGGCCCATAGGCTGCCTTTGCCTACTGCACTCGCCAAGCTACATGAAGCCAGTGAGTATACAGCCATCGCTATTGGGACCACTCAGCGTCTTCATTTTTAGCACACCACTTGGGTATCGGCTACGAGGGAGTGCCAAGCACTATTCTTTCCCCGCGACTCAGCTTCATTAACAAATGGATGTCGTTGGTAGGGTAAAGTCATCTCTGCCACTGTGAGGGTGAATGTGCTAGCTCAGTCTATAGTATCTTTTCACTGTCCCCTTCCCTACTGTAGTTTGTGCCGGAGATGAGAGCACAGTGAACTTGCAAAGAAAGAACCATTTAAATAAGAACTGTCCCCATCCGATCACCAGTGCTAACATCAGATCTGAGCAAACCATAAGACCGCATACCATATTACGAACTAACCTTAGCTACTGAGCATAAGTATGAAGATTCTATTAATGACTTTACGGCCTATCTCACGTGTCATATCCGGATCTGTATCAATTTCAATCGATTTCATGTGCTATATAACCGTTCACTGAAGAGTCAAGCGGCATTTTGAAGCAGGGCATCGTACCAAAATCACAGTTGCTTGAGCAACTCTTCAATCGCTTGCCTGCTCTGGAGTTCGTTGTCTTCAAAAGCCGACAGAGCCTCACGCAATCCTCGCTCTGTGGTCTCATCTTCTGCAATGGCTTCAGTCAAAGCCGCGCCATTATCAGCAAGATAGTCAACTTCAGTTGATGGCAGCCGTCCCTTCCATTTGTCTCCGGCTAGAGGGTCACTGTCAGCCAGATGAGTGAGCCTTGGTGCGACGACTCCTCTTTTTTTGACTGAATCAGTCCCGGGAGGAGGATTTGCCTCCGCATCCAGCAGTGACAGTTCAAGCAAAATGTTCTCTGGGATCGTGGCATGTTCGCAACCAATCTCACCCATGGCCATAGCTTCCTTGGCAGAAATGAAGCTGGGGAAAGCGCGTCAGCGTCAACTGTTTTAATCTCAGGGCATAATGGCTTCGCATACCTTGCTGGCTTCAACAGCGGTTGCTCTTTTCCCGTTTCTTTATGAAGGCGTTCGTACACCTGCTTGATTTGCACCAAACGATGGGACATGGGATGCTCCAAAGCTGGATCCTGCACATCCGGCCACTGCTTCCGATCGGCATGGTACCATGGGACTATTACTCCATTAGCTTAGTGATCAAAATGACGGATGGGTTTTCTTACAATTGATATAAGGGCTAATGGAGAGACACCCAGCTTGACTGGCTGCAATTGCCTGGACCACCGAGAACAAACTCGTGCCTAGAGTGCGAATACCTTCCTTGAGGAGAATTGGGCTGGCGTTCAAGGCCGGGCCCGTGGCGGGGATCTTGATGCAGATTCGATCCTTGGAGATGCCCGCCTTTTCAAACTCGTGCGCATATGCACGGGCATGCTCGATTACCTTGTCGGTGTCGTACGCAAACCGGGCCGAGGACTGCAACAACACCCGGCCCTCGATGTTTTCGATATTCTTAGCACAAAGGCGAGCACTCTACACAGGTCGATCAGTCATTATGAGAACAAGTGGCCTAACCGTGGCTTCATTGCCTACCATGCGGTTGAGAATGACCTCCCAGCCCTCGTCCTTGGCCTCCTTTGCCGTTTGCAAGAACAAATCCCGGTTCTCAGGGGAGATCATTTGCTCGTAGACCAGACGCTGATTGCTGGTTTGGTCGCATGGCTTGAATGGAAGCAGCTTCTTTGCCTCTGCTGGATCCATGCAATCAATGTCGACGTTCACTGAAACGGTCAGCCCAGCATTCAAGTCGGAGACGATCGATAATCTTACGTTGCTCTTGGAGCTTCATAAGCCATGTTGTGGTGGCCATCATGTATGCAGTACCCAAGTATATTCTGAAAGTGGGCGAGGAGCAGTGTACGCCGAGTGTGCGTACTTGTAACCAAAGACAGTGAGGAGGATCAACTCTTCTTTTAAGTAACAGGATCATTTTGGCAAAGGTCCCATCCAAGCATGAACTGTACAGCACTCACAGAAATTGTGGGCAAACTCCAGACTGTACAGTTCTTGCATTAGTGCCGGCTTTGCGCGGGGGTCTGGTGGAACGACCCATTCCGCTTGTCTTCGCCCCAAATGAAAGCCATTGGTGTCCCCTTGTTCCCAGTTTCCTCTAACCATACTCTGAATGCACGTTGGAAAGGAAGTCTCGTACACCGGCGTCCGCTCTTCCCTCACCCACCCTCCACCCAACCCCTCATCGTAGGCTGATTGTGGTTCTTCCCGAGTTGCCAGGGTATGAACTGTACAGTGAAAAAGACATCAACTTGAGGAGCCATGCGGAGCCTTCTTCTCCACATTGAACAGAAGATTCTACATTAGCAAGATTAGAGTCAATGAGCCGCGGCACTGCTGGGCTTTCCATGGAAGGGGTAGGCGAATGCACAAGGATCAGACCATGCTAGATCCCCCAAGAACGTTCGATCGGAAGACGAGTTATTAGAAGTCTCTCAGGAAGCTCGGGAACATAATCTATATAGTTATTAACTTGTGCCGAGGCGGCTGCTGATTATGAAGAGTCCCTTCTAAGGGTTAAAGGGATGATCCTAGCCGAAGGAATAGGACTAGGATATAGCAAGTTTCGTCTACCACCGGGCTAGTGACCAAATGCGATTCAATCATTTCATAGGGAAAAGGTGATCATAATGTGGCAAAGAGCTGAATTAAAGGGGGTTCTCAATTTTGCCATTGAGTTACTGTAGTCAAGGCTGAGGGGAACTAACCAAATTGTAAAGAAGGTTTTCTTCTTCCTGGGTACAATCTCTTCAAGGAGATAGACTACTACTCTGGGATAAGAAAGTCTTTGTGCCTTAATTGCGCATCTCAGTCAATAGGAGTAAACATCACTCCTCGCTTGCCTACACAAGTCCTTTAGAGACAGACTACACAGGCCCGTAACCGCCCTCTCCATCTTCCAGCAAATTCGTTCTGTGCTCAACCAAGGCATCGTAGCATTCCTGGCGCCGGAATTTAGCCACGTCCGGCCAGCCATGCGCGCGGTATATCTCACGAGCTTCCTAGAACGATTCCCAAATTATCAGTATACGAAACAACCACTATCGAGCAGACATCAACGAGAGTAATGGACCACATACCTCAACTTCAGGATCTAGATCATCCTCGTCATCTTCCTCCTCATCCTCCCGGATCGCGCCCCAAACCTCGGGGTAGCACTCGGCGATGTCTGTATCAGGCCGCGGCAAGGGTACCAAGTCAAGAGAATACAAGCTATTCACGAGCGCATCGAAGAACGGGCCGGCGGGGCGCGGACGCGTCCAGAGCCAGGGCTTGTCGTCGGGGGCATCCACAACTTGCTTGTTGTCGGGGTCATAGATGATCACAGTGCCGGCGTTGGTATCAATGATCCACCACTCGCCATCCTCACGGCCTGCGATCGGAACCAACCCGTCAGGAATCTTCTCTGGAAAGGGGAAGAGACCGTTGGCGTACAGGCTTTCTGACGTCGCCTTGTCGGCAGAGAGTTCCTTGTTCAGCATCGGGTTATCTTCGAGATAACGCTGGGGCTCGCTGCGGCCGTTGACGGACCAACAGTTGTCTTCGTGTGACTCGTCGACATCGAGATATGGTAGATGCCGCAGCAGGTCGACGACACGCTCGTTGAAGCCCAGTAGCTTTATCTTGTCCGCCGGAAGAAAAGTGTCATCGCCCCAACACCCGCCGGGCGGATATTGGATGAGAGAGGCAGGGAAGTAGGCCATCTGAGAGAGAGTCTCGTAGTATCGGGTCAGACCCTTGGCGATCACGTCTCGGTCATACCCTTCCGGGTACGTGGCAGAATCATTCGCTTGTGTAGGACACGGCCGTCGCTCGTGACGGGCCATCTCTGCTTTCCGTTTCCTGGACTCACGCTCATTTTGGTCCCTCAGAAAAGCCTCGAGATCCTTGCCGCATTTCTCGCGATCAAAGTAGGGCCCCGGACCGCGGCCGTGTTGCCACCCTGCCAGCATGTAAATCTGATACATCATGGTCCACTCGCGGCGATCAAGAGTGCAGAAGTCGGCCTCGATGCCATCAACCAGGCCTGGAACAGGATAGTAATCCTTGCCCAACATCGTAATGACCTCCTGGAAGAAGTCGAAAGGGGCGTAGGTCGGCGCCTTTTTCCACTCGGACTCAAACTCTTCCGCCAGCGCCTCGCCGCGGGGCGGTCCTGCGTATCTGGTGATTCGACCGGTCTTGCAGTCCACGAGCCACCATTGGGGGCCGTAGAGTGTGTATTCACCGGCAGGGTGCGTCAAGCTGACCATGTCTGGCGGGAGGTTGACCAACTCGTACAGACCCTCGAGGTCTTTTTGCCGGAGCGAGCTGTGGTCTCGCAAGTAGCGCATGGCTTTGGTCTTAGGGAAGATGCACGATTGTCCGGTCTGCGTTCTTTCTTCCACCGGTTTCACATAAGGGAGGTGACGGAGGAAGTCCACGACGGCGTCGGAGCGGCGCAGGATGGTTCGGAGGCCATCCACGTCCAATTCCTCGTCACTCCATCCCTCAGGCGGTGGGTGTTGGATGGAGTCGGGCGACAGGTAAGGAGCCTGTGTCAGCTTCGTATAAAATTGCGTCAGGCCCAGGGCGATCTCGCTGTGCCAAGAGGGGCTCGCCATCAATTCTCGATGAGCACGGTATTATAACGTCCAAGAAGGTATCAATATTGTGATATCAGAGCGAGATGGCCAGGCCCTACGCTCATGTGCCGCAACCAGTTACCAGCAACTACATGCCAGAGAAAAAGGACACGATGGAGGTGGGCCAATGGTTTTTGGGAATGAAGCCAAGCTCTTGGCCTCAAATCAAACCCCTGTTGGAGTCCACTTATGTGTAAGATGAGTTAGCAGTTATTAGCATGTTAGTTCGGGTTTCAACGAATTACATTCTTCCAGTTTGAGCCCCAGATAACGAGAGGGGAGTGCTGCCTGGAATCACGTGGTACCTTGTTCACGCAAATTCACGGTCTTATACATCGCGCCAGTTCATGATGACACTCGCATTATTCTTGTTCTACGGAAAAGCAAAAATACACAGACACTAACAATAAAATTCTGTTTCAACAGCTGAACAGCGGAAGCTTCTGCCAATAGTCGGCGTATCAAAAGCCACATCCGAATATCGCGTCATTCAGTTCATGCAAGTCTTTGGCAATACACTTGCGTGATTGGCGATACTCGAGTCAAGAACAAACCCAATTGTTTGAACGTCGCTCACCTACATTGATTAATCTCAAGAATGGAGGATAATGCAACAGGCACGCTGGAGGGACATGTTGCATCACCAATATGGGATCTTGTGAACTTCATGTACCACCCAGAGTACCACGATGCACAATTGGTAATTCTATGCAAAGGTCAAATGTTTGTTATTGAAATGGACCCCAAATACTTCTCAGACTCCCCAGAGCAAAAAGAAAAATACCTATTCTGGATGCAGGTCGTCGATGAAGGTGAAGTAGATGGCTTTGTGGAGGAGGATTTCTGGGACTGGGCCGTGGCTCCCCTCATGCCACTCCTAGAGGCACTGCCGCCTTCGCCTGGCCTGGAAACCATTCATGATTTTCTCTTCGCCATGTGCACCCAGTACAAGCTGTGTGCGGGACCCAGTGGCCCGGTTGCCACTCTCGACAAGGAAGCCAGCTCTTATGGTTCCTCGTTCCGCGTGTCGCTCTCGGAGCCTGAGTGCGCGCCATTCGCTGCATTTTCTCCGTCTGAAGTCAAGATCTTCAAGGGAGATAAACCTTTATCGTTCTCCTGGGGCCATCCAGAGCTGGTGCTTTTGCCGGACGGAACAATCGCCGAGCTTCTCCTAGTTCACCGCGGTCATCTTACATTGCCTGATAAGCTCGAGGCTTTTTGGAAGATAGATGAAGCGGTAGGCAGCGATACCTTAGTTCAGAGGATGTACGGGCTACTCAAGAGCGAGAACGGCGACGTCCACGGGCTCTTGCTATCTCACATTGACTGCAAATATCATGGGATTCACTCTGCTGCACACTATGAAGATGCATCCATGCGGCCGAGATGGACAAAGCAAATCCTACAGTCCGTCGAAAGATTACATGCGGCTGGCGTAATCTGGGGTTATGCCGATCCTGGCAACGTTCTGATCGATCGAAACAACGATGCATGGATCATAGGCTGTGGCAACGGATACACCAAAGGTTGGACTCCTAAAGGGTTGGCTGGAACAAAGGAGGGTGACTGGCTAGCCGTTGAGAAGGTACTCGGTTTTCGATACGTGGATGACAGTGGGTTTTACTTTGAGCGCAGGTCGAACATCCTCGACTCTCCACGTGGAGTCTTTGGACAGCCAGGCACAAAATTGTAGTTATCTCAAATCACATGTTGTAGTAGGTAGTCTGGACATTGATTGATCCTATCAATTTACATGGATGGACATGTTGATTGCCTGAACCCCCAAATGCTTGACCACCATGTCAAGTCTATTTAATCCCAAGACTATTAAGGCTCCTAAATATTCACTCTCCCAATGTTCTTCTTCTTCTTCTTCTTCTTTTTCTTGCAAAGATGTTATGTTTGATTTTATTAGATCTTCAACCAATCTTGCCTCTTCCATGTTGGTGTGCAGCTATAGGGTAATTAGGTAATGGTGTGCAGCTGATTTGACATTCAAAGTTACTCTGTAAGTAAGAGTAGTCAAAGATGACAGACATGAAAAGACGAGTAAACGGTATTTCATCTGAAGGGGATCAAATCTTGCATTATCGTCTGAGAATCCAATGCCCACAGACAAATGACAACGACTCTTAAGGAACCTCAGCTTATTGACAGCTCGCTAGGTATGACCCTCAAGCCAATAGGAAACGTTGCCTCATTCTGGCGCTCGGTCTCACTGAAACAACCACCATTCCGAAACCATTCCGGGATCATGACGTTCTAGAAAGATTCTCCGGACGGGCAGCCCGAAAAACCCAACTACACGAGCACTGGCTCAGCCTCAGCCCCCTAAATTAGCAATGCCACTGGCGCCATGGGCGGGCCAGCACGCTAAAGTTACAGGGCCACGGGACCCGCGCAGCGCTGGAGCGTCACTGAGACACGCTGCAGACACGCTGTAGACACGCTGGAGAGTCACTGCACCATCTCAGAGCTTCGTCCAGGGTCTCCCCATCTTCGGACCAGCAAAAGGGGCGTGCAAATACGAGATCCGGCCTTCCGAAGGGCACTCCCTTGGCGACTGGTCTGGGACTCGACGTGACGTGAGCCCACCCTAATCGATGCGTCGTTGTCTTGGCGCAGCCTGAGAAGAGCCTTCGTTTATGCTTAAGTAGTAGTTGGCATCCATCCCAACAGTCCACGTCTTACAACCTCACCACTCCTCCACCAACATCACCCTTCCCTCTAGACAAGATTACAAGTCACACCAATATGGCTCTCGTTTTGTTACCGTCTTCCCTCGCGGTCAAATCTCCAAGCCCACCCCCAACAGAGATAACGCACATGCACAAGAACCCTAACCCAAGACCTACATCGCCCGTGGACCTGGATTATCACGGCGATGTAAAGCTAAGAGTCGGAGAGAAGAAAGTTGTTGACGGCCAGTCCATCGAGCCCATCTTTTTCACAGCCTGCTCTCGGACCTTGGCGAGAATCTCCCCTGTCTTCGATCGCATGCTGTACGGCCACTTTGCCGAAGCAAGAAAACCAACCACCCCCGACCAAGACTGGATCGTCAATCTGCCCAATGACAAGCCAGAACCCATGGGCATATTGCTTGGCATCGCGCACTGCCAGTTTCTAGCTGTGCCCAAAACACTTACTCTCGATCAACTCTACGAGCTGACCGTCCTCACCAATTACTACGATGCGACCGCATTACTAAGTCCGTGGGTAGACTCGTGGATCGCCTGTATGGACGGCATCTCCAAGAATGATGCGCGTGTTCTCCTCCCAAAAGTGCTTTGGGTAGCCTGGGAGTTGGGGAAGATGAGCATCCTGGAGGACACAGCCCGTCGGATGCTGCTGGAAGTTGATGGGCCCCCGTTTATGGACACGTGCG
The DNA here is from genome assembly GCA_902006505.2 of Clonostachys byssicola. Classification (NCBI taxonomy): domain Eukaryota; kingdom Fungi; phylum Ascomycota; class Sordariomycetes; order Hypocreales; family Bionectriaceae; genus Clonostachys; species Clonostachys byssicola. The sequence goes on from CABFNO020001372.1 coordinate 149,354, forward strand.
AAGAAGAGGATATCCAGACTCCTCCAGATGTCGTTGGTAGGTTTCCCACAGCAGATTCTCGACATGTACACTTGACAAGCTAACAATTCATTTTTAGAGCGCATCGATGCGATCCGCACCCAAACCACCCGGTCGCTTCTAGAGGTCGTCGGCGATATGACCGAGGCCTTGGTAGTGGTTGACGAGAGGCCCAGGTGGTGCCGCCACGCGCAATGGATGGGTCATCATAAGTGCGAGTCCATGATCCTTGGATCAATGACTTTCTGCCTCGCAAGGGCCGGGCTCTGGCCCCTGCCGGAGGCTGAAGAAGTCGAGTACAGTACCCTGAGCCTCTACGGCAAACTGACAGAGTTGGTCATTCATGACATCGGGGAGGAAAGGCTACATGACGTGGTCCGGAGTCACGCAGAGTGCAATCCCCGGCGGCACATGCTTCGGAGGTTGAGAAGTATCATGGAGGAGCTGCCCAGTTCACTCACGGAAAAGCATATGGCGACCGTAGAAAAGCAACGGCAGCGGCTAATGGCTAGCTAATGGTGTCTTTTCCTTTCTCTTTTCCTTTCATTCCTTGTTTTTACGTTTCCTCCAGTCATAGAATAGAGCAAGGGCACAGGTAGATATTACGAATGAATGAGTTTTAATGTACTACTATTTTAATGTACTACTATATCTGACGCAATGACTCCTCATCATCAATGTTCCACAGCCAGGCCACTGTCCCGATCAGTTTGGCTAAAATGCTCAGGGGTACACACGCCCAAGCATCGACACGGAAAGCATTGCCAACACCATGTTAAAAGAAGGCCCGAGTGCGAAAGTAAGAAACAGAAATCAATACAGACACGGCTCCTGGTTGGGCACGAAGCATCAGCAAGAGAAACCAGAGTCGGATGACAGTGAGGCAGCCATCCCACCCGAGTCCACACCGGCCGCCGCGGATGGCATGCTTTCCACGCTGGAAATTTTTCACCATCCATTAAGGCGCGCCATCAATGCACGCCAAGGCTTTTTCTTCACCCTGGGCGCGTACATTGATGTCCGTGGACTCCTTATTCCTTCGTACGCAACCCGCGGAGTGCGGCGCCTTGACTCGCCAGTCCCACTTGGTCAGCGCACGAACGCCCCTTTAAAGTTGGATCAAGTTTAAGGCTGACATGGTTTTGACGGTCGGTCGGTATCCAGATGAGACTGGGCTATGGGGAGATTTGTTGTATTGTGTCATCGATGCCGTCTGGTCTCCGAGATTGGTAAAGGGCAGCCGAAACCAAGACTCAGGGTCGAGGATACGGATGAGAGTTCAGCATAGAGAAAACAGCAATGGAAGAGGCCGACCCGACATGTCAATAAAATAAACACCAAATTGAGACATCTTTAAACTAAAACTATGGGTGACGCATTCCAATGGCCATCTCTCAAAACTTCCGCGTTCATCATCCCGTGAATATAGCAGTCACTGACAAGCGAATATGTTGACTCGCTTGTTGTTCCGCGAAGCAAAAACGGAACATGTGCACCAGGGAGAAGTGTGACAACATCGTCTAATTCCACCCCCTGCGCACTCATGCCGATGTAACCTTTCTCTGTCATGAAAAACTCTCGGTAGAGGTTTTGGGATTTAAGCACGAGATCACGGAACTCAGAGCCTTGAGAACTTGAGCCTTGCTGAGAGTATTGTTGTCGAAGTGGACGGAACACATGATGCTCGCCTCTATCCCTGCTACACTCGGCGAGATCCAGCATGGACTCCCTCTTCCACGCTTCTATGACCACAGGCTCGATCGCAGGTGGTTTCGGCCATTTATTAGGACTGTAATCTTCGATAGACTCCAGCGCTTCTTTGCGAGCCCACCACTTATTCGGGCGCACGTACGACTCAAAATAGGCCCCGGACGTGGGCAAGGCGCTGTGATGTTGCATGCGTTTCTCAGGATCCAGATCTAGGATAAGAGTTCTCCAAAATGCTTCAAGGCTGCTCCCCCCTCCAACGTATTTTGTACCAAACTGACTGAGCAGCGAATACTGTTCCCGCGCCCACCTATAACGCTCCAGTCTAGCTGTTATAAAAGACCTGCGTAAAGTTCCGCCAACATGAATAACCCGGTCGAAAACGCAACCTGAACTGCACAGTTGACCGGTTTGTAAGTCATAAAGTATATATTTATGTTTCAGGACACCACATAACCGACCGTCAGACAAAGTTGATAGGCCGTTAAACCGACGAGATTGAAAAATGGGAATTTGCTCGTGGTAGCAACTCCAGTCAGGCACCCAAGACGGAACATCCTGTTTCTTCCACATGCCAGCATAGCTCAGTATCACCAGACCACAAGATTTCAGTGCCTGTCCAGCTGCTTCGATATATACACCCCTGATGGCTTTTTGGTAGTCAGGTTTGATCCGACAGGACGCTTCCATGAGGGAGGAAACGGCGAAAACGTGGTCTCTGGGATTGGAGCAATTGAACTCCCGACTACAGATCAGAAGCTGTAATAAAGGAATTCCCTCTGGGTGCTTTCGATAACGATTTCTCAGCTCAGACATCCAACCAAATGCACCAATCTGCTTTTCGGCATATGGGGTAATTTGAATGTATTCATTGTGCGCGCTATGCGCTATCATGTTGCTCAGATCGAGGAATAAGTCCCAAGGAATGTTATTTCTCCCACACACGATTATGCCGTTCTTATTCAGGACCGACTCTTGGATAATCCACATTCGTGTATACCAAGTTCGTCCAAGAAAATCACGCAACGCTGGCCAAGCAGGATCAGTATCACCGGGAATTTAACGCTTGGCATTGGAGTTTATCGCTGTAGACTCTCCTTGAGCCGCTATGAGCAACTTGGCCAATTCAATTCCTTTCCTCACGTCTAACGTATCTTGTCCGACGTAAGTGATGACCTTGAGGGCTGAACCGTATATTTCGGCCATCAAACCCACCTGTTGGCTTCTCTCGTCAACATCTTCTTGATTTATGCAAACACCATCTGCCCAGAGGTATCGGGGTCCGTCCCTGATCGCAGAATATCGTATGTCCTTGAGCGCATGATATAGGGATTCTGTAATCTTGATGAGGCTTCCTCCCCGTATATTGAGGGTATGGGACTTGTCTGCCGAGCCCCAGACATACGAGATTGCTTCGTAGGCACAACAATGGTCAAGATTCGTTTCAATGAGCTCAGCAAATGTATTGTCCGTACTGCCTCCGGAGAGACGCAAGACCCGAATGATTCGAGGTCCTCTGAGAGCCGTGTACTTGTATGTCTGTGTAGCTTCCATGATTTTACTGTTTTTTGCTGGATAAAGTAGTGTGCGATAATACAAGTTCTATCAGAGGAACAAAAGACAATATTCCATCTAGGCAAAGACCAACTTTGGTATTTCATCCTCGCGCTGCGCGAGGCAGATTTGGTGAGTCTGCCTCAAGATACGCCTTGGGCTCATGTACGCCTCCCTTTCATTTTTCGGCGGGGAAGGGGAGCTTCATTGGCCCAATATTGCACTTTCGGTGCTTAAGGCATCAATGCGTCGTCGCTGTCTCAGTGGGCAGAATTCTGTCTCGACCTGGAGCTCACTGTTACATCAGCAAAGCAGGAAAAGAAAGGGATGGCCACATGCAACGAATTAAAAGATCTGTTCAATCTTTCCTCAGCTTGTTTCTCGACTTAATCTGATGCATATTGAAGTCTACTGGGTTGACAATTATCCGACGGGTCCGTCAGCAGAGTTAACTGCCCTCTCCGGCATGATGCAGGTATTTGTCCCTTAACGACAATATGTCTAGCACAGACATCTTCGTTTCGATCAATTCATATCGAGTCATGTTGGCAAGTGTTGTGATACTTGGTGAACTACCATATGTACAAACAACAAGTAGGAAGTCGCTATATACGGCAATAATACTGCCTCAATCAACAGCATTGGCAGACAGCCAATTACATATAGGCCAATTAGTGAGGAATAGTCAAAAAGCAGTACGGATTCACTATATTCAAATATGTATCAAACTGAGGCGATATTTGAGGATCCTATCCTATCTTATTCATTCCAGTCTAGTAATGACTAGTGCTATCATCGCCTGTCGGGCAGAACGGTTGGTGGCGGCGGACGGCTTGTCGTTCTCGGCAGCTCTGGAACAGTCTGTGTTGGCAGACAAGCACAAGCGCTACTTACTCTCTCAACTGGCTTGTTCTTACAGGAATCAGTAGCATACTGAGGCAATAGCTCTTCGTCATCCCTCAGACGGCGAGTAAAGTTCCCACAGAACTCAACACTTTCCTCCAGACGGCCCGGGATGTGCGATGCACGCAAAGCACGGAGACAGTTATCCGCATTGCACACTGGCCGCTTGGCGCACTCTTTGGATGTCATCTTGACGACAAAAGTGCCACGCTCGATAGTATGGACCAGGATGAAACCCGACTTGAAGTAAGGATAGCTTGACCAGGAGCCAAGGAAGGCGACAGTGCCGCCACCCTCATTCTCATCGTCCTCGGGGTAGATGTCGAAAAAGCCAGCCTCGCAAATGCTCCCTCCGGTAGGATCCTTAGTTACGCTGCGGACGTCCAGCACATTGAGGCCATTGCCGTAGTTGGACTGGTACAGGTACCCGTCCACCGCGTACTGGTTATGATCAATAGACCTGGTCTTGCCTGCGTAATATCCAGTATACTTGGGATTTTCAAGGTTCCTAATATCAAAGATGTGAGTGGTAGGCAGGCCCTGCGTCATAGGCCCGACCTTGGCATCACGCTCATCGAACTCGTCGTCGATGAAAAGATACTCTTGCCAAGTCTCGTTGTTGACGACGCCCTGATGAACATATTCGGCGCCGGGATAATCGACAATCGAAATGATGTTGGTTACATTGCCGACTTTATCGGTAACATCATAGATGGTGAGGGTATCTTCATTATAGCCGTAGCAAATATCACGGCCGTAGTACTTCTCGTCCGGGCCTCGGTAAACGAGGCATTCAGCATCGTGCACATACCCATCGCCTATCAATAAGTTAGTATCATCTTGATCGGGGTTCGTATAAATTCAGAGCTTACCAGCAGCGCAACCAGGAGATGTGACGTTGGTCGGATCACTAATGTCCAGGAAGATCAACCCGCCACGGCAAGGCAGATCAGGATCTCGGACACGGACAGTCTCATTGCCGCCCACAGAACCAACGGCAATGGCGTAGTTCAACTCGTGATTGACCACGATGTTATGCGTACGGCCGACAGGGAGCTCATCCCAATGATCAGTAAGCTCATCTTGCGTGAAGTTCTTGGGGTTCGCTGGGTCAAGGTCGAGAGTCTTCTTCATGTCAAAGAACTGCACTCCGTGGCTCATCGCCTCCGAGCCAATGACGGCGATATCTCCGACGATCCGGATCTCTCTCCATTGAGAGCCGATTTTGTCGTACTGGGGAAGGCGACCGAGATAGACAAGCTTGCCTTCACTCGTAATCTCTGCAAACGCAGTGCCGTCGTACTGCCCTATAGCAACAATCTCTCGTCCATCAGCCGAGGTCCAACCCCATGACGAAGAGCCTCGTCCACCCCAACTCCCGAGATCAGCATGGGACAAAAATGAGTAGAGGTCGATGCTAGATTCTGTCAATTGAATATTCTTTTACTAGATCGGATCCAGAGTGGGGTATCGTACTTGTGGCATCTAAATGTATTCAAGGCATCGCCGGGGATGGCAGCAGCAAATCCATTGACACAAGGAGTGTAACCAAGTGCAGGATACTGGGAGCTATCCATCTTGCCCAGGGCCTCCTCCTCCGCCCATTGAGCCTGTGCGCGGGTCAGTCGTTAGCCACCCAATGAACTATTCAGTTGACCTACCATCTTGATGCTCATGAACCGAGCATGGACTGCCCCAGAGTCGTACTCTTCCTTGGTTCCACCACCTGCGGCGCTGGTCATGCTGACCATGGCCAGGTTCAGCAGAGCCAAACATTTTAGACGAACCATTGTTACTGAGAGTTGGCAGTCCAAAGTATTTACTAGCGGAGAAGGGATTTGAGTATGGACAGCATTCAAATAGGCAGTAAAGAGAGGGCCATCGCCCTCTATTTATGCTCAAGAGCTTGGTAATCCAGCTTCCCCCAACTATCCTATGGGAGGCCGCCTCCCCGCTCAGAAAGCTTGGCTTCGATATTTCAAATGCAATGGCTGGCGTAAGCAGCTCTCCCCTTCGGTGATGCAACCCCAAAGCCTTAGTGATTGAGCGGGGGAACGACGATCCCACCGTGTTGATGCATCTAGGCATCCAGCCAAGAAGCGCGAGAAGATAGGAAGACTCGGTATGTCACTTTGCAAGCTCACAACTCTTGGCATAAGCCCACAGGCATAGTTTATTCGTCCCCCGCTACTCTCTTCCGGGCAGGTGATGGTATCTCGCTTCGGGCACCTCCTTTATATGGAAGGTGATTGACGTCCAGATCTTGGAGCTTATTCTTGAGTTTAAATTCCGCCCAATCAACGGTCCGCCAAGTAATGTCATTGCGTATATTTCTTGTATGAATAAGATACTCCGTGCTTGCTTCGCAGAATGACGTTATCAATTGGCTACATACACTTGGTGACCCGCCTTCTGATCTTTTATGGTATTGGCCACAGAGTTTCTGTGCGAGCGAGAGCGTGATACACATCACCATACTTGAACCAGCATACAATTCCAAAAACCAAGACGTAAAAAGACTAAAAAAGAAAATATGCCTCTGTCACGGCTCATTAACCTGGATTCGAACCGAGGAGCTCCTGTTGCACGAAGCGACGTACCCGTCCTACCCTTCCTGTGATCAGCAGTAGGGGCAGACACCTAGAGCCGGCCTCAATTGCAGTGTAGGTACATCTCGTAGGTGCGTCATCGGAGCGGTGCACCGTTGACCACTGCGCCACGTGGTCTGTTGAATGATGTGCCCGGGGAAGTAGAATATAAGGGTTCCCTCTCTGTGTCGAGAACTGGCGGCGATGCATGAGATGTGTTGGCTCCCGAAGTCATGTGCGGGCGATTATTCCGAATAAAGTCTAGTCATTGATTCTTTGTTTAACATTATTTAGATTTATTCATGATATATTGTCCTACAATGTTCCCTTACCGCTATTTGGGTTAACTCAGCTTCTTATTTCTTCCCGATAGCTCACACAGATTCCAAGTACAACCTCGTTGCCAGTCCAATATCTAGTGGAAAGGGTATTTACTCGTCAAGAAAAATCCAAAAGAAGATTGAAGTCAATATCGCGGTGTAGTTCAGAGAGTTTTTAGATACGAGTGGGACCTCAATGCACATAGTTGGATTGTATTGTATTCATTATGCTGTAGAGTTGTACACTTCGAGCTTTGGCAGGGCGGCGACCTCTTCCTCTGTCCGTCCAGGGAAATCCGATTTCAAATACCAGGGGAAAATGAGATGCACCCATCGGTAGAAGAGTTGAATCAGAGTTCGCACCGAGTCGGTCAACGCTCTATAGTCGTCTAAGCTCTCCAGTGACCCTAATGCCTGCTCATAGGCAGCTCCGATAGTATCGAGACCTTTCAAGCCTAGATCATTAAGGAATTTGAAATGATCGAAAGTATCCAGCAGAAAGACTCTCGTTTGTCGAACGATCAAAGATAGACTAATATCGGGATCCTCTGAAAGAGAGAGCAGTCGCGAAAACACGTGTGGTCCCAGCGTAGACAGAGATCCTTGGAGGAAAATAGTGGCTTGAAAAGGGCTTGACTCGCCGCCAGCCCGCGTTTTGACAGCTCCAAGCCGGATGTTTTTGATCTCGTCCGGTTCTTCTGGTCGCCTGAGCTGCTCACACTTTCGATCAATGATCTGCTTCACTGACCTCCAATCTCCCACAGGAGTGCGGATAGACAGAGATTCCACTAACGGGCTCGTAGTAGGGACATTGTTACCGTTTAGGCGAACAGATATGGGTACAATTCTCGGCAGTTTCTGGTTAATTGTCTCTTGGTAAACTAGCTTTCCAAATCGAATCAAATTCGAGAGGTCTTCTTCAACGACCTCTGCAAACTGATTGACTTTGGTACTCTCCGTGACAGCTCCATAACAGAAGCAAATGGATTGACTCGTGGTGTTGAAGTAGACCGTGCCCATGTGCCTCTCCACCATGTTCTTAGATCCAAGTGAGATGCTTGGTGCCGGCATATAAATGGTTTCTCCCGCCACAACTACGTGTAGACAGAAGCTTTCCAGAGGAAGTTGGCTCAGGATACCCTGTACAACGTCGGGGTTTGCATCGCTTTGGAGTCTGATCCGGAAAGTGTAGTCCGCGCCTGGACCAGTCACGGTAATAGTCCGAGGAAGTTCCATTTCAGAATGAATAATGGCTTAATTTTAAGACGAATGAATTCGTATTGCAAATATCATCGAAGTACTTTGGGATAAGGTATTGATTTGAAAAATCAGGACTTAGTTTGCAGAGTGAACAAGGGATCAGATCTAGGTGTACACTTGACAAGAAGGGGAGCATGTAAAGCCGGTCATAGCACCATACACCATGATAGAGATTCCTCTATCGGCCTTCCTGTAAATCTAATAGCTTCACATCGGCATCTTCCGGCGTCACTCTCACGCACTTTGCGGAGATATCATGGGACAGCCAATCCCACGACCCACATCCGTTATATGGAAATTTTCCAGTCTAGGAAGATTTCCGATACTGGTAAGGCTCGCTTTTGGAGAATGACTTTGTTGGGCACGCCTCGAAAGAGGGAAAACTTCTCTCTTGGGCAAGAAATGGGACTTCCACTCCTCTCTTTACAGTGCCAGGTCGGGTCTGTCCTCGTATCTGAAGCAGGCTTATTGTGGGATTCTGACAAATGCCTATTTTGGACTAATTAACTCTGCCCCTAGAAGCGTTGATAGCGGAAGCGGTCGTTGATTCCTAGGCAATCCTTCTGCTGAAGATGAGTTCTAAATCATCAATCTGGCGACCCGTAAACATTTAATATCCCATCGATACCTGAAACCTGGGGAATACCAACAAGCTTCAAATGACTTTGCGTCTCCAGGCTTGGAATAATCACAATGGTCCCTTATCTCGGCAACTCGGACAAGGTCGATGAGCCTCAACCCGATATCAGTATTTCAATCGACAGAGGCGGTACTTTCTGCGATGTAATTGCCACTGTTGAGGGACGCGAGGACATCATCTTCAAGCTTTTGTCTGAGGACCCCAATAACTACCCAGATGCGCCCACGGAAGCAATCCGCCGTGTGCTATGCATGGTTGAGAATCGCGAGATCCCCATAGGCGAGAAGCTGGATGCCTCAAGACTTGGTATGTCCGAAGCATGATACATCATGCAAGCATCAGCTAATGCTCGAACCAACAGCTTCTTGTAGAATCGGAACCACCGTTGCTACCAATGCCTTGCTTGAGCACAAGGGCGAGAAATTCGCCTTTGTTACTACCAAGGGTCAGTACCTGTCAGTTCCTTTATCATCGGCGAACATTTGCTGACCAAATTAACTGTAGGTTTCAAAGATATTTGTGTCATCGGAGATCAGACTCGGCCTAAGCTGTTTGCTCTGAAAGTCGTCAAACCAAAGGCGCTACATGACAAAGTGGTAGAAATCGATGAGCGCATTACCGTCGAAGATTATGATCTGAACCCGGCGCCCATGGACAAGAAAGCAGAGATCACCGATCCCAATCTGATTCGCACCAAGAGCGGTGAGATCATTCGTGTGCTGCAAAAGGTCAACCTCGATGAGGCCCGTACCAAGCTCCAAGCTCTACGTGACGAAGGCTACAACTCAGTCGCAATTTCATTCATGCACTCCTTCCTTTACCCTGATCATGAAAACGAGGTTGCGGACGTGGCAAAACAACTAGGATTCAAGTATGTCACAACCTCGAGCGAGATCAGTCCCACCATCAAATTCCTTAGGAGAAGCACGTCAGTGTGCTCTGAAGCATATCTCTACCCAATCATCAGGCGCTACGTCGAAAATTTCGAATCCGGGTTCAAGATCCAACCAAAGCGGGTAGAGTTCATGTGTTCGGACGGTGGCCTCAAGCAGGCACAGAAGTTCCGAGGAAATGAGGCTCTTCTCAGCGGTCCTGCTGGAGGTGTCGTTGGTATCGCCAAGTCCTGCTTCGACGAAGCTGTAGGCACGCCTCTTATTGGCTTCGACATGGGCGGAACCAGCACTGATATCTGCCGATACGATGGCAAATATGACTACCTCACCGAGTCTCGCATTGCGGACCGCACACTCAACTTGCCCATGTTGAACATCCAGACAGTTGCCGCGGGAGGTGGCTCTATTCTCTTTGCCCGAAGTGGACTCTTGGTTGTAGGACCTGAGAGTGCTGGAGCGTACCCCGGTCCTGCGAGTTACCGCAATGGTGGCCCATTGACCGTGACGGATGCCAACCTCTTCCTTGGAAGACTTGACCTTTCCTCTTTCCCCGCTATCTTTGGTAAAAATGCCAATGAACCATTGGATGTCGAGGTCGTCAAGGAGAAGTTCCAGGCCATCACCAATGAGTTCAATGCTCAAACCTCTCAGAATCTGACGCCAGAAGAAGTTGCTCTAGGATTTCTTAATGTGGCCAACGAAACCATGAGTCGACCGATTAGAAATGCTACAGGTATGAACAATCATTCTTTTGATGATGCTGAGGATCATCTGACTAACGAGTGATAATTTGGTAGAGGCAAGAGGATATGCCCCTGAAGACCACGATCTGGTCAGTTTTGGAGGCGCTGGTGGTCGTAAGTTTTCGCACATCGATTCAGAGATTATTTGATGCATATCTAACACACGGCAGAACATGCTTGCGCTATCTCCGAGAAGCTTGGAATCAAGCGCATTCTCATTCACAAATGGTCTTCGCTGCTCTCAGCATATGGAATTTCCCAATCTCAACTACAGACTGACACTACGGAACCATACTCTGGGGATTGGAACTCTGGTGAGCTTCCTCATATTCGTCAGTTGATGGAAGGCCTTAAGACGCGAGTGCGTGACGAGCTGGTTGCCCAGGGCGCCAATCCAAAGACTCTGCAATTTGATGAGTCGCTCAGCATGCGATACTTTGGGACAGACACAAATATGTCCATCTCTCGCCCGCAGGATGAAGACTACGGAAAGGCATTTACCGCGGAGCACCTTCGCGAGTTTGCCTTCACTCCAAGGAGCCGCATCGTTGTTGACTCGGTTCAGGTGCGAGGAACCGGAACGACCAGCATGAACATCAAGCCAACACCACCAACCAAAGCTCTAGAGGAAATCAAGAAGGCTCCGATTCAAGCAAAATCACAGGAGTATCAGTCGATGTATGTCGATGGCAAGTGGGACAATGCCAACATTTATCGGTTGAGCAGCATCCCTGTTGGAACAACCATAGACGGACCGGCGTTGGTTGTTGACGCCACTCAAACTATCTTTATTGAGCCTCGCTATCGCGGCTTCATCCTACCGGAGCACGTGGTGATTGAGAAGATTGACGAGTCGATCGTCCAGACATCAGAGGCTGAAACCAACACCCAGGAAATTAGCCCTATCCAGCTGTCTGTCTTTGCCCATCGCTTCATGTCCATAGCGGAGCAAATGGGCAACACGCTCCAGAGGACGTCTATCTCTACGAGTATTCGTGAGCGTCTAGATTTCTCTTGTGCCATATTCTCCCCTGATGGCCAGCTTGTCGCCAATGCGCCGCACATTCCCATCCACCTGGGGAGCATGCAGTTGGCTATTCAGGCCCAGCACAAGCACTGGGCAAGAAAGCTGAAGGAAGGAGATGTTCTCATGACTAACCACCCAGAATGGGGTGGCACTCACCTGCCAGATATCACTGTGGTGACGCCTGTGTTTGTTGGAGACCAGATCGCTTTCTACACTGCCAGCCGAGGCCATCATACAGATATTGGTACGTCACTAGACTGTTTATTTTTCACTTAAGCTTTGTAATTCTAACATCGAATTTAGGCGGAAAAGGAATCACTTCCATGATGCCCGATTCCTTGGAGTTGTGGGAGGAGGGAGTCAACGTCCCAGCAATGAAGATTGTCAGTGGCGGCGAATTCCTCGAGAAGGAAGTCAGAGATGCATTTGAACTCGCCGGCAGCTTCCCCGGCTGCAGTCCTACACGTCGAATCCAAGACAACATCTCTGACCTAAAAGCCCAAACTTCTGCCAATCAACGCGGAATCACACTGCTCAAGAGGCTCTGTGACGAGTTCACCCTCCCGGTTGTGCACAAGTACATGGGCGGTATACAGGCCAACGCAGAGGTTGCGGTCCGTGACTACCTAAAGAAGATTGCAAAGAAGCATCCTGAAGGTCTCGAGGCTACGGATCGGTTTGACAACGGTACCGAGGTCAAGGTCAAGATCACAGTTGATCCCGAGACTGGCTCTGCAGTGTATGACTTTGCTGGTACCGGGCCACAGGGATGGGGTAACATCAATTGCCCAATCTCGATTACCCATTCCGCTGTCATTTACACTCTACGTTGTCTGATCGATCTCGAGATCCCGTTGAACGAGGGCTGTCTAGCCCCTGTTGATATACGAGTTCCCAAGGGATCTGTGCTCAATCCTGAATCCTCCGTCGCCATCTGTGGAAGTACCCTGGCAAGCCAGCGCGTCATTGACCTCATCCTACGTGCTTTCAAGGTCGTCGCCGCTTTCCAGGGCTGCGCTAGCAGTTTCGGCTGGGGCATGGGCGGCAGAGATCCCAAGACTGGTGAGATCATCCCTGGCTGGAACTACGGCGAGTCTCTCGGTGGAGGCACCGGCGCCGGTCCTGGCTGGAATGGTGAACATGCTGTGCATGCTCATTCCACCAACACCCGTATCACAGATGCCGAGGTCATTGAGAAGCGCACCCAGGTCATTGTCCGAAGACACGAGATCAACCGCGGAACTGGCGGCCGTGGGAAGTGGAACGGAGGCGACGGTTGTCTTCGAGAAATCGAGGCGAGAATTCCGCTCAAGTCCAGCATCCTCAGTGAAAGACGCGTATTCCCCCCTTATGGAATGGAGGGTGGTGATCCAGGCAGTGTCGGACGTAACTTTGTATTTCGATGGAACGATAAGGGAGGATTGGACAAGATCAGACTAGGTTCGCAAGCCGTGGTTCATCTTAGGCCAGGGGAGAGAATGCAGATCAACACTCCAGGTGGTGGAGGCTGGGGCAAGCTTGAGTAAGCTGTTAAAGAGGCCAGTCTAATCTGGGTGTCGTTCAAATACTGAGGCTTTGTTTATCTTTTACGTTGGAAATATATTCGTTGTTACTGATTCAAATACAAGATTCTTACATTTACCTTAACTGCGCCATCTCATCTAGTCTTTTCCACTACAGTATATTTTAATCGTTACTGGAGAAGCAGTTTTAGGGCGTAAGACAAACGATCCGCTTCTTTGGCTATACATAAACATCAAGACCTTCGATGACTTTGCATCAGTGATCGGCGTTCTAGGAGAGTGGCAGACAATTCCTCACATTTCCAAGTTTCTAAGAATCTAAGCGACAACCTTGATAAACCCCATGCTTACGCTAGGGGATTGTAGATAATCTCACATTTCACTATCTCGCTTAACTTTGATGAGTTTACGATGGTTCTCCGACTCGTGCTGGCCGAGAGGGCGTAAGAATAATAGGGACTACACAAGTGTCTTGATCTCAACTTTCCAATACAGGCCACGATATTGATAGACAATCTTTAATTGGAATAATAAAGACAAATTAGTTAGAAATTATCAGGCGATATCATATGGTCACTATTACACAATAGGAAACACGAAGAAGCGTTATCATGCGACTGACTGCCACCATAATTCGTTCTTTCGAGGTGATTTTGCAACCTCTGTTTTCCGGACAGCCACTTCCTGGCCTCCTCAGTTTTCCAGACGTTATTGACCCCCTAATCCCTACTATTAGCCCTTATTGATTATTCAACTAGCAATCCGGCAAACCATAAAATGACGGTTCTCTATCTCCGGCGAGTGGATCCCTACCACACAAGCAGGGAAGAGTAGCTGTAAAAGGAAATATACGCTAAACAGACTAAGCAAGTCGTGACTCGTGACGTTTTGTGGCTGCTTGAGCTGGGATATGGGTGGAGGTTTCTTATCTTGTGACTCCACAAGCCCGAGTCAACTTAACTGGACCGACACAGACAGGGACATGTTGGCGTTCAAAGAAATGGCCAAAAGAAGGAATTCTCTTTATCAGGAAGTTTAGACCATCCCCGAGTTGGCAAAGTAGAGTAGAGCCTTGCCCACTTCCCCCAGAATCGTCTATCTTTCCCAGGACGTGTATTCTCGGTCTACCAACCCTCCTCTTGGGAACCAAACTGACGAGGATGATAGATGGCCTGGTGATACCTTGCAGCCGGTATCCTTATCTCGGCCGCTTCACGGACTGCAACGACATAAAAAGATGGCCCTGAAACACTTGCAGATCAGTTAGCCAACGAACCTGTCATCGAACCACCCAACCAGTTTCTTACTCTTCGCTGACAATGTCCGAATCTCAAGACCACAAGCCGTCGCCCGCGGCCAACGTCAAGGTCGATGGGGAGTCTATCGATCTCGAGGATGAGGCACACGGCACTGTCGTTGGGACAAAACACTCAACCAAACAGAAGATCTTGCGAGTGATTTGGGACACGTTCGACAAGTCTCCCGAAGAACGACGATTTGTCACCAAGGTCGACTTATGGATCATGACATATGTCTGCTTGGCCTACTTTGTCAAATATCTTGACCAGACCAATGTATGTCCATCCAGCAACCCAAGATGTAAGATCTGACTGACCTTTGCGCTACAGGTTGTCAATGCCTATGTGACTGGAATGAAGGAAGACCTGAACATGAAAGGAAACGAATACAATATGCTCCTTACAATGTTCACAATCGGATACACCCTCGGGAACCTCCCCTCTCAGCTCATGATGACCAAAATCCGACCTTCGATCTGGCTCCCAACGCTCGAACTTATCTGGGGGTCGCTCGTGATGTGCATGGCCGCAGCGAAAAACATCGAGACTCTATATGCGCTACGATTCTTGATTGGATTCCTCGAAGCATCCGCTTACCCCGGCTTCCTCTCCCTACTGGGAAACTGGTACACTCCCCAGGAGCTTGGAAAACGTTCCTGCATATTTATTTGCAGTGCGTATGTAGCTCAGATGTTTTCCGGCTACCTGCAGGCAGGGTTGTATGCTGGTATGGATGGCAAGCATGGCCTGAAGGCCTGGCAATGGCTTTTCATCTTTGACGGCATCATCGGCATTCCAGTCTGTATCCTCGGCTACTTTGCAATTCCTGACAGCCCGACAAACTCCAAGGCTTTGTGGCTGAAGCCGGAAGAGAAGGCCATTGGCATCTCTCGCATGGAGAGAGTCGGACGAAAAGCACCGGCCAAATTGACATGGAAGACTATCAAGGACGTCTTTACGTCTTGGCCTGTGTACCTGTTCTCCGTCCCCTTTGCCTCGCAGCTTCTGGCGATTCGAATCTACAACTATTTCAACATCTATCTCAAAGACACTGGGAGGTACACCGTTGAGCAGGTCAATGTCATCCCCACAGCCGGCTACGCCTTTCAAGTCGTCACAACTCTCATCATGGCTTGGGTAAGCGATGGTATTGGCAAACGAGCACCGTCCATTTTTTTCGGCATCGCCATTGGCATCACAGGGACCATCATTCTGTGTTTTTATCCTGAGAACAACCATTCACTCATGCTCGCGGCTTGGATCTTGACATTTGGCCAGTCAGGTGCATCCGCCTTGATTCTTACATGGATCAATGAGATCCTGACCTTTTCGACAGAACAGCGGTTGGTGGTATTTGGCGTGGTTGAAACATTCGGGTTCGCGATGAACGCGTGGGTGATTCTGTACACTTACCCAAGCGGGGAGGCGCCTCGATTCAAGATTGGGTATCAGATGGCTACCATGTTCTTCGCTGTTGAGGCTATCTTCATTGCCGCTATTGTATTTTGTGAGAAGAAATGGAAGCCTAAGGGACACCCGGATCGGGTCTAAGCCTCGGAGTAGATGCAACACGCCTAAGTTTCATAGGTATCTAGGTAGAAGCTATAGGACTATATCCCTTAGCTACTTTACATAAATCAAAGGGTGATTAGAGTAATGGATGACCAGGAGAAAGTGTTAGTTAGGGGCCGGATGTAGGGGCTAATGATGACTTTTGTAATCAATGCCATAACGTTTGCCGTTCACTTCACAATGAATGGCCAATAGTGAATAGAATATCAGCGAGAGTAGTTGATGCCTGCAAGGCTCATGATGATCTATATTCAGATCAAAATCCTCGAACTGGCGTATCGAATCCGTAGCTGTTATCATGACTCGCCCCAGTTTCAAGGACAAGGGAGCACCCCAGAATCGAAGTGGAGCAGCCAAGGAGGAGGGGAACAGATAACGGTGGGACGTGGAAACTTTATTAGGATCAGTTCGGTTTAGCATGACACTGGTTTTGTATTTCCGGTTCTTATCGACCTCCCCATTCCCCCGCTTGTTGTGGTGGGACCCTGATTCATGGCTGGGTGGCCTCCTCCTTGCTTCATGTCGGCAGCCAATCCTACTCTGTCAATCCCCGGGGCTGCTGGTAGATACATCCAGACCAGCTTCCCTGTATCGTTACGTTTACGGGGCGCTGTTCACATAGCGGGCAGGCATCGATCGGCTTGGGCGCTGCAGACATGGAGACGCACATGAGCCGGTTCCGTATACGGCCGTCAAGGAATAAGGGCGTTTCGATCAGGGCCGAAAGACCGCCATCCCGAACCTCGTCGGCGACTCAATTGCTCGTCGGTACCGATATGGATGAGCGCAACGTATCAGATGCAGCCTCGGCCCCTGCCGCATGCGCGGGAAACACGGCTTGGGCAGACCATTTACCAACATCTGAGATGGCTGAATTGAGGGAGCGGCTTGCCTTGATGGAGCGTCTGGTCGGCGACATGGGCATGTTGGCGGCTTCGCGGGTCAATCAGGAGAATGTTCTCGCCGAAACACCACCAATGCATGGCCCAAACATATCGACACAAGTTCGGCTCGAGCCATCACCAGAAGCGGTGCGAACGCCTCCTTCACTACGGCTTCCAGTGCAGGCAGCATCTCCAGTTCATTCAGCACGGCGTCGTGTCTCCCACTCATCTTATCATACAACCGAGGAGCGCGAGTTGAAAAGACGGTGTCTCCTACCAGACGAGGAGCCAACCGACCGCTCAAGAAACATAGTCGAACCGAACCAGGTTCAACGTCCAGAATCAGCACACCTCGAAGCCTCTTGTGACGCTCTTATAGATGCCTATTTTCGAGACGTTCATCGCGCGTACCCCTTTCTTGACAAGAGCGCCCTGCTTAGCACTATGAAGAAGAGAAGTGAGAAGGATATCCTTTCAAGCAAAGGTCAAGACCCAGAAGCCACCATTCTATATCTAGTCATGGCCATTGGATCGATAACATTGCAAAGGGGGGCCCGCTCGACACCCACCACATTTCTCTTAGCTACCTACCACAAGTAGCTTAACCTCCTTAGTATATCCGATACCGGATTTTTTAGTACCAGGCCTGTAAATAATTAAGTACCTTTAGTCTCTTATATATTATAACTAACGGCCTGTATATAGTATATTAGGTTAATATATATTCACCTATTTAACTATACTTAAAGCTATATATTAAAGCTGCCTATAATATAACTTCCTGCTATTAAGACTCTATAAATAGGAGTTTTTCCTTCTCTTCAGGCTATCTATAATACTTACTATAAGGCTGTAAAGACTTCTAGCTTTATAATTTTAATATATATATTATATCCTAATACTAAAGCTCTAATAAGGGTTATCTTTAGCTACTTAAGAGGTTATAATATTTATAATTAATCTGATCCTAATTATTATCCCTTAAAGTCTTATAATACAGAGAGTAAAATATACTCTTACCTATTCAGATTAACTATTATAAAGGAGGGTATCTCTTAGGTTATCCAGCTGTTTAATAAGAATACTTATTAATATAACTATATATTAACTCTTAGAATAGCTTTCCCTAGATATTATAATAAGGTTCTTAAAGATATCTATAATAATATTATTAATAGGTATTAAAATAGATAGAAAGTAATTACTATTTTAGCCGGAATTAATATAGAGCTTTACTATAAGATAAAAGCTAAGAGAAGGGAAACTCTAGTTATTCTGATACTATAAGATATCTATAATATCCTTAAGAGGTACTAGTTATTAGAGCTAAATAGGCTTATACCTCTTAAGTAGTTATTTATTTAATTATTAATAGATAACTTCTATTTTTATAATCTTTATAATAACTAGAACTAACTATAATCTCTCTTTATTACTCCCTAGGAATTTAACTACTTTTATTATAAATTTCCAGATATTATATTCTTTAATAGTATATATAAAACTAACCGGTTTAATATACTGCTTTTAAATATATATAGCTTAATAAATATAAATAAAATATTTAGTATTATAGCTGTATTCTTAGATTAAGAAAATAAGGCTTAGTTTATATAAGTTATTAATATACTTATTAAGATAATAACTAATTACAGGATAGCTCTTCTAAAGGTAATAGTTACAGATTAAGAGTTAGCTTTAATTAAAGCTATAAAATACCTACTTCTTTAATTCTTAAATACCCTCCTTTACAGCTAGTATATTAATAAGAATATAACTATCTATTATAAGGGAATATTCCCTAAGGCTATATAAGGAGATAAAAAGGAAATTATTTAAAACCTAGGCTTTATAGGGTTTAAGAGAGATTAGGATAAGCTTATTAAGTTATTAGATAAAGCTATATTTAATAAATAGCTTAATTAATTTAAATAGAATTATCTATATAACCCAGTTACCTATATACTTAATATATAGATAAACCCTTAGAAAGAGAAGTTTATAACTTATCTAGTTAATTAATACCTTTACTTTAGCTATATAACTATATCTATTATTAAGTTACTTTATTTAATAATAAAGGAATTCCTAGATATCTTATCTAGTAACTTCTTTATAGTATTTAATAAGCTAAAGACCTTCTAGTTTTACTAAGGGCTCCAGGTAATAGTAATATATATACAGTCGGATAATTTAATACCTATATTTATAGCTAAGCCTCTATATAAGACTATTTATTATAAGGTCTTAAATAAAGTACTAAAGCAGCTTATTTATAAGTATTATAAAGTTAAATAGAACCTATAGTTAATAATAAAGCTGCCCAGTAAGCTACTAGCCTATAGATATATAATATCCCTTACTTTAGGACTCCCTTATTAGTACCTTATTCTTTATAGAATTTAAAGCAACTAGCTAATATAGCTATTAGATATTTACCCTTATTAGTATATCCAAACTATTACTAGAAGAGCCTAAGTTAATATACTATTTAAACCCTTACAGATTAAAACTAAAGGATAGCCTTAGAGCTCTAATAATATTAAAAAGAGTATAATATCTTAGTTAATAAGATAATTACCCTTATATTATAAGGTTATTAAAGCAAGATAGTACTAAGAGATCTTATTAATACTATAGCTATAACTACTGCCCTTAATAGCCCTAGCTGTAATAACCTTAACTTCCTTAAAGTAAGAGCTTAAGTTCCTTAAAGAAGTAGGTAACCCTTATAAGCCCGGTATAGAGTATCTATATATAGCTTAATAAGTAAGGTACTATATACTCTTAATGCTCTTAGCAGCCTCTTCGGATTATAGGTTAATTAAAGAGGCTGATAAAGATAATAATACTAAAGGTAAGACTTATTTAAAGTCTTAATATAATAGGAATCTTAAAATAGCAGGTTAGGATACCCTAGAGGTTTAACTAGCAGATAAATTAGCTATATAAGATTATATTAAGGTAGCTATAAGCCTACTAGTATAGCTTAAGAAAATTTACTTTATTAAATACCCCTAATTTATATAAATAGCCTTAAGTTTATAGGTATAGGTACTACCTACGTATTATACGATACGGTTAACCGCTAGCGTTGGTTATAATATTCGAGAGACTAAAGGTACTTAATTATTTACAGGCCCGGCACTAAATAATCCGGTATCGGATATACACCTCGAGTCAAGCTATATATGGTAGGTAGTTAAGACTTTTGTGGTAGGTATAGAGCAGGCCCCTTGCAAAGGGCAACCCAGGATCCTGGAACCCCATCCGACTCTGGGACAGTCTTGTTTGATGTTGATTATGAAGGCCTGGTCTCAAAGTGCATGATGAACGAAAGCATAACAAATCTGCAGATCTTGTTATTGCTTGCAATTTATTCCCAATCTGATCCCTCCGGAATGAACACATGGGCAATAGTAGATGTCCTGGGCCGGCAGGCCCTGCGCCTGGGTCTCACAAAGGGGGATACTGCTGGCAAGGGCTATTCTGCGGCCGAGGTGGAACGAAACCATCGTCTGTTCTGGAGTATTTATGTTCTAGACAGGATGGTTGCACTTACGACCGGCACACCGGTAGCCATGATCGATGCCAATATGGACATACCTCTGCCTCGGATCACCGTTGAGGAGTTTGATTCGCCCCAGCGCCAGGAGCAAGCGCACGTGCTCCAGGTCTCCCGGCACATTATACAACTTCGTACGATTGAATACAAGGTTCTCCAAGAAATACACCTCCGAGACCAAAAGTCTACCAGTGCATTGACGCGCGAGGACCGCTACACTCTTATCGTGGGCCTCCGGGCAGAGATAGAGGACTGGTACAGCAATGGCTGTCTCCTACAATCGAATGAGCTCGACGATATGACGATTCATATTCGAATATGCTGGCTTGCAGCGCGATACTACAACCTGCTACTTCTTCTCTACTACCCATGTCATTTCAACCCAGGGACAATGCTCCTTTCCAACGGCGAGCTGCTTTCACTGGCGAGAAAGCATGTCCAGGCTAATTTCGTACGGTTCCAGCAGCGGCAACTGCCTTTGAACCGCCTCACTCTCTGTAGAATATTCCCCGTGTGCATGGTGTTTCTTCACTGTTTCCTCTCTCGTCAAAGCGTGGCAGAGTGCGCGCGCGCTCGTGAAGAGATATCCATGTGCGCTGATATTCTCGCCGCCTTCCCAGAAAGCTGGACGCTTGCTCATCGCGCGGCGCCCATTATTTGCCAACTGGCTGCCCTGGTATCCAGCACTTCCACGAAGATTGGGGATGAGGCAGGCCTCACAGAAGCGGATCAGGCTTGGTGCCTGGCAATCAAGCTCAGTCTTTCCGAACTCTCCGAAAAGGTGCTAGGAAGAGGAAGTATCTACAGAAATATTCATTGCTGGCAGGGTTCGGAGTGTACGATGCCTGAGAGTGAACTGCTGTCTGAGAAGCCTTCGTTGCCTTGTGCACACTTTACACCAGAAGAAGGCGATGGGATTGAAGTCCAGAATGGAGCTTTTGTTCTCGAAGCTACCCAAAAGACTTCAAGTGATTCTGCGATATTTGTAGGGCCTTCTATTTTGGACTACTTGTGAAAGTCTCTTTCTAGTATTCAATGTTCTCAACAAGCATTTGACTCGTGTATCAATACCGGATGCTCACTCTATGTCACACTACAGGAGTCATAATAATTACATCAAGGGCTACTAGCCAAGGGGACAGAAGCTTATTCCAATCTAGAAGTCGATGAATCTACGGGGTAACGCTTTGGGGGATGGCCGATATTTCGAGTGATCGACCATGATGCATTGCCGCCGCACCAACCACATGGCAATTACTTCGGGAGGGTCGGATGATGCAGGAAACTCGCAATTACACACCGCCCATGCATGAAAACAGACTGTCATTGGTGCTTCAGGATGATTACTTCACATGTCGTGTCATCGGGGTTGCGGGTTGTTTCAGCTCTCCGTAGTCCCCGTTCTCCACCAACCAGTATTTTGCCTAAACCGAGCAGGGTCCTACTCCCTCATCTTCGCTTGATGCTCCTCTTCTTGACCGGCATTCGATAACCTCTTCTTTGGGTTACAGTCGCTATCTCTTCTAGTCGCGCAGCCGACACTTGTGGATCGCTTGCTCGGTCACGGCATCATCTTCTCGGTCTAAGTCGCATCAAGCCAGAGATAACCAAGTACCCCAAATGAGTACCAGTACTTCCGTCTCAGGTAGATCCCCAAGGATTCTATCCTGTGTCCTGTGTCAGAAGCGCAAGATAAAATGCGACAAGCGGACACCCTGCACAAACTGCGAAAAGGTCAGCGCCGCCACACTCAGAAGTCTCTGGTCGTTCATATCTAATAGGCGCAGGGCGGCATTACCTGCGTTCCCTCGACTCCAGCTCCACCGCGGAAGCGAAGGCGCATGAACGAGGTGCTGCTGGAAAGGTTGGCAAAGTGCGAGGCCTTGCTGAAGCAGTATGAATCTGCGCCACCTGCAAACGGGAGTGGTACCTCGACCTCGCAGTCTACTACTCCGTATGATCATACCACCGGTAACACAGACGCGTCTCAAAGTTCCTCTGATTCTGAAGAGGAAAGCTTCGATGTGAAGTTATCGAAGTTATCTGCGGCATCAAAACCGATTGGTTCGTTCGTAGACGAAGGGGGTAACGCAAAGTATGTGGACTCATTCCCATGGGCAACTATCCAAGGACAGGTAAGCAAATGATTCCTTCGCATCCAGTTGGGGAGAACGTTTCCCCATCAGCCGATCTCTAATCTGACAAATGGCTGCCTCAGTTGAAATCTATTCGCCAGATATTAGAAGATGAGGAAGGTAGCCCGAGCGAGGCAGACTCTTCCATGCCACCTCAGCTGGAAAAGAATCTTCTCGACGACATTACTCTCATCGACCTCGAAACAGTCACTCCTTCTCCGGCTCAAATCTTTTGGCTGTGGAACATCTTCTTGGAGAGAGTCAACCCGCTGACCAAGCTCATTCACGTGCCAAGCATGCAGCAGTTCGTGGTTGAGGCTTCAGGGCGCCATTCCAGTGTCCCTATGAACTCGCAAGCTTTGCTCTTCTCCATCTACCTAATATCCACAGTCACTTTGACAGAGTCGGAGTCTCTGGAAATGCTCCATATGACGAGGGATGACGCTCTTCACAAGTTCACTTTGGGCACGAAAGCAGCATTGTATCGAGCAAAGTTCTTAGAAACATTCGATACGACGATTCTAAAAGCCTTGGTCCTCTTTCTAGTAGGTGTGGCCCTTATCAAGGCATTATGAAAAGCACTTCCTAACTCATTTTGTAGGAGTCACGTCACGGCCGCACCAGTCGTCACACAACCTGGATTCTCAGTGGTGTCATGGTCAGAATGGCTTTGAAACTAGGCCTCCACCGAGATGGCAGCTCGCTGGACATCACACCCTTCGAGGCCGAGATGAGAAGACGCCTATGGTGGCGTATCATGATATCAGAGACGAAATATTCACTTGCGTCAGGTTACGGCGAGCCTTTGAAAATCAGAGAGTGCGACACCCAACTCCCGCACAACGTGAACGATGCCGATCTCTATCCATCTTTCATGGAGCCGGTTCAGTCCCGCGAGGCACCAACAGAGATGGCGTTGTGCTTGTTGCTCTATCACTTCTGTCAATTTGCCATTGAGACTCGTATCACCGACTTGCACACGTTGTCACATGGATTCGGGGCAGAAAGGTCGCAGGCGAGAGATCATGCCCTAACAACCTACAAGGATATGGTTCAGAACCTCAACGCCCAGCTGCTGGCAAGCAACTACATCGACCCTTCGGTCAGCGGGGTGCATTTGATGGCGGATAAGTTTCGATGCTGTATTATTGGAGACTTGATGGCAATCATGGTCCCCATGCACGACCTACCCGAATGGGGCACAGAGATCTTCAGCGCTGAAGACAATCTGTTCAGAATCTGCCTCACCCACTTTGAGCATCATTTTGACATGTACGAGCAAATCAAAGACACGAACTTCCTATGGTTTCCCAAAGTCCAGTTTGAGAGCGACGCGATACTGTACATCGCCAGTCAGCTCCAGAACCGGGCTCAGGGGTCGTTGGTCGATCGCTCTTGGAAGCTCCTCGAATGTGCGTACCGCTGGCACACAGAACTATGGGACATGTCCGTAAAGGACAACGTCACTCTGGGCCTGGCTATTCTAAGGGCCTGGAGGCAGCGGGAGAGGACTATAGGAACATCAGGATTATGCAGCGATGTGCCTTCAATCATTCCTAAGCTCCACGCAGTTGTGCCCCAAACCAACCCATCGCCGATACCCCCCGTATCGACATTGCCTCAGCCACCGCACACGCTACCCTCCTCATCTCAAGCGGCGTATCTTGACACGGCCTGGATCGTTGACCAGCTCTCAAGCTATCAACTCGAGGGATCAGCATTTGACCTAGACCAACTACAATGGCATCAAAACTGATCCTTCAAGCTTGGCTTGAGGACGAATTGGTATAAAAGGCGTAATATAGTGTAGAGCGAGATATGAAAAATAATCATCTGCGCGGGATGCCACCATCTTAAATGAGACCAAGTTTTGATTCATTTGACCTTTTCTCAACCATCGTAGACTTGAATTCACAGGTCAAAGGAGTTGTTGAATCTCACGTTATTTTCCCAGTCTCAATCACTAAGACTCTCAGAGTCTGAAGTTATCTGTCGGCCACAACATGTCTTCTGACACACCATACTCTATTCGCAGGTTCACATTGACTTGGCTTTCAATATAATTTGGTTCTCAGAGGTAGCAGGGATCAGTGGCATTATCAAGCACTGACAAAGTCTCCAAGTCAGCCTCGTAATCTGATGAGAAAGCCCTACGCCCCACTGTAGGCAGGCAAAAAACAACGCTTTCCAAAACACACCGGCTCAGTTACAATACATACAAATCATAAATAATGGATGATGTCGAAAGCAAGCACTGCTGCGACTCGATCGCGTTCGAGCTCATGGGCACAGACTGCTACCACTTCCGCGATTCCAGTTCCCGAGCCGCCCTCACCTTCAAAGAACTGCAGCTCAGCGGCGAGAACTGCGAGTTCTGCGCGGGGTTGGCGAAGCTGATTGGCTACCGATCCAAGCAGCCTGCAACGTGGGTAGACGATTATCGCTACCCTCGGCGACGCGATGGAGAACGCTCGATGCCAACGGAAGAGGAGATGAAGAATGCCCACGTCCATATCTCCATCCACGGCATCAAAGAGGCCCGCAACTGGTCTTTCGGCTTCGAAGGCACCAGCCACCGCACCGTGCTGGATGTCAGGGTGACGCCTAGTAGCCAATCCAACTTCCATTTTGAAATCACGCTCCAGCGATCTGGGCCTGGGGGACGCGTTCCTGTCACGCGCAAGTCAGAGGACGAGTACGGCCAGGATACCATCACCTATGAGGCCCCTGGTGGGTGGAGGGTCGGGAGTGTTGATGCTGACGGGCCTCAGCCAGCAACACAAGTAGCAAGTCTGGAGACTGCGCTCGGGCGCATACGGTCACTCGAGGTTGATTACACGATGCTGCGGGGGTGGTTGGATTTATGCCTTTCGCATGAAGCTCACGATGTCTGCCGACAAGACGAGGAGGGAATCCATATTCCAGGTTTTAGACTGGTGGATGTTGAAGATATGTGCATATGGGAGGACAGGGAAGAACATGCTCCTCCTTTTGCGACTCTGAGCTATGTATGGGGCACAGAACCCTTCTTGCGCCTCGTCAAGGACAATTTAGAGGCCTTGATGACGCCAGGAAGCCTACGTAACGCACCGCTGCCTCTAACTATTAGCGACGCGATCGAGGTTTGCCGCAATCTGCAGATACGGTACATCTGGATCGACAGTCTGTGCATCATCCAAGACGACGAATCCGACATGCTCGAAACAATCGACAGCATGGATACCATTTATCGACAGAGCATTGTAACCATTGTTGCAGCTGCCGGCGTCAACGCCCACGCGGGCATCCCAGGCGTTCGCCCAGGAACCAGAACCCTGGTCCAGCAGCAACTCGAGGTTCGAGGAGTTCCGTTGATCGACTCTGTAGATCACCGGCAGCTACGGATGCAAACCTCGTACGAAGAGCCCCAGTGGATATCGGGAACCCCATGGGCACAGCGAGCCTGGACGTTCCAGGAGGCATTAGTGTCGAGAAGAATTTTGTTCTTCACCGCAGAGCTGGTCTATTGGAGTTGCCATCAGGGCCTCCTAAGTGAGGATACGGTCGAGCATTTTGAGCACCTAACAAGAAGCGTGAGACTCGATGATCATTTCGACCCGTTAGAGTACCAGCAGATCGCCACCACATTCTCAAGGCGCAGGTTGACGTTTGAGTCTGATCTAGGCCGCGCCTATCTAGGTACGCAAAACTATCTGGATACGAAATGGGGTGGCCAGAAGTTTTCTTGGGGATTACCTCACGGGGCATTCGGCTCCTTTCTCATGTGGGAGTGGGACTTTAGCACGACAAGGAGGCAGAGGCAAGGGACACATCCCATCAAAGAAACCAACGGGACCATTGCGAGAGTTCCATTCCCTACTTGGTCTTGGATGGGGTGGATGGAAGGTGGTCAGCTGATTCACTTTTTCGGCGACGAGCCGGCCGCGCACAGCCCGTTGTTCTATACCTTCGACAGAGCTTCGAGTTTGGTCGAGATACAGGATGGCCAACATTGGAGAAGCCTGCCCAAGCCAATTGCTGATTTGCTATTGGGTGAGTCTGCTGGTTCTGGTGAAGTTCCCTCAAATCGAAAGACAGAACTTCTGGAAACGGAAATACCCCCGGAGTTGTCTGCAACCCCTCCTCTGAAACACAGAGCTCTTCTATTCTATT
This sequence comes from Clonostachys byssicola, assembly GCA_902006505.2. Lineage (NCBI taxonomy): Eukaryota > Fungi > Ascomycota > Sordariomycetes > Hypocreales > Bionectriaceae > Clonostachys > Clonostachys byssicola. The sequence continues at coordinate 176,136 of CABFNO020001372.1, forward strand.
CGCAGACAGCTACGCTTCGATATGATCCTTCGGCTGGGATTAAAGCTACATCATCGTTAAATATACCTTCTGGCCTTAAAATGACGAGGCGGGAATACCCGTTCCCTATCATGATCGGGGAGAACTTCTACGAGATCCTCGAGGACCATCAGAAAGATGAGGCAAATGATGAAAACAACAAGGATTCTTTGCGGGACATCAAGCTCGTCGCCGTCTTTGGTGGGCAAATGACAAAGCCTAGGAAGTTTCGGGGCAAGTTCAGAATCTACATCTGGCCGGTCATTGAAACAAGTCCCGGTGTTTGGGTGCGAGCCTCTTATATGAGTACTGTGATTTTCCAAGACTTGTGGAACATTCTTCCACGGAAAAAGTGGGAGCTCATCTCGATCGTATAGCTCATTCGAAGCAGCATCGGATTCTTAAGGGTAGTAGCAGGCATCGAGTGAAGCGTGTATTTTCACTACAGCAGCTATCAACGCTATGCTCCAATACTCCTCTTGAAAGGATGCAGAGAGACTGAGCTCGATGTGTTAGACGATGGCCCAGCAAGATCTATTCCGGGAGGTGTAAAAGTGTATCCCCTCCATTATTCAACAGAAAACAACGGAAAATAAACCAAGAAACATGCCGTTCGCAGACCAAGTCCTTCCATAAAACATTCGACCGATAGTTGTGTGTCTCTGTCACAAACACAAAGAGCTTATTAGCATCGCTACTCTTCCCAGTCATCGTCAATAAGGTTATTATCCGTCTCCAGCATATCCATCATTCCTTCAAATCCATTGAGGAAGTCATCTTCGTGTAAATGCCCCTTTCTCTTGAGTCTCTTCAGCGCATCCGTCACAAAAGTCTGGCAGTCCCAGGTAGCTTGGTCGTTGCGAATGCGCGTCTCCGAGATGCAGTCTTGGAGCACCCGAACATCTTTATGCTCGTAGACGCTGACCTCGACGAGTCCGACGAATGTTTGGCTTTCGGAAGGGTCATGGGCGCCCCAAACCTCTTCAAATTCAAAGTTTCCAGGCTCGCCGATGGCATGTAGTAGGCTGCTCTGAGCTCCTTCGTCGGTGGAGACGAAGAGTGCCGTGTGTCGCAAGTAGGAATGGTCAGTCGGATCGCCTCGGTATACGACAATGAAGAGGCGATTTATGTGAAGTTCTGCTCTGCCGCTGCTGCTGCCTTTGCTCTTCTTGCTCGACTCGCTTCTGCCGGATCTTCTCTTGTCGGATCTGGACTTGGTAGATTTGCTGGTACCACCCATGGTGATGGAGGTTTGCTAGGCGGTCTTCATAGTCTTGGCTGGCTGGCCTGTGTTTGGCGCAACTGAGTCGAATGTTGTTAATGGTTTTTCTATTTCATTTGAAAGGCGATGGCCGTGTCATTCATTAATTCATTTGGCTTTGGCTTACCTCGTGCCAAATACCGGCAGCCGCTGACGGGCATAACACAAGACGTTGTGTTGGGCTGGATCAACGTGGCACGTCTCACCGGGCGCGGGCTCGAATTTACGAGGCTCTAGAACCTGTTAAACTCACGATCGCATGAACCTACGTCACATATGTGCATTCGGTGTGAGACGGTACCACCCATCTGAGCAGCCGGAGTACCGCTTTGGTCGATTCGTGTGACTGTTTCCAGTCGGGAGTTCCTGCACGTGGACGAGGATGCTTGTGCTGCCATGGTGGGATCCATGCTCTGTCTGCCTCATAGCACGCCTGATATAGACGCGAGTCCCAACGATGTGGTCTGCTCGAGCTCGGGCGGTCTGCAGTCGAGCCGATTCAGGCCGCCGATGTAAGCCACCCCGCCTGATCTGACTATGCCGCAACCGTTGGGCGTCAACTCACCGAGGTGACATGGTGCTGCCTCTTTCCTGATTCACTACCGAGATGGCTCGATCGCCGTCATCCCTGGATCTTCCCGGACATCGAGTGACACGCTGCGATAGTGCGCAAATCATCACGGGGTATCCCGGGGACGAGGATCGAGCCACGTGGATCGGAGGCCAGCTATTCGTGAGGATTTTAGTTCCAAATCACGGCATTGGCCAGTATTCTCGATAGTTTCATGCAAGAAAGACTCACGTCCTACGCGCATCGAGCGCAGAAAATTACGGTGAGCTGAGTTAAGTGACACGACGTGGGATACATGATACACAAGACTCAATGCAGTGCGTGTTGGCACTGAGTAAGATCAAGGCGAAGGCCAAGCCAGCACCTATGAAATCGTCCGTTGCTCCAGTCACTGTGTTTCATGATTCACTCGCCCGAACTGGGCAATCCTTGCGGCGCCCAACACAAGCTGGCTCCTCCGCCAAGCTGCCCGAGACGCTCTGTGCATCAGAGGTCAGGCCCCTCATCAACAACCAGGTTACCAGATTCACAGGGGTCGACAATCAACGACTGATGCGGCCTCTGGTCTCGATCACCACGGCCTGGACTTGCCTAGCCGGATTCCGGACCGGAAAAACGATGCAGATAAACCCCCCACAGGCTGAGGAACATGAGCAGGCACCAGCTTGCCACCAGCATCCCACCATGGTTCCATTCGGGGAACGAGAGCAGGACCCTGAACTAACGATGTTACTGTGGAAATGGAGGCGGGAGGTAAACAGCAATACCTCCTACCCCTCTCGCCCTCCCGCAGGGGTGGACCGTTGGGCAAAACTTGCTCACATGCCACCCAATTAGAGGCGTGAATCACCCTAGTCGGGCACCGGACGAGAATGACGGTGTTGATCAGTGGTGGTCCGAGGCATACAGTGTGCCCAGGCCATCCATTCGCGAGCAGCTCCGGATCTGGCCGTGGCGTGCTCAGGGCCTGATGTGACGGATAAGATCAAATCATCGAGAGCTGCCTAGTGCACCAAGTGAGACATACCTAAGATAACCTGGACACCAAATGCCAAGACTGAGCACATATTGCCACCGCGAAGATCATGGCTACGTATCCCGTTGGCAGGCTAAATTCACTCAGCTCGCAGACCTGCTGCATGACATGAGCTCCCCCACCGAGACTCCATCCGCCCCGACTGCCATCACCAACCAGCGTTCGTCCATCGGCGACCTTAAACCATTTCCAGCGCGTGGGCCCTTTTCCGGGTATCTGGAATGGCAAATGTCTCACTCTGGTTGGTTGGATCCCGCGCAAACCGCGCAACATACGACAACGCACAAAGTGCTCACCCTAGTATATTAAGCCGGACCTAATCCCCCTCCTTCTCCCCCTCCATCAAACAGCAACAACGACATCTCTTCACCTCTTCACACCATTTATCTACTCTTTTAAGGTTCCCAACCTCAAACACCAAACTACTTTTCACAATGGCTGGCGACTGCGGATGCTCTGGCGCTTCTAGCTGCAACTGCGGCTCTTCCTGTACGTATTCCGTGTTTTCCCTATCTTATCTTATCTCGTCCTTTTATCATGTACTCACTGTTCTCATCAGGCTCTTGCTCCGGCTGCGGCAAATAAACGCACCACCCGAAACAAAACAAGAAAGAAATCGAAAATGAACACAAAAAAAATACTGTTGACGAATTGATGACGAGGGGCGAAGCGCGATGATTCGGTGGCCTTGACGAGATGGAATGTTGGGATTCTGATAGAATTATCGAGAGCCTGCATGGCCTAAAAATAACAAAATTCCATCAACTAATTTTTCTGACAAACGTGAAGTGACGTATCTTGTCGTTGGCTGAATCTTCTCGATATCATTGGTGCGGATGTATAGAAACCCACTCCTGGGTAGATTATCTAAGCCCTCTGGTATAAGCTACCCTATACTTGATGACTCACCCTGTGTTCTTGTCTTGATGCCATCATCACTTTTTACCAAATTCATGTTGTCGATTTGCCTCGGTTGTTCACATTCGTAACCCAACGCCACTGGAAAACTATACTCCTCCGATGCTGTATTTATTATTCGTTCATTTTGAGATTTCAAAATCACTTTCTAACAAGGTCTCCATCATTTCTCAATCATGTGACACACATATCCCTTCCCTGGAAGACAGTGTATAGGGTAGGTAGCCTTTGGTCGCATCAGCTTTAGTTAATCATGGCACAGACATTGATTCATGCACATCTGGATTCTGGGGGGACCAAAATTGTGAAATGCATAAAATTATGAAAAGAAAACATTGACGCGACACCATCGAACACTCAAACAATGTGAAAAGGCATTGAATACTGCTGCGTCTTGCCGTCCTGGTACAAAACACTGAACCCATAAACTGCTTGCTTTCCAACAAATTCATTCGTGACATCCCAAAGGTAGTAACCTTGCTTGTTCTCCACGTGCTCTAGATCGCGGTCAGCATCCTGTAATTCCTGGCTAGCTGCAACGAGGGACTTACCGGCGATGACACCGAGAGGGATCTGCTCGGCTTGTGCGGCGCCCCCAATAAGCGTGATGGTGAGTTTGCCGTCCCAGCGAGGGTCATAGCCCCAGGTGATGTTCAGACTGTCGCCGAAGTTGACAATTTGGCCGCTTGTCGGAGTGTATGCAGGCCAAAAGCCCACACCAGTCTCTTGGCTGGCTGTCGCTGTGGGTACAATGGCTGTCGAAAGAGTGGTGGGTTGACTTTTGTCATATCCTCGGCTGAGATCTCGAGTATCGGCATTGCCACGGCTCTCAGCATTGGCGCCCTGGCTCAGATAGCCAAGGGCACCGAGGACGGTGAGAAGCGATCGTGAAAGCATTTTGCTGAGAATGGGTGCAGAGAAGGAATGAAGAAAACGATAGAGAGCTATTGATTGATTGAAATCACAAGAAGGAGAATGAGGTTTGGGACATCCGGTTGACATATATATAACTGGAACTGCGCGGATGAACTGAGCTTTCGTCTAATAATATGTCTTTTACGCGTAGAAGACTGGGGGACATCCCTGGGATACCACGAACTGTCACCGTTACAGGGCTTCGTGAGAAGAGTTACTAGCAGCCGTCAGCACTATGGCCAGCAAAGTGGTTAGCAGTGTAAGCTGTGATTTGGAGACTTGTCAGCACCATAACCGGTAGTTGGGGGCTTGTCGCTCAGGCCCATCTTTTCTGGCTGTGAAGGTGTAATAATAGCTTTGGATGACCGACTTCTGGGACGGATAAAATCTCCTCAGTAGTTCCAATCTTGGCGTCATTATAGTGACGGGGAAAGACAATGGGGCATCTCTTGGTGTGTATCTTCTCAGTATTATTCTGCCTTACGCACTAGATCGTTGAGCTAAGACCTCAATACGCCGGTTCAATGGGTAGCGAAGACTCTTTTCTTTTTTAACCTTTCGTATTCATGTGCTGAGTTTTTAGGCCTGGCATCTTCCATTGCTGTTTGCTGTTAAACTTTATACTCAAACTCACTCTCTCCCCGTACACCGGTTCAGAGTCTGATAGAAGATCATAGTAAGAAAATCCCAAAACTGGTACTAAGCTTCAAAGCATTTTTGGGGGAGGTAAATCGAATGACTGAATTGACATTTCGCGCTCTTTTTCTTCTGGAGGCGCAGTCCGTTGTCTTACCTTGCCTCTCTCACCCCCGGCCTGGCTTGGGGGCCGGACTAGCCGTTATCTAAAACCCGAAACTGCTCGCTGACCTTTTGAGACTAATCACACGAGGTTGGGCTCCTTTGTTGCTGTGTATTAACATGCTGGTTCATAGCCCAGAGTGTTTTGGGGCTGGTGTTTTTAGCTTAGCTTCAATTAGGTTCCAAGCCTCGACACGAGTTGCGGAAAGTTAACCTTGAAGGCTGACGAGCAATTTCACGAAAATGTTTTATCAACAAAAGTAATAGAGTGATTGTAAGCTGTGGCTAGGATGCTAGAGTAATGTAGAACCCTCTCAAGTTTCAACTAATCCTGGGCTGGCCACTCCAGGCCCAACAGTGTTTCCTCAGTGCTGCGTAATTCATGCTCAATCCCAAGATCCCCAGCTGTTGCGATTGGCCAGCCCCATGTACTCGTGCTAAAGCTTTTCTCGCCAAACTCGTTGAAATAGGTCATCATCAGGCCAACTTCAGTTCCGATAGCGCCCCATTTCTCCTCGTATTCCGCCAGAGAACATTCCTTGAACGTGACTTTGCTACCTGAGCCAAGCTTGTCTTGCACCTTCTGGAATATGGCTGCCCACTCGGTGCACGAGAGATTATCGGCGACTCCCACGATGACCCGGCCGATGGTTTTCTCGGGTTGTTCCAGAATCGCTCTGACGTAAATACCGGTGTTGACCACCTCGTCACCAATGAATGCGAATTTCACATCTGGGCCCACTGGATACTGTACGAGATGTGTGTTCGTATCGGGCTGTTCAAATGTTAGCATTCACACAAAGATCACCGCAAAGACTAACGAGAAAGGGCTCATGCAGCCCAAGGGGTGTAACGTACGGAGTAAACAGGGCGATGCGGAATCCTGAGAAGGTTGGAGCCATACACTCCAATTCGAAGAAATGTGGTCTTATCACTCAGTCCACTCCCGGCTTCCAAGACGACTTTGTCCGCTGCAACCTTGCTCTGAAAGTGAGGGATATGATATCTGCCGTCGGACGCTGCCTTGGCATCTGGGAGAGTAGACCACACCAGGTGCTTCAGTGTGGCAACTTTTGACGCCGCGCGAGTGATCTTCTGTATCTGGGCGCTCTCGCGCTCTTCTGTTGCCTTTGCTCCTTGTGCCATGAACGTTGCTGGGTCGAAGGCGGTGTTGGCAAAGATGTACGTGGAACCTTGGAGCGCGGATTCGATGCTTTCGGTGGAAGCCAAGTCGACTTGGACAACAGAGACATTGGGATTTTTGGCAAGTTCTTGAGCCGATTCAGAGGATAGATTCGACGTCAAGGCTCGGATATGCACTTTCAACTGTGCTTTGTCTCCGAGGAAGGCGGAAACAACACCTCGCCCCTGGTTACCAAGGGCGCTAATCACTGTAAGGATAGGAAGGGCCATGTTGCTGGAAATGATAAGAGGATGTGGTAAAGTAGATTTGTTTGTTTGAGATGATGACGGATCGTAATTTTCAAGGAGGACAACTTCCTTTATACTTAGACGTGTGGTGATGTTTGGTCCACGGCATTTCCGTGGTTGGCCCACGGCGTCTGGCCTGGCAAAAAGTGCTTCCTTTGGCCTGATCGCAGTGTCCTAAATGGGACAAATTTAGATTATTTTATATAATTGTAATACTTAAGAGTGTCTTAGCGGAGTTCACGATCAGTGCTCGATGGGTATCCTGAACCTGCATGTTGCATTGGTTATCATCAACTATTTGCTATTTGCACACATAAGCCACTAACCGAAATCTTTTTTTTTTATTTCAATACCATCGGGATGGCCAATCCCTTCGCAAGTGGATTATCTACTTAGAATTGAGTAAACGGGAGGTCGTCGCTCAACATGCCTTCTTCCCAAAATGGATTGTCAGGTAACGGATTTGACATATCCAACATCGCGGAAGCCTCTAGTTGATCGAAGAGGTCGAGATCTGAGACCATCCCCTGCTGCGAGTCACTCGATATATCTGATTGAAGTACTCTTTCGCTGGCCTGCAAATCGCCACACATCTCCCCGAGAAGTATCTGCAGTGCTGGAGAGTAAGTGCTGTTGCCAGGTGGAATCTGAGATAACTCTGTCGCCTTTTCTACGATGCTCGCATTTGCCATTGGATCGAAAGGCGAGAGCAGCGTATCCGCCATGACTATTACCACTGCCGAATTGTACGTGTTGGTGCAGCACCTAAAGAGAACACCATTGTTAGGAGTGGCTGGGCTGAGAGGTCATGATCACATACCATGTGGACGGTTCAATAGCATTCAGGCCTTCGCCGAATAGTTTGATGAAACCACGACTTGCATCTAGCAACAGGCTCCAGTTTTCAGCAGAGGGGGGCTCGCATTGGCTGAGACACCTGACTGCCCTAAATCCAATCGTTTCGGTCGCATAACTCTGAGCGGCCTCTCTGCCATGCTGACTCAGTCGCAGCATCCACTTCGCCTTTGGGCTGAAGAAGCAGTGCATTGACAAGAGTGCGAAAATATAAGCGTGGTAGAATTTCGTGAGTTGCATTCTATCTTCCTCTCTTGCGTTCGAGAGGACATTGTCTAGCTGAAATTCCAGCGGGATGCTCTTGTACCAGTTCTCCAGAGTAGTCCGTGTTCTGGAAAGCCGAGTCGCCCAACCTTCCGAGCCGCTGGCAATGCTATGAATATGGGACAGTTCGCTTAGTACCAAAGAGAGATCAAGGGTTTTCCGGAAGTAGTTAAGACTACTTCTTCTATCACGAGACCATACAATGCCATTGCCGTCAAGGGGATGGTTAGATGGTGGCGGGATATCGATCTCGGCTCCAGCGAGCATGGAAGGGCGGGTAGTCTGATATGAGATGGTCTATTCACTTCAAATCAACACGATTCTTTTGCTCTTGTGATGACGCTTCTGATATACCTTTTCCAGGGAAAACAACACCCAAAAGACTCTGTGCCTTTGCTCCGCCACTTCTTTCTGCATGTATTGTGCCGAGTGCTTGGAATACAACTGCAAGCGATGGGCCAGGTTTACCGCCATGGCAATGAGAGCACTGGCCTTTTCCATATTGCCCATGCAGGTGAAGAACATGGCCAGGGCCACCAAGACTTGTACAGCGAGAATGTTTCCGCTGGTACTTGCCAGATCAAATGCGACTGAAAGAGCCTTGCACGCGTACTGGTCTGCATTGGCTGACTGGGGCAAGTCACTAGCCGCAGCAAGCCCTTTTCCCGGTATCGTCATGCGAATGCCTATTGCTGATATCGCAAGGATAGCTGACCATGCAGTTGTTGAGTGGTTGTAGGACGCAAACAGTACTCTATCAAACACCTTTTCCTGAAATAGAGGCATGGCACCGTTGAATGTGCTAAAATACTTGTCCACCCAAGGCTTGAGTGTTTCGAGGGCGGGGAGGCCCAGCGACTCACCGGACAGCTCATATGGGGTGCTATATCTTTGCTCTGTCTTCTCCAGGACTTCCTGTAGCTTGTCTTCGATTCTTACGAGGCGATGGGCCAAATCATCAGTTGGTTCAGTTCTGGATGGTCTGTTAGCGCTTGACCATCAGGAACTGATGACCTAGGTAGTAACCAAAACCCACGGCTTGGGATCTGTCGAGGCAGCCTTGTCACTAGCCCTCGTCTGCTTCGTCTGACGACCAGCCCTGTGCCGGATAAGACTAGTCCGGCAGTCTGATTTGTAGAGTATGCAGTTTGAGCAGACGGGCAACAGCATGTCACATTTGATCTTCTTCCTAAAGCACAAGTCGCATGCTGACCATGTGAGCGGCTGGACCGGGCATGGGTGATGCATCTCGTCTGCACTTACATTTCCGTCGGTGTGGCCGTGTATCATCCGACTGGCTATCTGTATGGCTCGACATCTTGCTAACACGTTGGGGGCTCCTATGTGGTAATTTGATGCTTGTCGCGACATCAAACATCCGCCCCCACCAGGCAGACGAGGGCAGCCTGTCGAGTGATTAGTCAGAGAGGCGTGATCCGAGACAAGGATCAATTAGGTAAACTGCATTGAATTGGTGAGCTCAAAGGCCGTGGATTTTCCACGGCATCCGTCTGTTGATGGATGACAAATCCAGCTTCTTCCCGCTGCGGTTTAGCCTCCGTCAGCAAATATTATCGCGACCCTGGCAGGTGTGTGAGCTTTTCTAAAATTCAAGAAGAAAATCTGGGAATCCAAAGAAAAGAATTCGGTTCATGTGTGAGATATGGAACTGGTTATGTGTACCTTGCACGACCTGTGAGTCGTAGCGTGTTATTGATTAATTGATGCATCATGCCGACAACAAAAGTGAAGACGCGTCTGAGAGTCCAACTACCCTGTAGCGTCGATTGATGTTCTGGTAGGTATGTTGAGCTTCTTTCGAATAATTTTGCCTTTAGTCGCTTATACAGTTCATAGATAATTAATGAGCCTAACATTATTTGACTTGTTCCTTTTATTAGCCTATTTCAACTTGAATCCAAAAAAAGACTGAAAATTACACCTCCCCTTCATGGCAACTTCAACATTAAACTATGAAATTTTTGGAAGAATCTCACACTCCTTGAAACGAAAGAATTGGGAATATTTGCACAAAAGTAAAAGTAAAAAAAAGATTGGGGTAACGCATCGATGTTTTGTTGTCAATCAAAACCTCTCACTGAAGGATCATGGTGATAACCTCCCGGTCGTTTTCTAGTAAGACGATAGATAGACTGCAGCAACTCGTGGAAGATATGATGGGTTTCAGATACACGCCGCGTTTCTTCAATACCATTTTGAAACCAGGTTTGGGGATGCGTACGTAAGTAGATTACCAAATGCCATATCGGTGATAGAACTAGGACCCGGATGACATGACGGGGCTTTCTGAGCATGGATATCTCTATCAAGAGTGGAAATTACCTCATTCAAGGTTACATTTAAGGTAGCGTAGAGTTTAGTTTAGTTGAATCAACTTTAACCGTGGCGAATGAGAACTGGAATTGTTCTCCGGGAGCCCCTCTCGAACTGGGATTCCTGGTGGGGTTGGTTATCATCATTATCGGACACTTCCCCGAAATGAGGTCCGGGTCTTCTCCGACACTCTTCGGTAGTGCTGTCTTCATTTAAAATGCCGTCTTCCTGCCCCTCGCGCCGGAATCGGTGACGGAATACGAAGCTGACCCACCATGATGTCGGTCTCGTTCAAAGCAGGGCACGAATGAAGAAGGCGATAGACGTTGCGGGGACCTGATAGGCACTTGGAAACCTGGAAATACTATGACCCCGCAGTACTTCCGACATGGCTTGAGATAACAGAGTCAAGACCCAGAATGATCTGTTCCGGGGTGAGACTGATGTTGGGGAGCGAGCATCGCCTATAGATACCCGGCTCTTCTCCCCAGTTGGCAGGTTTCCGCTCTGCTAAACTCGTCCTAAGACCCGTCTCCCCGCCATTGCCTCTCTTATCATGGTTAAGAATCTTGGTTATGCGCTTTTGGGCGCTTCCACCGTGCTTGCGAGTAACCTCGCCCCTCGGAACGAGAGTGTGAGCCCTTATTTTGGCGCAATCAAAGAGTATCTCGATACCCTTAAAGAGGACGTATGGCCAATTAACCAGGAAATTCACGATAATCCTGAATTAGGATACGAAGAAGTACGAGCCCACGAGCTTCTGACAACCTTTATGGAGTCTCAAGATGGTTGGGAGGTTACGAGATCAGTCAAGAATATCAGCACTGCATTCACGGCCGTCTTTACTGGTAATGGCGATGGACCGATCATTGGTTTCAATTCGGAATATGGTATGCACCTATTATGTGCCTCTTTCAAGAAAGCTAGTGTTAATCGGACAACGATAGATGCTCTCCCCGGACTAGGACACGGATGTGGCCATAACCTCATCGCTTCAGTTGGCATGAGCGCCGCCCTTGCCACCGCAGAAATCATGCGAAAGGAAAGCCTTCCTGGAAAGGTTGTTCTTTTTGGAACTCCGGCCGAGGAGAGTATGTTTGAAAGCAAGATAAGATCTTAGTTCAAAACAACTTTTTTAACGAATTCATAGGTCTTGGAGGAAAAATCAAGATGCTCGAAGCTGGTGTCTTCTCGGATTACAAGATCGACATCAGCCTAATGGCTCACCCTTCCACCGGCAACACTCCTTATGCAAATACATTTGCTACAGATCGCTTTGAAGTTGAGTACTACGGGAAGGAGGCACATGCATCGGCTTCACCATGGGAGGGCATCAATGCCGAGGATGCCCTTGTCCTGGCCTACAACGCCTTGAGCATGCTCCGACAGCAAACAACAAAGACTGACCAAATTCACGGGATCATCACGTCTGCTGGATCGCGGATTAATGTCATTCCCTCGCTCTCACAGGCTAGTTTTCAAATTCGGAGTAAAGACTCTTCAACCCTCGAGAAGTGGACAGATCGGGTTATGCAATGTTTCGAAGCCGGATCTATTGGGACTGGAGCCGAGCTAAATGTTACGATCAGGCCTTACGGGTACGCCAACATGATTACCAACGATGTTCTTGCCGAGTCATATGCCAAGTGGTTTACTGGCCTTGGAGGAGAGCTCCCGGACCTTGCTCTTGCTAAAATTCAGGATCCCGCCGGAAGCACGGATCAGGGAGATGTCAGCCACGAATTCCCAAGCATCCATCCGATGTTTGCCATCACAACTGCCAACGGATCAGTTCCCGATGGGGGGACACACACGGCTGCATTTGAGGTGGCAGCTGGGAGCAGGGCTGCGTTTGAGCTTGCTATCCGGGCTGCCAACGGTCTTGCTGGTGTAGCTGTCGATGTTTTGACTGTAGATGGGATGTTGGATAAGATCAAGGAGGCCTTCAAAGGCCAAGAACGCAGACAAAGGAAAAGATCCCTTACTCTGTAGATGCGCAGTAATATTCTCATGTTGGACAAGAGTGAAAAAACCATCGTTTCTCCCCAGATATATGTCGTGTAAATACCTGAATTGAGATTATTCATTAAGTGACTGGCGATTAAATGGGGATACTGAGTGGGCAATTTCCTTGTACGGCTCATTTACGAACGCCGCATCACCTTTCAAAGGCCCCTTGAGTCAAATCTTACTACGTGACGATCTGGCATGATGCAATTTGTAAAATAGGCTTGTTGGTTTGTAACATAAGGAAGACGGAACCTCCTTAGAGCTGAATACGACGAAAACGAGACCCCCCAATTACCAATTTGAGTATCGCCGGAAGATGCGTTTGTCATCGGAACTGAATGGTAAATTTGGTGAATTTTTATTTGAAAGAGTACTGAAAATAAAATTGCCATCGAGAAAGAATGGGCGCCTCGACTCTATTTAAGGGGGCTTGGTCCCAGACCAATTCAAGTTATAGACTAGAAACACGATCCAACTGGGCAACACGGTCCTTCACACAAACAACACCAAACTTCCAACCACGGTCATCACCAGAATCTTCTCTCATAATAAGCAACCATGAGTTCCTCACGAGTTTTGTTCGTCGGCCTTGGTAACATGGGCGCGGCACTGGCCAAAACCCTTCAGCCTACTCTCAATCAGCCTATATCGCTTTGGAACCGCACCAAAGAGCGCCCGGCTATCCAAAGCTTGACCCAGCAGGGCGCAATCTTCCATCAAGATATATTCCTAGCTGTCAAGGAAGCTGAAATCATTGTTTTATGCGTTCTTGACTATGGCACGCTTCATTCCATCCTGGAGCCTCTCAAAGACAGGACAGTCTTTGCCGGCAAGACAATTATTAACCTGACCAACGGTACATTGAAGGATGCAACCGATACCGAGAAATGGATGAAGAGCTATGGCGCGTCCCATTATTTTGATGGTGCCGTCATGGTCACACCACAGCTTGTTGGCACCCCCCAAAGCTTGGTGCTATACAGTGGTGAGAGCAAGGAGAGCTTCGACACCAATGTTGCCAAGCTTGTTGAACCCCTCGGGCTGGCCATCTACACCGGTCTCGATGTGGGCTCTGCAGCTGCGAACGATCTTGCGGCATTGTCCACGATGTATGGCATGTTCGCTGGCTTCTTCACGGGAATCGGTCTTCTCAAGAAGCAGGCAGCCAATTCGGGAGCCAGCGGCACAATAAAGACTAGAGTTGACACTGTAATTGTGCCAGTACTTACAGCTCTGGTACCCTACCTAAGCCTCCTTGCCCAGACAGTCGATGCTGAAAGCTACGATGAAAATGCAGGGAGCCCCATTGGAATGCAGCTTGTGGGTATTCGTAACATCCTGAAAGCTTGTGAAGAAGAGGATGTTAATGCATCTGGACTGGAAGCGTTGGGATCACTGGTGCAGCGAGTGGTTGATTCTCGCGGCCCTGATGGAAGCGTTGTTGAGGTGGTACGCTTTACTCTTGGAGCTGAAGCTATTTGAGGTGGGGAGACGGTTCTTGACAAATGAGAATGTTCATAGGTTTACTATTAAGTATACAGAATAATTATTGGCCTCGTTTGACAATATAGGCTCGGGTTGTTCGGTTATCTCGACGGAGGTCGAACCACGCAATGCTTCGTTTGTTTGTGGGTCAAAGGCCCAAAACACCTTCCCTCAAGATGCTGGTGATTCGTCATTTGTTGTGAGTTCTAGGTATTCCTTTTGGAAGTAAAAAGGGCGAGAGTGGAGATGATGTTCTAAAGCGATCCCTGCCATCGTGTCTCTAGTCAGCATCCTGTCCGATATTTCACGGCTATAATGACATGGCGCCTGTACTATGTATATATATACCTCCATGTACTCCGTATACTCCGCATATTTCGTGATACAGACCGATTGAGATTCTTAGTGAGAAGTCGTTTGTAGCTTGGCCATTTGTGAGCCTCATAATCACACCACCATGCATCCTAAAGTACATAATCGCATTAAGTTACTTTATCTTAGGTATATAGTGCGCTATAGTGGAAGAACTCCTAGTTGGATAATATGAGTGAATCAAGATGTATTCGAATGGATTTATTGGTATAACTGGGGTCTTGGTTTGGCCTTCAAACAAGAAGTAGAATCGTGCATGATCCTCCAATCTTCGCTGTTGATGCGAGCTTACTAACCGAGTTCCATTGGCCCTGCTCAGGTATTCAAAATGACAATATCCAAGAGCATCCGCTAATTCCGAATCTATTCATTCTCCCTGTTATTTCGGCAATTTCGTACGCATTTGGTCCTGATATTCTATCATCACGCCACCCTTTTTGTTGTCTTTTTTTCGGCTACGTCCGGCTATTCCACAGCTATATCCCATGGGTCTGTATGGCCCTGTGCGCGAGTTTCTGTAAATCCTTCCATTTCTTTTCTGAGACAGTTAAGCAGCATCCTTGTTAGATCTAGGGCGTAGCTTGCCCCTGACACTTTTAGTCACTAGGTTATTTTGTCCAAGATACGTGAGACTCGTCGAGTTACATCCGAGGATCAGGGGTCGAGGTATCTGTCACTTGTGCATGGCTGCAGCGGCATTTTCATGAAGCTGGCACCCTGTAACTGTCATGGGAGCCATGCTTCTCAGCCGGATCAGAGGAGATTGATAATGCTTATGTTAGTTTACCTTGTACTAGTATACCGACAGATGGCTTTAGGATTTTTTTTTATTTAAACGTTGTATACCTCAATGATACTTCACTTGCTTGATTAATCGGTCGACCTTCCTTAACAGATTGTCGTTGTACAACATTCATTCATTATGCGTTCTACTCTGATCTGTACGACCCTTGCTGCAGGCGCCCTGGCGGCCCGCCCGTGGATCAATGAGCCAGATACTGGGTTAGAAGAGGTCATCGGAGACACTCCCAAAGGCTCACTGCCCGACCTCAAGGCTATGGTTGGCTTACCTGACTTTGACTGGGCTGCGAGGAACTATCTTCCTCTCTTGAACTACACTTACTACCGCAACGGAGCAGCGGGCGAATCCTCGTACCGGAACAACCTGGAGGTGTTTGGCCGTTACACCTTCATCCCTGAGGTGATGAATGATATTACTAAGATTGAGGAGTCTTTACCGTAGGTTTTATACCTGGTTAAGGTAGACTGGTAGTTCTGACATTTAATAGTACTACTATCCTCGGCCACAACTTCTCGGCTCCCTTTTACATCAGCCCCTGCGCCTACGGCGCTTACGGGCATCCCAATGCGGAGGCTAACCTTGTCAAGGGAGCTGCTGCTGGCAAGATTCTGTACATTGTAAGTTCATTGACACTCAATTGAGGGATATGTCTAACAAATTACAGCCCTCGGGCTACGCCAGTCTGTCCATTGAGGAAATCCATGCTCTCAAGGCCGAGGGCCAGGTCGTGTTCCAGCAGGTATGTGAATGTAAGAGCAATCTATAATTCTTGCTGTACTAATACTTCCCAGCTCTACCTCACTACCAACGATACTGAGACCCAGAGCCTCTTTGACCGCAGCAAGGCTGCTGGAGCCGATGCTCTGGTTTTCACCGTCGATGCTCCCATCTTCGGCTCTCGCCACCGCGCTGCCCGCCTTGATGTAAGCTTGGCGTAAGTAAAGTCCATACATATACCATATTTTCGAACCATACGCTAACCATCGTGCTTAGATCTGTCCCCTACCGCCACATCACGGTAAGTAGCACCATATGATTAAGTCGACAAACCCTGTATACTAATAACACGCACTCTCAGTGGGACTACTATCACAAACTCCAGAACATGACAGATCTCCCCATCATTGTCAAGGGTATTATGAGTGTCAAGGATGCAAAGAAGGCGGTTGAGAACAAGGTTCCTGCCATTGTCCTCTCCAACCACGGCGGTCGCCAGCTCGATGGCGCCCCATCTGCCCTGGAAGTTGCAATTGATATCTACAAAGAGGCTCCTGAGATATTCAACCAGACCGAAGTGTTCGCTGACGGCGGAGTTCGCTACGGCACTGATGCCCTCAAGCTTCTCGCCCTTGGTGTCAAGGCTGTTGGTCTCGGCCGCCCCTTCATGTACTCGAATGTGTTCGGCCAGGAGGGTGTTGAGCGCGTCATCGAGCTTTTCAAGAAGGAACTTGCTGTTGATGGCGCCAATGTGGGACTTGGGTCTCTGAAGGACATCAATGCCGGCTTTGTGAGTAGACTCTATATGTTTGGTTCTTCACCAGCTAACTTGTCGCCAGCTTAATCTCTCCCCCAACTACTGGCATCCTTAGGAACAGGGTTAGGACGATATCCCAGTGAAATAGGCTGAAAAAGGAACACTACGATGTGTTTGCATGTACCATGCGCTCTACTCTCTAAAAGATTTTCAGATGTCCAAGTACCTGTCTAGGACATATATAGGTTAAAAGAGAAGCTATGATTCAAGTTCCGAATATCCAAATGTGATCTCATTATCTTGATATGACCCTTCAATATTATTTGTCCAAGGCTGAGCCCGTAACAGAAATAGCTCACAAAATATATTAACAGAATAGCAGACCTTTCGTTTAGATTTGGAGCTGCACCCCTTGGCCAGAACGATTTTCTCAATACCGATCTTGTTGATAACAGGAATACCCCACGGTCATAGTATGCGAGCATTTAGCATCGCGACTCAAAGGTTCTCTCACGGCCCGAATGGGGGCACTTCAACGGCAAAGCGGGCGTGATTGCTGTGCGCTGGTCAGTACCGGATGGACGATAATGTTATCACAGGAGAACTTATGACTCACTCGGCATTCTCGACGGCCTTGTTAGGGTCCTCTAGCGCAAACTGTTTGCAATACTCAACGCCGTATCCGTTATCTCGAGTCCCAAGAACGTCTCGGAATGTGTCGCTTCATGGATGATGGTACTAAGACATCGTGAGAACTCAGCACGGCTGGAATGAAGCTATGTATCACTTACTCCCACTGTGAGCGATGGCCAGTCTCTGGCCAGCCGTCGAAGAAAACACTGCAGATTCTGACATCGCCATATGTACCACCAATAGTTGCAACTACGGCAGTGCTTTGGCAGGAACAATCATAACGAAAGGTCGTAGCTAGATCAGGCGCAAATTTCTAGGGTGGGCGTTCTTTAGCCTCTGGCTTCACATACACAAATAAAAGAATCTATCAGGAAGAGTAAGATATACCTACCTTGAAGGCAGTGAGGATCTTGTTGTACCTTTCAGTACTAAACTCCCCATACCATGTTGTTTGTAAGTCGCTACCATTTGGATTGGCCTCCAAATGATCAATGGCTGCAAAGGCCTTGGTAGTAGCTCGACTGATAGCCACCTCAAGTGTGGCTATCTGAGACTCAGAACACGACGTGTATGTCGCGGCCAGGCTCCCGGCTACAGAAGACAGAACACTAAAGAGATGAGTAACTCGCATATTGGTGGTCTTGGTCAAATAGGTCAAGTTAGAGATTCACCGCCTGCAATTTACTTGGGAACGGTGCGTGTTATAAAGAGGTTTGGCAGTATCCTTGGCACGAATCCATTAGGAAGGTAGATGTAACCTTGACGGCATGTTCCCATTTTGTCCATTTCCCCGTGCTTTCCGTCCCTTTCCGTTCCTTTCCGTTCCTAAACAGGTGGTTATGCGATTTAAAACAGGAAGTCACAAAAAAGCTTATCATATTCGTGATTGTGGCGAGATTGCGATCTCGTATTTCAGGAACAACCGCTCAGTTCCATTAGCAATGTAACCTGCAGCAAGATTGTGGTTTCGTATAGCCTAGATGTACAAGTAAAACTAAATATGTGTAGAGAGCATCGAGTGTCCCCTTTCATCTATTTTGCACGGTTCATTCATATCATCATATCTCTCAATTGTGCGCATATACAACTTGGATTGGTGTTTTATAAGGTTACATTCAACGACAAAAGAAGTCTCGACAACAAGACAAATCATTTCAATACTTAGTTTGTTTAATAAAGAGAGGGAAGAAATTAGCACAAAAATGGCCAGCTGTGCTTATCAAAAAAACATACTAGTAACCGTAATTGTCGGGGTTGATCAAGGGCTTGATGTTGGGACTGAAGTGGTAACAACTGCACTTAGGAATGAAAGCCCGGTATAGATATATGTCAGTATCATGAAAATTGAAGTGCTACTTTGTTTCGGAACAAACCTCAAGAGTATCGAGTCGGTACTTGGAGAAGAAAGAAATGATTACTGATGTTAATAGCTATTTCGTGAATAAATTTGAAGAAGCAACGAGTCCTGCCAGTGGTTTTCCTTTTATAAGACTTTGTGAACTCTCCAGTCCGAGTCCTAAGTACCTACACGACCTACATTGATACGTAAGAAACTAGAAATAGAGGCCCCATTGTTGTTACTTGAACGTAAGGCCAGAGATTAGATATATCTGGAATATAATAGAGTAGAACAGCCCACGTTTCCCCCCTCATATGTAGCCATATTCTTGTCAACTAATCGTTGGGGCACAAAACAAAGGAATACTATCCATAATCTGGTTTGAGCTATCATGGGCAACTTGTATCAACTTCAAAATTAAATATGTTAAAAGTCAGCCTGTCGGCTCTCCCAGGACGCAAGACTGCCCTGCGCTCTAGGATATAAATCCTTCTGTTCGCCATTCACCTTATGCGTGCCATTCACGCCATTCGCCTTAAGAGGAGGCCCATAGCCACCACCAGAAGGCGTGTCCATCAACAGCTGGTCCCCAGCCTTAACCTTGAACATGGTCTTCAGTCCCAGGTTCACCTCCCTGTACGACCCATCCGCCTGCTTCCGCCTCCAGATATTCCTTCCGTACGAGCCCTGATCACCACCACGGGTACCGTACGGCCGCGTGGTCCTTCTCTCCGTGATGACACTGAAGCTCAGCGGCGCCAGCGCCTCGTAGACTCTTCGGGCACCATCACCGCCGTTAAAGGTGCCCTTGCCGCCACTTCCGCGTCGGATGCTGAACTCTCGCAGAAGAACCGGGTACCGCTTCTCCATCAGCTCAACGTCCGTGATGCTCGTGTTGGTCATGTGAGTGTGCACGGCGTGCGCGCCGTGGAACGTCGGACCGGCGCCGGAGCCTCCGCAGATGGTCTCGCCAAAGGAATAGGCGAAGCCCTTTGTCTGACCCCGCTCGTCGACGTTCTCGTCTCCGAAGAAGCCGACACAGTTCATGCAGCCCTGGGACGCTCCGATTGCCTGGAAGGCGTCGAAGATGGTGTCGCAGATGCGGGTGGAGGTGTGGGTGTTTCCGGCGCAGACAGCCGCCTCGTCTGATGGGTTGAGGAAGCATCCCTTGGGGATGATTACCTCGATCGGGGCCATGCAGCCCTGGTTGAGGGGGATATCAGTTCCGATCATGCACCGGAGGCAGAAGATGAGTCCAGAGTACGTCAAGGCCGTGGGGGCGTTCATGTTGCCGTACTGCTCGGGGGTAGTGCCGGTAAAGTCGAATACGGCACTGCCGTCTTCTTTGATGCGCACCTCCAAGTGGATGCGCGAGCTGTTGTCCATGTAGCCGATAGCACGTAAGATGCCATCTTCAGGACCCTTGGCCCTGATCTCCTTGAGGAAGCTTCGGACAGCAATCTCAGCGTTTGTCTGGATGGCATCCATGTATAGATGCACAGTCTTACGACCGTAGTGATCAATGAGCTTGCTGAGAAGCTTGGATCCTTTGTTGTTTGCGGCGGCAAACGCCTGGAGATCGGTGATGTTGTCTCCGATTCGCTGTGTGCTATTACATCCCGGCCTTGTGCCTGGCTCGGCAAAGATCCTTTCGATGCCTTCGTAGTCGAATTTGCCATCGCGGATCATGGTGAACGTTCTGATGGCGACACCTTCCTGCCACAGCTCGGTGGAGTTGGGAGGCATGGAGCTTCCTCCAAATCCTCCAATGTCTGTGTGATGGCCACGAGAGGCAAGGAAGAAGAGGATATCCTTGCCGTCATCATCAAATACGGGAGTGATGACGGTCAAGTCGGGTAAATGTGTGCCTCCGTGGACTACGCGGGGAAGAGGTCAACTTGAGAGATCTATATCACGTTCTGAGGAAGTACTTACCAGGATGGTTGGTGACGTAGACATCACCAGGTCGCATCGTATCACCGAGCTGGTCGATCTGCCCCTTGACGGCATAGCTCATGCTGCCGAGGAATACAGGAACGTGCGGTGCATTGGCGACCAGGTCACCGTTGGGGCCGAAGATAGCACAGGCAAAGTCCAGCCGTTCCTTGATGTTGAGGGACACGCTGGTCTTGTGTAATGCCCGGCCCATCTGTTCGGCGATGCTCATGAATCGATGACCGAAGAGAGAGAGCTGGACTGGGTCGACGGCGGGCGCATCGTTGTTTCGGGGTGTCTGGGCGGCGACTTCGATGACGATGTGGTTGGTCAGCACCTTGGCTTGGCTTCCAGGTGTGACAATGATGGTCTGGGTCTTGTCAATGATGACGGCAGGGCCGGTAACGAGATGGCCTGTGGGAAGGTTTTGAAGCTGGAAGACCTTCGCCTGGTGGGAGCCTCCATGCTTGAAGTAGACGGGGCGCTTATGGGTTTTGTCAGTATGCAGGTGATAAAGGGAACAAACAGAAATGCTTACAGTTTCAGACGCGAGGGATTCTTCCTTGGTTGCAACGAATTTGTCCTCCTTCAGCTCTCTCGAGAGCAAGTCGTTGTCTTTTGTGTTTTCAGTGCTGATGCCGATGGCTCTTATGCGGATGTCGTCGACAAGGATCTCTCTGTCGCCAGGAAGCGTAAAGGCAAACTCTCGAAGGTGCTCTGCGATGAACTCCCTCTTCCAGTCACCATCAGCTGGCTTCAGAATCATGAGAGTCGTGTCACTACCGCGGTAGCGAAGGTTGAGGTAGATCTCGTGTTTGATCGCGGACTTGTCGGTGCCTTGCTTGAGGAGCTCGGCCGCAGTGGTCTCGCAGAGATACGTATGACGGGCCTCAATCTTAGGCAGCGTTTCAGGCGTCAAGAACTCGTTGCAAGGCTCCTGGCCTTCCTGCACAACTTCGGCGAGAGCCATGCCGTACGCGGATAGAAGACTAGAGTACTTGTGCAAGACCACTCTCTGGATTCCCAAGTTCTCGGCAATCTCACAGGCGTGCTGGCCACCAGCGCCGCCAAAGACAGCAAGGTTATGAGAAGTTATTTCGAATCCTCTAGCCTCGGTCAGAGCGCGAATAGGGCGGCACATGGACTCGTTTGCGACTTCGATGAATCCCACAGCAACCTCCTCGGGCGACAGATCACGGCCGGTGTCTTGACGAATCTGCTGGGCGAGCTGTTCGAACTTCTCCCGAACAATATCGACATCCAGTGCCTGGTCCTCGGTGGGGCCGAAAATCTTGGGGAAGTACTCGGGCAGTAGTCTGCCAAGCAGCAAGTTGGCGTCCGTGATGGTGAGAGGACCGCCCTTACGATATGCAGCTGGACCAGGATGAGCGCCGGCACTCTCAGGCCCGGCCTTGAACAGACCGTTTTGCCAAGTGAGGATACTGCCACCACCAGCGGCGACGGTGTTGATGTCGAGCTGGGGGCTCTGAATTGTGACACCTGCAGTAGTGCTCTCGAAAATGTGGTCGAAAACACCACCGAATCGACTCACATCAGTTGATGTGCCACCCATATCGAACCCAACTGTGGGAGTGACTCCATTGTATGATGTGCGAGCATATCCGACGAGACCACCGGCAGGGCCGCTTAGAATTCCCTTCATGCCGCTGAAGGCTCTAAAGTCGACGAGACCGCCGTCACTCTGCATGAACTGGCAGCGAAGGCCATCGAGGTTGCCACCTGCGAAGCCAGAGGCAAAGCTGCGGATGTACTCGTTGGTCACAGGGGTGAGGTAGGCATCGGCGGAGGCAGAACCTCCTCTAGCCACCATCTTGACCATGTTGGCACCGACGGCGGATGAGATGGAGACGTGGTCGAAACCCATCTCACGAGCAATCTCCTCTACTCGCTTCTCGTGCTCCGCGTACAGGAACGAGTGCGCCAGGCACACCGCCAGTGTGGTGTAGCCGTCGTCCTTGAGCTTCTGCAGCGAGGCTCTGGTTGTTTCTTCATTAAGCTTCTCAATTACACGGACATACTCGCCGCCAAGGCCCTTAACTACCTCTCCCTGGATGTCCTTGCGAACACCGTCGGCTCGCTTGGGAGCCTCGTCGTAAAACTCAACAGTGACTCTCTCGTCAACCTCGACGACGGCATCGTACAGAGTGGACGGCTTCTTGATATTCAAGGCAAAGATATCGGGTCTTTGCTGCGAGCCGATTTCCAGGACATCCCGGTGGCCCTTGGTGACCAAGAAGGCGTGGCGAGTGCCTTTTCGCTCCAGAAGGGCGTTGGTGGCGACGGTCGTTCCCATGCGGATGGCCTTGATGTGCTCCTTGGGCAACAGCTCATTCTTGGGGATCTCGCGACCGAGATAGTGTGATAATACTCTTCTTACACCTTTAACTGCTGTTAGAGAACGAACGGATGAGATGTTTTAGCCGAGTAGGAGACTGACCTTCTGTGGGCGCATCTTTGTAGTGGTCGGGATCTACGGAAAGCAGCTTGAAGACGAAATCGTCTTGGCCGTCGACCGAAGACCAGACGTCTGTGAAGGTGCCGCCTCTATCCATCGCAATGGAGATGGATGCGGGCGGCAGAGTCGATAAGTTTGCGACACACATTGTGAATAATTATTCGTTATACTTTTGATGAAGAATAATAGTAGGGGGAGATGCTGAGCGGTGCAGGCATGAATGAGCACACTGAGGAGACGTATCTCCACGTAACAAATGGATTAATGAATGGTGCGAAAGTATGCTGTTCGTGGGTGTTTCATGCCCCAAAGGACTTGACGAAGCTGTGTATTTGTATATACAGACGTGTGTATACACCGATGGGAGGTTGGATGAATTATAAGATAGCCAGAGAAGTCAAGTCGAATCGACCTTCCAATGTTCCCGGCTGCCCCGCATCGGCTTAAACCCGCTGGTGTCCGTTTGGCAATCCCTTTGATTAATATCCCGGGTGCCTGCGATGTCGGGGTCCTTTCGATGGCGAAGCTGACGGTGGGTTGGGTGCCGTAGATGTGGAGGTGTCTGGGACGGCGGGGGCAGCACACTCACTGCATAAGCGATGGATGGGACCGGACACATCCAAATGGCCAGAGATGCGGGGCACCGTGATGAATCGACTGGACTGCATATCTATTCACGTCCTGGCACTCGTTGACTGGTTGAGTGCGTGACCTCGCGTTGACCATCCCAAAATATTTAGGTTATCGCCTGCATGCCGCTACCCTATATTGCCCATTCTGGCTTATCGCGCTCGCAGTCAGTTATCAGTATCCGCTCTGATTGGCCGACGCGAGTCACGAATCGACCTTCCCTCGCTGAAGCCAAACGCCCCGCTGGAAGACCCGCTAATCCGTTATCGGGTCGCTGCCATTTCCTGCTCTAAGCCAACTTGCGGCCATCGTGGATCCATCCCCATCTCTCCTCGCTTCACTTCTCCTCCCCTCACGAGCCTCGTCGATACCTGTCGATACCTCGCACTATCAGCTCAAGCCGGGCCCCGTGTCGAGTGCCTGAATTCCCCTTTGCTCCTTGCTCAGTGTTCCCCAGACGGATTCGTCTCAGTTGTGCTCCGGTGCGTTGTAGTCTAGCATCCAGCGTGCTCCGCCAGATCGAGCCCATCTGGCCACCTCTTATCACGACCATGGCAGATCCCGGCTGTAATGAGAAGAGGCGGAGGACTGCCTGCTGGAAATGTAAAGGTAGTTCTCTCCACCTGCTGAGCCGGCCCAAGGCCCCTTTGTGCCGCACAGGCTATCCACCTGGTCCTGACTCCTGCCAGGGTCCAAGATCAGCAGTGAAACCACACATGCCATGAGAACAACGTGTGTTAACTGGTGACATCATTAGAGCGTCGAGTGAAATGCAGCTTAGAAACACCTCGCTGCCGCAACTGTATCCGATCTAACCATCAATGTCACTATGGCCTGAAGTTGACCTGGAGAGAGGAGGCTCTTGCCCAGGGCATATGCTTCGGCCGACAAGGTACGACTAGCCATGCATGCATCCCATTCCTTGTTTTGTTCTTCTGTTTGATGCTCTGCGCCCCCACGTCTATTTCCCGAGTACACTTCTGAATACTGATACTTGGGATTAGGTGTCTATGGCCGACCATCAAAGGGTCCCGTTCTGAGGCACACACCGGCGCTTCCTTGCTATCGAGGGAGCTTCTACTTCTTAAACGCTTCATCCAAGCACTTTGTGACCCAATATGACCAGATATCCAAAGTAACTGAAGCTGCATCCGCGTTTCAACATCCCTCAACCCCTCTCAATGTACCTGAGGGAGACAGCGGAATGGATGGAAGTGAAGGTGAAGCCCAGCAAGAAGTTGAAGAGCTGCCGGCTCACGATGAAGACGACTGGAGTACTTTAAGTCTGAACCGACACCTTGACTCTTCAACAAATATTAGCCAGTTTTATCTCGTGTCCTCCGGTAAGGACCCATTCGAGTTTCAACTCTTCGACTACTATGTCAACGCCTTATGCCCGAATTTAAGCAGTCTGGCCACCGAAAACCCTTACCGGGACTTCATCGCACCGTTGTCCTTGACTTCCAAGGCACTCTACTTCACTGTCCTCAGCTGGGCGGCATACGAGCGATCCTATGAGGCCGCCAACCGCCATGCGCTGATCAACCTCTCCACCAAGTACAAGGTAGAGGCGTTAAGGTGGCTTAGACAAGAAGTCATATCCTGCCAAGAGGCAGTGGGCCACGCAAAGAACACGCTGACAGCTCTGCTCGCTACCATGATTACCCTGTCTGGACTCGAGATCGTGGAGACGTGCTCATCAACTTGGATGGCGCACCTCAAAGCTGGCCGCGCAATCTGCAACATTCTCTGGCCGGGCGGGTTCGATATGTTTGACAAGTTCCAGAGATTCTGCGTTACCTGGCTCGTGACCCACGATGTCATGGGCTGGAGGATATCGGAGCAGGAGACGCTCTTCGAACCGCGCGAGTGGTTCGCAACTGACGATGAGATCGAGATTGACGCCACCATTGTCTGCTCCCGCGGCCTGGTAAAGCAAATCTCCGAGATCAGTGCTCTGATAGTTGAGGCTCGCAAGGCTGACATGGCATCGGCGGACCCCGAGGCTGTTCAATCCTTTAGAGCACGACGGGACAGAGTGGAGAGGACGCTACATCACCTTCGGCAGCAAATCTCGACTGACCGGGCCTCAGACTGGGCGGAGCTGCTCGAAATCGCCGAGTGCAAGAGGCTGTGTGCCCTTATATACCTGTATGCCGGCGTGGACGGGGTCAAGCCACTCTCGCCGACCCTTCAGCCCCTTACGGCGGCTGTCGTGAGAATCCTCGCCCGGATGCCACCAAAACCGACCATGATCTTTCCTCTGTTCATCTTAGGCACCTTTGGCGCGTGGGCGGAAGATGAGCGGCGGATGATACTGGATAAGTTCACGGAGATGGCTAATGCGAGGCCGCTTGCGAGTATTCTCAAGGCGAAGGAGGTAGTGCAGGCTGTTTGGTTGGATAGAGATGTGGGAAAGGCTGGACGATGGGAGGATCTCGCAGAGCAGAGAGGAAATCTTTTAAGTCTGGCGTAGCAACGAAGATATGTTATGAAGCAAATTGCCAACCAATTACAACGTAAATATCCAAGTATCTGTCTCTCATCGAATCTAACTGATGTGTCGCTTGCTTCATAGCACTAAAGCTTCTCTAGACGCACATTAGGTACCATCGTCTGCGGTACCCAGTCTTTGACATCCTTCAGATCCTCCAATCCGCCCGGCCGCCAGTGTATGTCATCTGGACCACCCTTAAGATCTTTCTTCCACTTCCACCTAGCCAGGTTCTGCTCCTCGCGTTCCAGGACATCCCGAACCCAGCGCCCGGCCACCGGCAGCATCTTAAACGCATGTCCGCTGTCCCCAGAGAAAACCATGAGAGACTGCGCTTCAGTGCCTGGAACGAAGTCGATGATGAAATTGGAGTCGACCGTATCGCCGCACCAGCAGATGAACTTGCGCACGAGGGGCAGATGAGAGAACTGCGGCATGGTCTCGGTTATGAGTCGCACGATTCTGTCCTCGTCATCCCGGGGGATGCCCCTCGTAGCATCATCTTTACTGTGTGATGGTAGGCTGACCTGTCCATTCCCCCCGGCTGCAGGCTGGTAGTTGGTCAACCCAGCTCGATGGGCGGCCAACTTGACGAGGCCCGTATCGGCATCCGGCTCGAAGAAGAAGCCCAAGTCCCGGCAGTTGATAACGGGGATGCCAGCCAGGCTCCTCGCCTGCTCCCCCGTCAGCTGTATATGAGCAACTGACCACGCCTTGGCTGTAATTTGACCGCCCAGCTCGGGGATGAGACGGGCAACGTCCGCCCCAAGACACACGATCGTGCGAGAGGCTTCGTGCTTCCGTCCGGATGCTGCCTGCGCCCCGAGGCAGCGTTTCCCATCGAAGAGGAGCGATGCGACGAGCCCGTCGCGGGGGCCTAGCACGAATCGCACCCCGCGAGCTGCACACGTGTCGTACATGGCCTTCATGGCCCTTCCGGCTCTGGCGTATCCTCCGAATTTGTTATAATAGCCTGTCCATCCCTTTGCAGCGCCCGTGAGCGATGGAGCAACAGCCTGAAGATCCTCTCGCGACTTTATCTGGGAAAGTGAACCGGCCGGAAATTTGGGGTTGTGTTCAATCGAACCGAACGATTTAGATAGCGAATCTCTCTCGCGCTGGCTGGCCGCGGCCGAGTTGGCTATGACCAGACCAGTCGGTCGGTAGAAGGGGGCGAAGAAGGGCGACTGCCAGGCGGAGATGGCCTCAAGAGCGAGGTCGGTGTAGAAGGGATCTTCATATTCGGCACGGACGATTTTGTTGAGGTCGCAACCGGCTGAGTAGGGCGAGGGGATCTCTGAGGCTCTGTCGAGGACGGTGATGTTCTTGTAGCCGTTGTGGGAGAGTTCGTAGGCTGTGGACAGGCCAAAGGTCCCTGCACCTATGATGAGGATGGGGTCTTCCTTGCTGGGCGTGCTGGTAGCCATGTTGCCAATTGAGTTGGTATCATGATACTGAGGTCATGCTGGCGTTGTATGGGCGATTTGTTCTCGTAGTTAAAGGCCAGTGAAGCGAAATCGCAGCCCAGGATGATGCCGACGAGGATGAATCCCAACAACCATCATACGATTGCTCGTCTTCGGATTATCGCAGTGGAACCATTTGTCTGTTGTGCCGTGTTAAAGAGGTAGTCCAGGAGGTTATCCATCAGCTGACTCTATCCCCGGCGTGGAGATGGTGGCGAGGAGTAGATATGCCGGAGAGATTTAGAAGTTCGAAACGACCTTCCTTTGCTTTTTGAGGCCTGTTGGGGGTTGTGGGGTTTTATGCTGGGTCGGAGTCTTCGGCCACCACCAGGGTCCCATCACTGGACTGGGGTATATGCAACATGAGCAAGCTAATTGGAACTAATACCTGTACGATACATATGTACAGTCACAAGCTACAAGCTGGTAGTGCTCAGAAATCACCTTTAATTGGTCAAGCAAGAATGCTACCAGGCTTTTAGCGGATTTATCAGGGGGGGAGCGATCAGGAAACTACTCAACGCACGGCTAATTGTTGCACATGTAAACCATGATTTATCATCAAGAGTAGTATAGACATATTAATTACCAATAGTAATGGCCAGTTTCACTTCATTTTCAGAAACTATTCCGAAATTGACCACTCTCCACCCCCAGATACCCCAATCCCCGCAAGACTTAGTTCTATGAACATGGATGAGTGAGCAATCCATTAATCCGTAGTTCCCCTCGCCCTTGCAAGTACTGCTCTGTCCTTGACCTATCCTAAGTAGTGTAGACGAATCCTTCCTGCTCAAAGTCGGTCTTGTCCAAGAAGGACTCCACAGCGTCCTCAGTGGCGGTAGATTCAATAGCCGCGGCACTCTTCCTCTTATTCTGCCAAGAGGCCAGAGCCCAGTAGCATGCCATCAATCCAATGCAGACACAGTAGCAGACAATCATGGAGATGGTGCCGCCGACGTATGCAGGAGCCTGAGTGGCGATGAATGTCTGAGGTCCGATGAGATTACCAACAGCGTAGCCAATGTACAGGATCGCGAACACGACCGTCTTCTTGGTATGGCCAGCCGTGTTTGCCTGTGCCAGTCCGATACCGACCACGTAAGGGCCGAAGTAGGTGTAGAGAAGGTACAGGCCCACCATCTGGCCTCCCAGGTTGGAGCGGGGGAGGGCCTTGACAACAGCTGTGCCCACGATGGGAACCACGCAGGCCAGCATGGTCACCAAGCATCGGCGGTTCTTCCACTTGGCCGAGATGAGGGAGAAGACGAAAGCGGCGAGCGTGGACATGACGCCGGTGGGCATCGTCAGAAGAGACGCATTGACGCCAGAGTAGCCGAGACCGGCAATAATGAGACCGCCGAACGTGGTCAGACCGCCATTAGGAATGTTGATGGCAATGTTGAAGAAGAAGATGATCCAGGTCTTGGGGTCGATGACGGCCTCCTTGGCCTGGGACCATTTCCAAGTGTGGTTGACGATTCCGGTCTTGTTGGCTGCAAGGCGGTTGACGGCGTGGTACTTCTCCTGTTCAGTGAGGAAGAAGCAGTCCATCGGTGTGCCTGGGAGCCAGACGAAAGCGATGATGGACCAGAGCATGGAAACGGAGCCTGTTTTGTAGCGAGTCTGGTTAGCGTATTTTCTTCAGAAAACATCCTTGCTGTAGTCTTATTTCAACTCACCAGTCAAAAGAAACAGATATTGCCAGATAGCCAGGGGAGCAGTCGATGGGATGTGCCCAATAGCCCAGGAAAGAAAACCGTTGACGACCGAACTGGCGGCGGCGAAAACGAGGGCGTTTCGTGGGGGCTGCTCTTCCTTGAGGTAGAAACCGGCGAGAATCAGAGAGATTCCTGGGACAATGATGGCTTCGAACATTCCTGTTGGCGTTGTCAGCAGACTATTCTCTTATAAAATCTTCTTCAAGTTTCAATTGGCATACCCATGATAAATCGGAGAGCGGCGAGTCCGGCGAAGTTGTGGCATGATGCCATGATAAGAGCGCAACCAGACCAGCCGACGGAGCAGGCAGACAGGTATTTGGCGCTGGGGAGTCGGTGGATAAGCCATGAAGATGGAAACATTCCAACAAGGGCCTGTTGATGTTTTGGTTAGTCGATGATTCAACGATTGCTGCCTATTCATATTGAAAGTCTCTCATGACTTACACCCAGTGAAAGAATAGAGCCGAGCCAACTGTATTGCTGGCCGACCAGGCCATTGTCCTCACGAAGTCCATAGAGAGCCGCAGTTCCAAGGGCAACTTTGTCGATCCTGTTAAGCCGATGTCAGCAGTTAGAAATAACGCGAACATATTAAGGACAATCCTTACGCTCCGAGGGTAGCAACAAGGAATAACTGTAAGCAGAGAAGTTCACGTTAGCCTCGTGGTCTTTCTATCATGCAGTGCTGGATGCCTTCATACCATTGGCAGCAGAATCATGTCCACCTTCCGCATAAACTTCTTGTGCTGTGCGGGCGTGAGGGGCTCATAGTGCTCAGCGTTTGTGAGGTAGGCCGCTGCCTCATCCGTGTTCTTGATATCAATCTTCAGAACTTCGCCCCTTTCCTCCTCTCGCGAGGGAGAGGAGGTCTCCTTGGGGGAGATCTCTTTGTCTGACGCAGCCATGAGGTTAAAGTTTCGAGAAGATGCCGTTCAAATATCGGCGACAGGGGACTATGTAGACTGATGGTAGGAGTTTGAAGGCGACGATCCCAATGCAGTGGGAATGCGAGCCTTATACTTGACAACCGTTTTATCAATCAGGCTGGATCAAACAGCAAAGAGCAGACTTGATAAGGTGTTCCACAAGGCTAGTGGGCTATCACCATATAATAAGTAGTGGTGGGTCTCGTCTGTACCCCGGACTTATCGTGACTGGAATCTCGTGAGAGAGCGGGGGAAAGACAAGATAGGTCCAGGTTCGTTCCCCACAGGAATAAGCCCTCGTCCTGGCCGTGGTTATCTGGGAATCGCCTGGGCTCCATTGCTATCAAAGCGCCGGAGCGTCCAGACTAGCGATGCTTGCAGATAAGCGGGCATGGACCATGCCCTAGGCTGTCACATGGAGCCGAGATCGCAATTTGAGTTGGGTTTCCATCTTCATCGACGCTGTTTCTGATACAATGAATGACATGACAGGCGGGTTCCCATGCACCTGGCACCCCAACCCCATCATGTACCGGGTTGTAGGGAGACAGCTTGGGGCAGCCCGGCCATGCGAGTCATGGCATGGGCTAGACAATACGTAAGCGGCGACATGGGTCAGCCGGCAGAGTTTGATAGCGCGGATGGTGGAGGAAGGTCGCTTCGAGCTGCGCTATTCACGCATCGCCGGCCCATTCCGATGGCCGGAGGTTGTGACTGCAGGGTAGGCAGTCCGCCTTGTCCTTCTCCGGATAGGCTTAGCATACGGTTGACGAAACGACCTTCCCCAGCGAGATGAGGTATCAAGTGACCAACTATACTTTTAGACAACTAATAGATCGCATTTTTTGAGGCTATGGAACTATCCATAACAATTTGGCATATCACCGCCCACACTATGCAGGGTCTATAGATTCGGAGAACTGCGTTTCCACAAGGTGTGGGCCCCATCTCAGTGTCATACTCCCGCATATCTCAAGACTTCGGATATATGTGTCGATTTCGTGTCCTTCACTACTTCCTCCAAGGTCTTCATTATCTGCCATCCCTGTAAAAATGGCTCATTTAAAGAACTCAAGGTGAGTGGCAAAGTTATCACCAGCCAGCCATCATTCTCTGACCAGTCCGCAGCAAAACATACACCCTCGCTTCTGGTGACAAGATCCCCGCCATCGGGCTGGGAACTTGGCAGTCGTCCAAAGACCAAACCGTCCGAGCTGTAGAGGCTGCTCTTGCGGCAGGTTATCGCTACATCGACACGGCAGCTGGCTATGGCAACGAGTCCGAGGTAGGGCAGGGCCTAAATAACTCGGGAATCCCACGCGAACAGGTCTGGATCACCACCAAGCTGAATAACCCAGATCACAAGCGTGCACCCGAGGCGCTTGAAGAGTCTCTGAAGAACCTCGGCGTCGATTATCTCGACTTGTGGCTCATGCACTGGCCTTGCAGCACCGATCCAAGCAAGGAAAATGCTCATTATGAGGACTGGGACTTCGTCGACACGTGGCGCGAAATGCAAAAGCTGCTAGCCACTGGTAAAATTAGGAACATTGGCGTCTCCAATTTCGGCATTACCAACATGGAGAAGCTGTTGAATCACCCATCGTGCAAGGTAAGTTTTCTTGGCGTTATAAAACACAAGAAAACCGCGCTGACTTACTTCTAGATTGTGCCGGCCGTGAACCAAATCGAATTACATCCGAACAACCCCTCTTTCAGGCTGGTACAATATTGCCAGGACAAGGGCATTCATCTGACCGGGTATTCGTGTCTGGGCAGCACAAACTCGCCCCTCTACAAAGACCCGACCTTGCTCTCAATCGCCAAGGCCAAAGGCAAGACTCCCCAACAATGCCTACTGCAGTGGGGAATTCAGCACGGCTGGGATGTCATCCCCAAGTCAGTCACGGCATCGCGTATTCAGGACAACTTCGATCTTGATGGATGGGACTTGACAGAAAACGAGATGAAGAAGCTCGACGCCCTGCCTGATCGGTTCAAAGTGGGCAACGATGACTGGCTGCCGATTAAAGTCTTTTTCGGAGATGATGAGGGACCTGTCAGATCTCAAGATGAAAAAACAATCAAGAACAGATCTAGTCTGTAAGGGAAATAAATCTTGCATCTATTTTCTAGCTTGGTTTTATCTTCTTTAGGATTGTTTATGTTAGACAGTGGTATGCTAAATAGATGGCGATGTAAGAACAATTCCAATGTAAGTTTCAGTGAAGGTGTAATGTAGGGTCATGGATGGGATGCCTTTTGTGTTCTCTCGCCATATCGGATACTCCCGCTAAAGAGGCCCAGCCCGAGAAACGTGAGAACCATTTAATCAGTCGCTCTCTGCGTACCTAATAGACGGCCTACCTGATCGGATTGCATGGTCGGCCTCAACCTTCTCCATACTTTCCAGCGCTCGCTTGATGAGTTCCTGCGTGTCTGCATCCGAGAGATCTTGCTCGCTCACACCCTCTGTGTCGTCCCACCTGTCATCAAACCACTTCCCTTTGTCCTCGTTGACTTCTGATTCCAGGCAGACCTTAAGAAATTCTTTCCAGAGTGGCCAGAAGAAGCGTCGGAATTGTCGATTTTTCAGGAACACATTTCTTCGGCGGAGATGAGCATCAAACCACAGCCTGTTGGGGGCATGAATAAACCACAAACACATCAACCGTACGGAATCTCTCCTTCCTATCCAAAGACGGCGATCACCAAACGGCCACGTGAGGTGCAAGTTACTGAGGTATGATTCCTGTTTCCAGAAGGAGAATCCCAATTCGGATAGTTGAGCACGCCAGGCCGAGTAATTTTCGTAAATCTGACTAATGCCTGCCTTGCGTAGATCATAAACTGCACATAAAACTTAGAAAATATCGTCAATCTTTCAATTCTCCTTGGTGACGCATGGTAAAGAAGCGCGGGCTAGCACTAGAGCTATGTTGCTGAAACTCACAATCTCTCCACTCATGCCTGTCCGCGACGCGTTGTAAGTGAGGCCATTCTGACCACAAACCTTCACCCAGTCCCAAAGGCGATAAGGTGCCGCCATTGATGGGATCAGGGATAGTATGCAGTTGGAGGCGGAAACAAAACTCCACGAGTTTGGACTGTTTTTCATGCGGTACACGCGTTGCAATCGCAATAATTGTGTGCGAGACATTCACAGCATGTTGATTTAAATCGCGTTCGGAAGAAGTTGCGGCCAAGGTGCAGGTAAGGGCGACTATCTTGTCCACGGTAATTGTCGGGGACGTTTCATCGTTGCTCATCATCTCGGTGATGATCTGGCTTTCAGGACTGAAATTAAGATGCAGCTATTCAACATTAATTAATGAGCTGCTTTGAGGGCAGGGGATGGGATCAACAAACGTCATCGTATGGTGTTTTTGGCATCACCAGAGGGGAAATGGCGCCTTCTTCAGCCATGACGATAAGTGTAGTATGATTTCTTGAGCTCAAAGTCGATGGAATAAGGTGGGCTCAAAAATCAAATGCCGCCGGCGAGGGCTGCGGCGGGTGAAGGACTATCAGAGAGATTCGGTGGTAGAAAGCCTTCTGTTGGAGTTGCCTGCAATCGATACAATCCTGCCGATAACAAGATTGCATTTAACAAGTGTGTTGAGAAAGGTCGGAGGTAGAGAGAAACGTGCGAGAGCCAATTCAATGATATAGTGGCCGTAGCAAGAAGCACTATTGTGTACAGCTTATTGTGTTAAAGAAGGAAAAGAGCACCTCTCCACTTATGATAAAATTAGTTAATACAAGGAGAAACCCAGGAGATCGAACTCGCAGCCAGCCAGACGGGCAGGAGGGCGTTCGGCAGAGCATCGCTTGAGCGTGGTACGCAGGCACAGCACGAATTTAACAAGACGCCAGACAGGCCTGCCAGGACTAGGCAAACATTTCAGAATCTTCAGCAGTAAGACTAGGCCTTTTATTGATTTTTATTGTTTGCGTGTAAGAAGTATCTCTTTCATAGTCACCAAGTGGATGGCTGCGGTCGTGTTTTCATGGTGTCTTGATATTCGTAACAGGTATTCAGATTGACAGTGCTTCTCATAACTAAACTACCTAAAGACCAGCACCTTGCATACAAATTAGGAGGCTGTTGGTGTTGGGAGACAAGAACACGCCGAGGAGACACGGCTGATCACGTTGCCCGTGCAAGCCTCCGTGGCATATATAGGCACATCAGTAACCTGCGCATTCCAGCCATCTGTGAAGTCAGCACAAAACTGCTGACTCTCCTCCAATCGGCCGCTAACACTCTCGGCGCGCAATGATCGCAGGCAGTTGTCGGCATTGCACGTCTTGGCTGGGCACGGCGCATACTTGGTGGGCTTCACGAGGAACCCGCCGCGCTCAATGGTGTTGATAAATACATAACCAGACTTGAAGCCGGCATACGAGTGCCACGAGCCTGAGAATTTGACGGCGCCGTTGCCCTCATCCTGGTCGTCCTCGGGATAGGTATCAAAGTAGGCAACCTCACAGACGCTGTTACCCGTGGGATCAGAAGGCACTGACGAGATATCGTAGACGCGAACACCGGCTCCGTAGTTGGACTGGTAGATGTAGTTACCCCAGACGTATTGGTTGTGGTCAATACCGCGGGTGGTGGCCTTAAACAGGCCCGTCTGTTTCGGGTTTTCCAAATCGCGGATATCCCAAATATAAGTCACAGGATATCCATCGGCCGCTGGGCCCACTAGATCGTATTCATCATACTCGTCATCCATGAAAAGGTACTCTTGGTTGTTGACATCGTTGACCCAACCTTGATGTGTGAAGGTGGCACCCTCATAGGTGATCCGGGAGATGATGGTAACTGCGCTCTTGTCTGTAACATCAAATCTGGACACAGCATTAGTTTTGGAGATTGGTGAGATATTGGAGTAAAGGGGAGCCATACACTGTAAGAGTATCTTCATTGTAGCCGTAGCAGATCTCTCGACCAACGTATTTCTCGTCTGGCCCACGGTATACTAGACATTGGGCCTGCCAGGAGTTAGAAAGCAATAAAACAACCACGTGGAGAGTATTCATTGATCTTACATCATGTGTGTAGCCGTCTTGGCCGTCGCAGCCCAACGAAATTGGGTTTGAAGGGTCATCAAGCGTGAAAAAGTGAAGGCCACCCATACAGCCTTGGTCTCGTGGCTGAACACCCACAGCAACACCGTAATTAAGTTCCTCGTTGATCACGACGTTGTGACTTCGGCCAACTGGAAGGGTCTCGTTGAAATGGCCAGTGAGATCTTCCGCGTTGGTAAACCGATGGATGCCATTGGAGCCATCCAGGGGGAGAAGCTTGGTCATGTCGAAAATTTGGACACCGTTGCCAACAAGCTCACTTCCAATGACCATGTAATGCTTGTATGGACGGATTTCGGTCCACCAGGCACCACTAGCAAGTGTCGCCCACTTCGGCCTTAAGGAAAAAGTGTTAGCAAAGGATAATTGAAGCAAGCCAGGGATTACTTACAGGAAGGCAAGGGGCAACAGGCGGCCTTCAGGAAGGATCTCGATGAAGCTCACACCATCGTATACACCGGAAGCTATTCAATCATGGTGTTAGTATAAGCGCACTAAAATAGATCCTTTTATTCCGAAACCTACCAATAAACTCCCGACCAGACTCAGGGTCGGTCCAGCCCCAGGTAGAGCTTCCAGACCTGATATTCTGGTAGTATCCAGTGGAGCCAAGGTCCTCGTGGTTGATAAAGTCCAACAAGTCCATCTAGCAATATGGTTAGTTGAAGAAAAACCACACAGGACTTGGGAAATCTTACGTTCTTGCATTTGAAGGTGTGTAGAGGGTCACCCGAGATTGCTTCGGCAATTCCATTGACACATTTAGTAGCATTGAGACGGGGGAACTGGTCACTGGCCATGAGGCCAGCCTCCATCTCGGCTTCCCAGTGTGCCTACCAAGTCACGTTAGCCATAACCTCGACGAGCTAATCACGGAGTTTAGTCACGTACGATCTTTTTGGAGATCAGTTCCTGATGAATAACTCCGGAGTCGTAGAGCCCTGTGTACGTGTGGTCAGTTTCCTTCATTTTCAGTGTAGGCTAATGACAACTGGACTTACTGGCAGCTCTTGCTTCGTCAACGGGCAATTCCTTGGCCATCACGGGGCCATTGGCCGCCGAGAGAATGGCAACACCAATGGCTGATGAGAGACGCATGGTTCAAAATGATGCTACTGACTCAATCTGAATGTGACAAGAATGACTGATGGGTTCACCCTGCTAATGGGACGAGCTCATCGATTGAAGAGAACACTGATCTATGCAGGAGGGGACCGATACTTATATGTTCCTCTCCCCTCTTTTATTGAATAGCATCCTACCCGTATTCGTTCCCATGAACCGAGCGACCAAATAGGTACGCAGGGTAGGATTGTATACGCCGATACAA
Source organism: Clonostachys byssicola (assembly GCA_902006505.2). Lineage (NCBI taxonomy): Eukaryota > Fungi > Ascomycota > Sordariomycetes > Hypocreales > Bionectriaceae > Clonostachys > Clonostachys byssicola. Next base: position 212,727 of record CABFNO020001372.1, read on the forward strand.
CGGAAGGGGACAAATCGCTCAAGAATGCCTTCTCCGCAAGAGGCCACCCACTGACAATCAGGTAGCAACCAGAGTCATGTAGTAGATGATGGTACAATCGATACTCAATTCTTGGCATGCTGACCCCTTCATGGGTCATCGCCGTTGTCCGGGGTTTGAGTTGCATCAGATGGATGGACCTAGTAGCAATTAGGCAAGAGACAAGCAACCATCGTGATACCACAAAGTATTATGCCTAGGAGCTTATTGGCGATAAGCAAAAGTTCCGCTGACCCTACTGAAATAGTCAAAGGCGGAGAAAGAGTCGAGAGGGATAATTGGTTCATTGCTCGTAAGCTTTATCACCGACGTTACGCTGTCTAGATCCGATGCAACGTCAAGCCGGATTGACAGAGCCGAAATGTCAAAGAGACTTGGATTTGAGTGGCTTGATTGAAGCGCCGTTGTCTCTAGGTCGGTATCCTAGTTGTCTTAATAACTCAAATATTAACCTTAATAATAAGAACCTTGAGGAGATATCAACGGCTCCCATAGGAAGCTAGGACACCAGCCACTTTTCGATTCCTGAAATGCTAAGATAATCGAGCTTTTGATCACAGGGTTAACATGAGGTTTTATAAAACTACTCTAGAGTAAAGACCTTGGATTGTCTTCAACTTCATGAACAGGATCATAGTTACCCTAGATATCGCCCAGTTTTGCATGGTTATCATATATCCATGACCTCTAGCGATGACCTTCGTAGAAAATATCAAAGAGTAACAAAATCCAATCATTTGCAGTGCGAAGGTCTTTTATGAGAAGAATAACTTGCCGCCATGTTAATTTTGGTCACAAGGCACGATGTTATCTTTCGACATAAATGATGTAAGTGTTCGAATCGCGACCAATCCGTTGTGCATAATGTGGTTGTGAGCTCTTGTATACTAATACAGAGAATATTATAGATTTCGAAGTACTATCTTTATACAGGTGAATATTGATTGGAACATTCAACATCATGAACATAGATTAAACTGCGAGGTTATTTATTTGCTCTCCAAATATATATATTCTTGCCAGTGTATAGAAGTAGGTCGGGCATGTGACCGGCAATCACTGGCGATGGAGTTTTTCTGGGGGGCTTTTCGATACTGTGAAAGGAAAGGAAAGACCTATTCATGGTCCCTTAGATCTTCTTTTTCAGAATCAAAGAAAGCGACAAAAGCCAAGAGGATAATAGCTTTGCATCTAACCGCGTCCTCAAAGGCCATTCTATGTTCTTTCCGCAAAGCATCCCCCGGTGACCTACCTACATAGGTAGGCAAATGTTTAAAATGTTCGAATTTGATGCTTTGGTTTTTTGGATGTCTATTTAGCCCGTAGCTTCCCGCCTCAAAATCCATCGATCGGACCTTCACGAATCTAAAGGGTTCTTTTCCTTGCTCGCAGGTTTGCTTAACAATTAACCAGCGTGCTTTCGATCAAACTAGATCTTACGCTGGATTATGGCCCATCGAGGCCTAAAAAGGTGGTCCCGTGTTATATTCACATTGTTTGCCGGCCTTGGCTCCCGGGCCACAACGTGTTATGAATATAGGCATGTACTTGCCCTTAGGAGGGTGGCAATGGAATTCCTTGCCCACTGGCTGGCACGAGCCTGTAGCCTAAAGCTGATCTCAGCATCAAGGTACAAGAGTTGTGAATATAATATATGTTCGACTTACAGTTGGTCCACGGAGCTCAAGGTCGCGCTTCCCAAAATACTCGTTGCGCACCGCAAGATACTCGTCACGGGCAGCAAGGTAATTCTCACGGGCGACTCGATACTCATTGCGGGCAACAAGTTCAGGATCCCCCAGCTGTGCTGTTGCAAGCGTATAGAGGGTAAAGATAGAGATAATAGTCTTAATAAAATACATTTTAATAATAGAGTAAGTATAATAGTATTCCGCTTTATACTGTATTGGAGAGATTGTGAGCTTAGATATAGTTTTCCAACTCAAGCAACAAGAGCGATATGGTACTAAAATCTCACTATGATCTCCGTAGTTCTGAGTTCGTAACAAGGATCGCGATGGCATGGATCGCTATGAATCCCTTTAACTGCGCATTGCCTAGGGAATACTAACGGATGCACTATGATTTTGACGAAACCACTACGTTGATCTATTTTCGGAAGTAGCCCGCCCCCCCAAGTTGTACAGATACTTTGCTTACCTATCTATACACCCGTATCAGGTTTTTAGACACAGGCGGTTTTCAACACGGGTACATACTCATATTATCTGAATATTATACTTACTAGTAAGCCTGTTCCTACTGTAACTGTGCTACAAGTCTGCTGTAAGAATATTCTCAGACTGTCAAGGTACTATTCTGTAGAGGAAGGAATATTTTCAGTCGAGGAAGGAGTATTAAGTTACTAAACACCAGAGTATATTTATCACCCCGAAGGCGCTGTATTTGCACCTACCAGACTTAGGCAAGCCTGCTAGACCTCTATCTATAGGTTAATAATGCGGTAGGCTGGGCACAGACGTAGATAGAGGGGCTATTTATAGGTGCGAGGAAGGATGATCTTTCAATTTGCTATGTGGGCTGCGGCAGTGTTGTGAGTGTGCGCTGCCGGAGCAGATTATCTAGGATCCGGAGGCGGAGCAATGACTCCGCTCTTCTCTATCTATTACCGGTCCGTCTCTCAGCTTCACCTATGCGGGCGGTTCTAGATGGGTAGGATATCGTAGTCAAGGCAGGCAAGTTGAAAGTATCATGGTGGAAACTCCCTAAGACTGATGAGTTATGTTTCTCGAAATGCCGCGAAGTGGGACGAATTGGGATATTGAGGACGATGCATTTGCTCATAACGTACTGCGGCAATCCGAACTAAGACAGACGCCAAAGAATTCCTCGCTGGCTATGGACAAGGTAAATGCTTCAACCAGCATGTGACCAGTAGACCAACACTCTAATAATATCTCTAGTCTAGATCTTCCCAGGCGATACTACATTTATACGCCACTGTGTTTCGTTTATGAGGTAAGTGAGCCTACCATTTTCCCATAAGTATCCAAATCCTAGCGATCTATAAAGGCCGGGATTGCGCGAACGCTCCATTTTCACCCAACATCGAGTACTGTATGATTCTCTTCTGGCAGCAGTTCCAGGACTCCCTCAAGCTCAGCTGGCCGTTTGGTTTGGCAGACTGCTATAGCGTCGACCCAGATACAGGACGATGCATCCTCATACCTGCTTTCCAGAATCGCCCTGAAGGCAAAACCGCGTTAAGGACCTCAACGCCTGGAGAATGTCGACGGACATTTTGACCACTCTCCTGAGCTATTTGGACATATCCCCACCATTGGTAGCATTCTCCTTCGGTCGGTTGGAGCAAGGGGGAAGGCCCTTACCAGTCATATAACCGAACAAGGAAAATATCTATCGACGCTAACATTTAGCCAGACCTACAAGGTGGTCCAAATCAATCAACTTCGACAGCATATTCGGAGAAAACACTCACAGCACTTGATGGTTCTCTGATCTGTGAGGGGCGGTTGCCGGCTATGTGGATCTTGCTATGTTAGAAAGTCCTTTCTCATGAAGAACCAATCATTAGAATTTAGGCTTAAATATTTGAATCGTCCTACCGCGTTGAGGTTATAATGAAAACGAAACAAGTCAAGTAATGGGGACGCGGTTTGTATTTATCCTCTAGGCTAGTGCCGTAGGGCCACTGAGACTAGATCTATTTAACAGCCCCGTAGAATATCCAAATGAGTGGTTGCCCTCTCTGTTACCGGTGTACCATATATCCATGCCAAGATTCCAATGCCTTTCTGGACATACTCCTGAAGGGGAAGTGCGACGAGAAAGGACAGCCTTCAAGCATAGTAGTAGTCGATGTAGAAGTCACGCTTGCCCTTACGCTTGCCCTTGCTGTCAAGGTAGAAAGGGTCACCATTGCTGGAGGTAGTAGAGGCTCTGTGTTTGTCAAGGTAGAAGGGGTCACCGTTGCTGGAGGTGGTAGAAACAGGACGCTTCTTAGAAGACTTCAGGTCATCCCCATGAATAGTCATGGGGTGAGTGCCCTTGACCTTCTTAGGCTCACTAATCGACTTGCCAGACTTGGTTGTGACAGGCTTGTCCTTCTTAGAGGTCTTGGAGCTTCCACTGCCTCGTCTGTAGATGCTGCGTTTGCCCTTGCCCTTCTTATCAAGATAGAAGGGGTCACCGTTGCTGGAGGTGGTAGAGACTCTGTGTTTGTCAAGGTAGAAGGGGTCGCCGTTGCTGGAGGTGGTGGAAACAGGACGCTTCTTAGAAGAAGACTTCAGGTCCTTGTCAGGAATAGTTATGGGGTGGGTGCCCTTGACCTTTTGAGGCTCGCCAATCGCCTTACCAGACTTGGTTGTAACAGGCTTAGCAGGCTTGGACTGGCCGCTGCCTCGCCGGTAGATGCTGCGTCTTCCCTTCTTGCTCTTCCCCCCCGTGAGATCCAGCATCATAGGGATATTAACAGAGGAAGAAGAGACCGGCCGACCACCATGTGTCGTGAGGTCCTTATCAGGAACCGCTAATGGGTGGGTGCCCTTCACCTTTTGAGGCTCGCCAATCGTCTTGCCAGACTTGGTTGTAACAGGCTTAGCAGGCTTGGACTGGCCGCTGCCTCGCCGGTAGATGCTGCGTCTTCCCTTCTTGCTCTTCCCCCCCGTGAGATCCAGCATCATGGGGATATTAACAGAGGAAGAAGAGACAGGCCGACCGCCGTGTGTTGTAAGGTCCTTATCAGAAACCGCCAATGGGTGGGTACCCTTGACTTTCTTAGGCTCGCCAATCGTCTTGCCAGACTTGGTTGTAACAGGCTTGTCCTTCTTAGAGGTCTTGGAGCTACCACTGCCACGCTCCTCAAGCATGATGTCATCGTCACGGGTATCGAGCAGGTCGTAGTTGTCGACGAGATCGGCGCGGACGGCAAGGTCATCGCCGGAGATGAACTGCTGACCCGCAACCGTGCTGGCGGAGGCCAGCAGGAAGGGGAGGGCAGCAAGAGTTGGCTTAATGGCGACCATTTTGAATTCCAAGAGAAGAGGGGAATAAAAATAGTAAAATTGTATCAATGTAAATAGAAATGTGAAAGATAAAAAGGGGAGTTTAACCAGAACCAGGCCGGTATCAACTGTCGAGAAGAAATGAGGAAAGACAAAAAGAAAAATTCCTTGAGAAGGTTGTTTTTGAATGTTTTTTGACGAATAGAAAAGGACATGCTTTCTAGACAGCAAGAGACAACATCTTATATACAGAAAATTGCCTAAGAACCAAGACATGTCCTATTTTTGTGTCCAAGTTTCAGCCATGGTCTAGCGCACGGCTCGTGCTCTAAGAGGAGTCACAGGCCATCGTGGTAGTATGGAGCAGGCAATTCGGCCGGTTTTGCCAATAATGGGTTTGTCAAGCCAAAAGATCGTCAAGAAGACACTGATTGCACCGGGGATGCTTGGGACCTTGAACCTCACCCTCGCCCTGGCCCAGTCTCAACTCCTCCTAATTCTCCACCCCCACAAAGGCACCGCCACTAGAGGGGCTCAGGCCAGAATGAATCCTTCGACAGGCTGTGATTAAGAATCCGTTAAAGAAAGCCAGGAACTGGAGTGTCTTGGCCGCGTTATTTCCCTGACCTGCAACAGGGGAAGGAAACTGATGGGGATATGTTTGTACGATTGAGTTTCGAAGGGGTATAGTACTACAGAACTTAGGGCATCCTATCATACAAAATACACTGGTTGTCATAAACTTTACGTCTTTCCCATTTGTGAGAGCTGTAATTCGGCCGCGATGCTGATTCACTTACTAGCACTCATGACAATGAAATATCTCAAGGATATTTTACCTCCTTTTTGCCTATGGCTAGATGAAGCTTTAGGAATGTGGTGGTAAATTTGGGGCTCCGTACTACTAGAATAGGAGCATACGTAATCATGTTTCGGCAGTCTAAGACTAATGGTCTAGAATCTCGCGGTTCCTGAGTTTATGACATGGATCGCGATGGCATGAATCCCTATGAATAAGGATCGCGCACAGGGATCGCGATGCTACAGTTGCCATGAATAAGGATCGCGATGACATGGATCGCGATGATACAATCGCCATGAAAAAGGGTTGCGCTAGAATGGATCGCCACGAATAAGGATCGTGATGGCGTGACTCGCGATGGCATGCAGATGAGTTTCTCTGAGCGCGGTACTGTAGCATCGCCTCTTGCACGCAGGTCAACGCTGATATCAACGTCGTTCAGTTCTACGCACTAGGAATAGGGAAACAGATTTCTCGAGGGACTTGTAAAAAATCAAACCCACCAGTCGGAGAACTTTGCTTTGTCTTTCTACTCAACGGCCTACTTAATGCCCACCGCTTTAGCAACATGTTAAATATAGTTGGTAGAACTAGGGTAACACGTCTCAAGGTGATTTGATCATTTACCCAGAAGGTCTTCGCCTCAGTCTAATGCCATATGTATAGTTTTGCTCAGGGTTCATCAATATGGAAGTCTATAATCTTGATTCTTCAGCACACGCCTAGTTTTCTAAGCCTATCGCAACATAGAAAGCCTCCACCAAGAAGCTCTTCTAGCGCGACCCAAGTTGAACTCTGGAGGTGACTGGGATAAGATCTCAAGGATCACAAACCTTAGTATGCTACATATCTCTACTATAACGGTACGTGCATCTATCCTAATGGAGTATGAAGTAATAGGTAGATCTACATTGCGGCGACGTATCTCTTCATTGTCACATCGAATTAGTTGATCTACATCTGTTGCTGGAACCTTTTTGTATGCACAAGCTGAAACAGAGCAGGTATTGTCCGACCCTTTCGGGGGTTGGGCGCAGCTTCCAGCTTTATATAGTTAATTTGAGGGTAGGTTACTCCATATATTAATTTCTATAGCTGCTGGATTTCGAAACAATCAGAGACTGTTTGATGGGTATAAATAGATCTCGAGTTGTCCCGTCTTTGATAATGCTGTCGTGAGCTTGTGAGGAAGGTGTTTAGTGGTATTATAAGAAAGGCGTTTTATAGTGTGGCGAGGACGTGTGCTCTATACGCGCGTATATTATAAACCTTATTGTTACAACTCCGCTAGGGTTACGTGGCCTCACAAGCATAATCCCGGTCACTCAAGGGTTCCTAAACCCTGGAATCACGCAGGCGTTAAGCACTATAAAAGCTGCTCCCTCGCTGCTTCCTCTCAAAGGAAAACCTCCTTTCTTCTGTATTTAGAGATAACCTTAATAGTTTGCCTCTGTTGGAACAGCTAGGCGTTACCTTTACGGGCCTTTCGGGCCGTCAGAGAGACCCTTGCCACATGACCTCGAACAGGATAAATAGGGGTCTCTGACCCCTCTAGCTAGTTGAATACAACCACCGTTATCTACTCACCTGAACCGTCTACTGCTAAGAAGCCCGGCAAAGAGCCCGGGATCTCGGCGGCGGATCCAGAGGGATAAAGCCCTTCCAACAGCCTCCCCAGTTGAACAGGTCCGGAGAGCACTCTTTAACACGTATGAATACAATCAATAGCCGTAGCCTCGAGTAGCCTTAAGCAGGCAAATCAGATCTTATTTGCCGTGATGATAATGAATACGACCAACACACAACTTCAAGCGGCCTCGGGCAGGTATATCTAATCCTATCCACCGCGGCTCTTATAAACATGTACCGATAGTAGCATCAAAGTCAATCACCACTGAGTGAATATTAGAGCTAACGTTTGTGATCATTGAGGGCTGCATTGCATGAGCCACGGCCGGAAGGGATACAAGTCAGTGCCTGCAAAGCAGCCCTAAGGGCAAGCGAAGGCAAATAGGGGAAGGGAGGCGGGGTGTAGGGTAGGTACATGTATGTAGGATCTAAGAGCTGCTCGAGGTTGCAGGTGTTGATATCATCATTACGGCAAACAGGATGTGACTTACCTGCCTGTTGCAGAAACTGTTGATCGCATTCATCAGTATTGCGGTGAATTGGGTCAAATTACCTGCTCGAAGCAGCTTGAGATTGCAGCTGTTGATCGTATTCATAAGGGTGAAGATAAATAAGATCAAGGGAGAACAACAACATACGCGCGAAAACAGCCAGCGATGGCAACTACTAAATCACGATATCACTCAGACAAATAGGCAGTCGGTACTTCAAAACCGACTAATTCACAAAATCGCCCAATTCACAGTCACTATCGCGAATCATGTGACTGCAAAACGTCCTATTATAAAATCGAATCTAGAAGCCGTGCTCCGGCTGTTGCCTTCACACATCATCAGGCTTCGCTTGATAACCCTCTAATATTAAACATTCAACTACAACCAGCGTAGTTGGATCAGATTAAATCCTTCTCTGGATTGTGGCCTAGCGAGGCCTAATTGTACATAATGTAACGACAGGTATCGCCGGCCTTCATACTCGGCCCACAAGGGGTTTTGGGCATACGCATGAGCTTGATGTCACCAGTGTCGCAATACAGTTGACTGCCCTGTTTCTTGCATTTTCCGACACCCTAAAAATGATATCAGTATCAAGGTACAAGAGTTGACAGTTGATGTTCGGCTTACATGTGTGCCGCGGAGATGAAGATCGCGGACCGCAAGATACTCGTCTCGGGCAGCAAGGTAATTCTCACGGGCGACTTGGAACTCGTTGCGGGCAACAAGTACAGGGTCCGCCAGCTGTGCTGTTGCAAGCGTTTGGAGGGTGAAGATAGAGACGACGGCCTGGATAAAATGCATCTTGAGAATAGGATGAGTGTAATGATGGTCTGCTGTTCTGTGCTGGCGTAGGAAGATTTAGAGCTTGGATATAATTTTTCTACTCTAGAAGTAACATGAAAGATTCAGAGCTTAGATATAAGTTTTCTACTCTAGAAGCAAGAGTATGAAAGATATTCATACACTCTAGCTATCCCAAAATAGTCATAATAATCATTGCAACTGCCGCTTTATGACTTGACCTCCGGCAACTAAAATCTTACCATAATCTCGGTGGTTCCCTCCCCAAACAACTACCGTGCTCGGTTATTGAGTGGCGAGAGCATGGTTGACGGAACTATACCCGAAGATCCTCTGTCCCTGGCAATTTGTACTATATCGGCTACGCATAGATATCCTCTTCTAGTTGGTACACTAAATCTTGCGAACAGAAATAACCATATAACCTGGGCGCTACCATCGCGCGCAGGCTACCCCTTCTTCCTAGCTAGACCACGGCTACAGGTATAGCTGCAGCTAGATAAATGAAATTTATTCGTAATGATCATAAATAGGTAGGCCATCTCATCCCACAGCAGCAGACAGCCAGGTCAGCTACGCAACGATCATTCATCTTTGCGAGGGACCGCCAGGCCAGATCTGCCTCGATTGCCGTCCTCACGGCAGATACTGTACAGGCATATGCGCAGGGATGGTCATAGAGCATGCCCACGGGCTCCGCTAGACCACCCATGACACTCATTTGTTTGAGTGGGACACGCGGTAGTTGTAGGATGACGGGCTAAACTTATGACATGGATCGCGATAACATGGATCGCGATGACATTCCCGATGACATTCTGACGTGGATCACTTTGAATGAGGATGAGCTTTTCTGAGCGCGGTACTGTGGCGCCATAAAAATGATTGAGATAAGTATACACACACGCGCAACGATAAAACACAAAGAAATTCTAGCAATGTTTTTATCTGAGGTGTCACATCTTGCTCGGAGGTTCTTTGACGACTACAGCCTCTCAAACTCGTCAGGTAGTTTCTCCCCATTAACCCAAGCCGATATTCCTCGGGCAAAGAGCTCTGGAAATTGCATGTCCCACCCATGCGTGGCCTCTCTCAAAAGGATTGCTCCTGACCCATCATCAGGCCAGGCCTCGCCGTGGTCCGTCCGCCTGCTCCTCAACGCCTCGGCCGTCTTCTCTATCATGGGCACGTCATCCCCTTTTGCCCCAGCGACTGATAAGGTCCTCACTTTCAACTGCCGCACGTGATCCAGAGTGAACGATATAATCCACGGGAACATGTCTGAGACCAGCTCCCAAGTGATATTCTCCCTCATTGCCACTACGACTTCGTCACTGATCTTGAGGCCGGAAAATGAAGCCTGGTACTGGAATAGCCAGATGGGGAAGCAGTTGAGCGTGATCCACATGGAATAGTAGGTGAATCTTGTCCACTGCGCCATGAATAAGCGTTTGCCAACGACTGGTGCTGCGCCTGAGACAAACAGCGAGAGCACGAGGTCAGGCTCGTCCAACGCGAGACACTGGCCTATGTAGCCACCCATGGAGACACCGACGACATGAGCTTTCCCGCCGTGGGCGTGCGATCGAATGAGCTGTGCGACATGCCGGGCCGAATTGTCAGTCGTGCCCGGCTGGATGTGGCGCGACGCGGAATGCAATGGCAAATCGGGGAGAAGGACGTGGAAGTTAGAGAGGCCCGGAAGGACGAGCGCAAACTCGAGACGGCACGTAAAGCCTCCGTGGAGAAGGACAATGGTCGTCGGCTTGTCGTCGTTCAATGAGGTGAATGACAGTGACGTGCCGGGTGAGTCTGCTGGTGAAGGTGAATCCATGACGAGCAATTAACCGGACGTACGAGTAAAACTTGTATAAACGTGTCAATTGTAAGCTCCAACCGCGAAGCTTTTCAACATAAAATCCATTTCAGTTGGTCTGAATCAGCAATGGCCGAGCGGGCTTTGGGCTGACTTCGGGCTCCGACAGAGACCCGCCTCCGACACTTTTATGCCAGACCTTGAACAGCCAAGACTGCATTATTTTCGACATTTGCTGTGCCGTAGACTATCAAGGTCCCTCAGAATGCATTTCCCGAATGCCAGCTGACCTTATTCCACCTGGTAAAATTTCTACAACTTTGTCCAATCCGATAGCCATGCATAAAACGTTGACAATCAACTTAAGAGGTAGCCTACCCTGGAGAAAGTATAGCACGTTTGACTTGCTTGGTCGAGGCGGTTCAAGATTTTCATTATGGAAATCTGACTACTGCTCTATAGTTAATCTAATATGAACGCTAATCTATGAGAGCTTGCCTAGTTGCCTAGGAAATTGAAGACGCTTAACTAGGACCCTTATATAACGTGAATCACAGATACCTTTTCCTCTGTACTAAAATCCTTGATTTATTAACGTGTAAGATGAATATCAACTACAGCCTACTCAATGAGAACCTGCCCGAAATTGGGCTCTTAACAGCGAAAGCTGGAGAAGTTAATGATTGATCGTCATCTTTTCATGCCACACATGACATGTTCCAGTGCTGATTGGCTGCAATACCAGTTCTGCCTTGCCTGGCTGCCTTACTGGCCGTCCATTATGGCTCCCTGCTTACTGTTGCCGATATGATGATAGAACCACACAAAGCAAAAATTCAGACCCGGCGGTCGTCATACCACAGGCATACCGATGCTCACAGACTAGTGCTTGGTATTTTCGACTACTTCAAACAGACCATAGGACATCGCATAATACGTGGCCAACCCTTCATCATCTCGCCAGTCCTCCAGCTGCCTGCCCCGCCCCGCCACATTCGGGCCGCTGTTGACTCTACCTTGACGATGCGTCTCATTAACGTCAAAACGCTGAAACTGGAGGAATTTCTCGACTACGAAACTCCTCCATACGCTATCTTGTCGCATACGTGGGGCAATGACTACGACGAGCTTAATTTCCGCGATGTTGAGACAGAAAAAATGGACAAGTCTACCGGCGGATGGGTGAAGCTCGAGGGGTGTTGTCGACAGGCTCAGCAGGCTGGTCTCGGGTACGCCTGGATTGACACCTTCTGTATTGATAAAACGAACTTGGTTGAACTTAGCGAGGCGATCAACTCCATGTTTCGGTGGTATAAGAGAGCCTCAGTCTGCTCCGCCTATCTGTCCGATGTCACTGGCGATGATGATCCGCGTGAGCAGAAATTTGCGTTCCGTAAGAGTCGCTGGTTCCGGAGAGGATGGACCTTGCAAGAGCTGCTTGCCCCCAAGCATTTACAATTCTACGATTCGAAGTGGAACTGCTTGGGGACGAAGAGGCACTTGTGTGCTCTCGTAACGGAAATTACCAGAATCCCCAGCCAATTTCTCTGGGGAATCACCGATCTTCACAATGCAAGCGTGGCACAACGTATGTCATGGGCCGCTCAGAGACACACGAAAAGAAGAGAAGATCTCGCATATTGCCTGTTGGGAATATTTGGCGTGACAATGCCAATGATATATGGAGAGGGTGGTGATCAAGCGTTTCTTCGCCTACAGGAACAGATCTTAAAGATATCAAGAGATGATTCTATCATGGCGTGGGACTTGAGCGCGAAGAGGCAATCCGACGTCAGCTCGGGGTTACTCATTGCTGGGCCTGTTCTAGCTGCTGCACCATCGCACTTTGCAGATTCAGGACATATTGTTCCCCGAGAGAGAGCCGCTACATCTCTAAACTCATTTGACATTGTTGGTGGCAGTCTTCGAATCCACTTGACCCTCACCACGCGCGGCGGACAAACACTTGGGTTGCTTGGCTGCGGTCCTGAGGACATTCTAGAGCAGGTGGTCGGCATCCCACTTGCTCAAATTTCACCGGAGTCTTCAAGCGAATACATCAGGCCAAGGGGGCACAATTCAATACTATTACCCATGACTTCCGGAACCCACAGCCGGCTAGATCTTGTCTATATCAAGAACGGCGGGAGGACCAAGACGCCAGCAGACGGGAATCAACGCTATTGGCTATACGACGAGTATGCACTTTCTAAGCTTGGCATAGAGCTGGTTGACGTGTTTCCTCGCGAGAATTGGGACAGAGACCAAGCCTCGTTGATTTCAAGACTTGAATCCGATGAGGATTGTAAATCTCCCACCCTAGCCCGATTTCGCCACAACACCGGAAACCTTCTACCTGCTGATTTCGTCCTGGAATTCGAGTTTGAGGTTCGCCGGAATCGCGTTGAGGCGCAGTGCAGTATTATGAAGTGTCAGAGAAGCACTGGACTCGAAGCTGTGGCCAAAATGTTCGAATGTATGAAGAATAGAGTATCCGGAAACAGGGAAGCCGGGAATGGGTCACTCAAGTTGCGAGTGACATGGCAGCCTGTCGCGCGGCAGCCAATGTTCATCCTCAGACTAGAAGAAATACTCTACCTGCGGTGTGAATCTACCGATGCAACACTTGAGTTGGAGAGATTAGACCTGATGATGGAATTTGTTGGGACTCTTGAGGCTGAAGGGTTGAGTGTTGCTGAAGAGGAAAAGAGATGGACCGATGTACAGAAGAGATGGAATAATTTCCGGCGTGTCAATGGCGGTGAAGACGGTTACAAGCTTGAAAAGTCGCATAACCGTTCCCCCTTTCAGTGGGCTGTTGAGAATGGCTATATCGAGATGAGTCGACTGCTTCTCGTCAAGACTGGCTTTGTGACAATCGCTGGCAACGATTCATGGACGCCATTGATTGCGGCATCGCGCAAGGGGTATATCGACATGATAAAGCAACTTCTCGCCAGCAAAACGATTCAGGGCGTTGATCTAGAAGCGAAGGATCCCGCAACCGGCCAAACTGTGCTGTTATGGGCCGCTGAGAAAGGCTATACGGCCATCGTACAGCTATTGGTAGAGAAGGGCGCCAACATTGAGGCAAGAGGTGCTCCTTGGCCAATGCCATGGTCAAGGACGGCATTGGCAAGGGCTGCCGAGAAAGGCCATGCGGCTATCGTGCAGCTACTGTTAGAGGAGGGCGCCTACATGCCTCTGACAGACGAGGAAGACCTACTGTTCTGGGCTGTGAAAAATGGGCACGATTCTATTCGGCTGCTTCTGCAGGAACGTGCCGCTCCCAAGAGCAAAGGTCTTACCTGGGCGATGGCTCTACCATACGCCGCGGGGATAGGGAAAAAGCTTAGGGCCAGAACCGAGGAGCCAAAAGATAGTGAGAATTAAAGTAAATTTACTTAACCAAAGATAAATATCCTACCAGTCTTTGGATATAAATTAAGCTTGATACAAAGAGAATTTCGAAAAGTAGTAACTAAGATTTTAGAAATATTTGCTTAGTTTTAATTTTAATTCTAGAATCTAAATATTATCAAAGAACTTGAATTTAACCACCGTTTTATGTTATCAAACTTGTAGCGCCCAGGCTTACATGATATTAAAGGTGTAAGCTACACCTTATTCCGACTCAACTACGTAGGTAAGGGTCGTAGTCACGATGAAGGCGTTCTTCCAATTGTTAACCAAATTCTACGATCGGGTTGAAGCTGCTTATCAAATTACGTGATACAAAGAGTTTGATTTTTATTCTATGGGCCGGTGGGACTTTTCCTTTTGAAGGATAACTTCCAATGAGCGCTACAAAGGGTTTAAAGATAGAGTCAAAGGTTAGCTATAGACTGTAATTTTATTTAAAAAAAAAAAAAAAAAAAAAAAAAAAAAGATGTGTAATGAATTACATATAGCCTGATCTTAGGATATACCCCTTGTGTAGTGGAGGGGGAAGAAGAACGCGTGTGAGACAAGGTCGGTGGCAAGGTGAAGGGCACAGTTGACAGCCAGGCCTCGAGCAAAATTGGCAGAGGTATGATATCATTAAGAGCAGGGTTCAAAGACCCAGAGGTCTGGATGGTGCGCGGTATTACTTGCCGATAAGCAAAATTAACCACGGGATGAAGTACTAACTGGGTAATGATCGACTGGTTTTGGACGGTTAGTATGGCTTCAGGAACTGGCGTCTCCATTTATACCCTGCCCGGAGCGTTATTTAATACTGACCTGTTTATCCCCCGGGTATTCAGAATTCTTTACAACTACTTCTTCCATTGAATGTCGTCGGAAGGCGAAGCACCCGAAGTTGAACAATGTTTCGGCATTCCATCGCAGCGGTCACTTTGTGGCTCGCTTCCCCCGCAACGGCCAGCTATGCCTTTTACGTTGGAAAGAACCTCACCAGTGACGGAAGTGTTCTCGTCGGTGGCACCGGAGAGGAGGTATCAAGCCACTGGCTGCAGCTATTTCCCGCCAAAGATCACCCGCCGAATGCTACAATCAGTGTCGGTGTGACAGAGGCAGCCAGCTTCCCCGGAGAACTCATCCAGATTCCCCAAGCCAACCACACATTCAGATATCTGAGTATGGAGTACTCCGACTACGAGGGGTTTCCTGCTCCTCTGACCAACGGCGGCCTCAATGAAAAGGGCGTTACTGTTCGTGATGTCTGGGCTGATAACCGTCAAGAGTTACTCGACATGACCCCAAATCCCCAGCATGGCTTGCAATACAGTGACCTTGCCCGGATAGTCATGGAAAGAGCCACTACTGCTCGTCACGGCGTCGAGATCATCGGCGACTTGATAGCCAAGTACGGAGAGTCGACCTACGGTGGCAACTCGCATCTCATCGCTGATAAAAATGAAGGATGGGTCGTGTGGGAAATGGCGGGCGGTGCGAAAATCTGGGCCGCCCAGCGACTGGGCCCCAACGATATCAAGGTTTTATACCCTGGATATATCGAAGACTTCCCAACCAACTTCACGGGACATCCGGATTTCATGGGGTCTAGTAACATCGTCTCATTTGCCATTGAGCAAGGCTGGTGGAATGAGACATCTGGCAAACCCTTCAACATCTTCAATGTCTACGGCCCTCAAGACCCTCGGTACAAAGCCCGCGATGGTGGATACAAGTTCATGTCCCAAGCTGCTCTAGAAGACGCAACTCGTGAAATGGTTCCCGTGACTGAAGAGAAGCTCATCCAACGAGTGCGTGACCACCGAATTGCCGATGACGAGGCTGGTTACGGCCAGGTGGTGAGCCTGCGAGCTGACATCGACCCTGACATGCTTCGAATTTGGATCGCCCCTACTGGATCTGTTTCTGCTCCCTTTGTTCCGTGGTGGCTCGGTGTCCAATCCATCCCTCCCGAATTTGGCGAGCATCGGTATTTGACAACCGGTGCCTCCAGCTCGTTCCTAAACCCCGACTACGAGCTACAAGAGGCCTCCATATTTGCAGGGCGGGTGTTCAAGCGCGTGCTGTACTACATGTGCTCTGACCCAAATAAGTACATGCCAACTGTGACTGAGATGCTCACCAGCTTCGAGTCACAGTCCCGTGACCAAGTCAGCGGTTGGGTTGAGAAGGCCGCTCAGGCCCTGATTGACGCTGGTGACCGCAATGCCACACAGAATCTCCTGACATACTATTCACACTCGCGAGCCTCGGCTGCCCTGGAACTCGGCCATACACTTAACAGTGCGCTGGACGGATACATCAAGCTGACTGGCCAGTGGCGCTCACCAATCGGCAACCAGATCAATGATTCCGGTGAGGGCAACGAGACTGTTAACTGTCTTGTGGGATATGATCCTGATCAGCCCAAGGATCGTCAGTGACTCGTGCAGCCCAAAGGCGATTCACATACTCGCCAGCGAGTTTTGCACATGTTTTAAAGCGAGTTTAGAGAATCTTCTTACAAGGGTTCACTCGTGTATGCTTAACATGCTCAGCCGAGCCTCGGGATTCTCTGATAAAATGTAAAAAGAATATCTTGAAGTATGGATCGCTAGACTGCTGTGTAAAGCTCATCGCATCTAACTTCAAGTTGAGATAACTTTTCTGAAATACTGCCCATGAGTGACATTTGACCAATAACATTAATGCGTGTGAGAGTTAACGATTAATTCGAGCAGCAGGCGGAGGCGTTATCGATTCTTCGCCCTGGCGTACATCATGGCCAGCCCATGACCTCGCAAGACTCAGCACGCGGCTTCCCCCTCGTTTTGTTTTCTTCAGCTGGCCTGCCAGCTTGTAAGCGGGTATGCTGACATGGTCCTCACGAAACGTCGCATCATAGACGCTGGTTCGTGATTTTGACGCGCCCTTGTTCCGACGGACGAATAAGCCATTCAGCGGAAGAAGACAGCCACATATGATAGCCAACCCAAATTGAATCGTCAAGTAGAACATAACCTTAGATGTGTCATCTTAGAAGGTTGAGAAAGTTAGCTTCCCATGTTTCAGAATCGTTACTGGGCAATACAAACCGAATTCATTTCCAAAACGCGCAATAGACACAAGGCGAAGTATACTGCTTACACAAACCCTATAGAAATTATTCGTTAGCTTATTCGACACTGTAAAAATGGAGTAAACTGAAGGAGTGAATTGATGAAAGTGAGTGTGGTTGACTTACAGTGCTCCCACGAGAAAGATCCCAGCCACCGCCCACTTCTTGTGAGCTGGCATGTTCAGTCTCCAGGTAGCGAGGATAGGAGTGATTAGAATCAGGATATCAATAATTAGGTTGGATATTTCAGCTGCTAGCAAAGGCTTCCACACAGGCAAGCAGCGTTTCCGATCGTCACTTATGTCCCACATTGCTTGGACGGGATTGCACTGAAAGATGGTGACAAGAATAAAACACCCCCACCAAGCTATGCAGAGAGCAGCCAAGCCCATAATGATATGGCGGTACTGTCTTTGGATGGCAAAAGTGGCCTTGTAACCTGCAAGAATACTAAGCTTCGCCAGTGTGATGCCGTTGATGAAGAGTATCGAGCAGGCAAATGTGACCTGACAAGGGCGAAACATTAGCATGAAGATATGTTGATTCGACTTGGTGATAGCCTATACCTTCATCAAACTCTCAGCCTTTTCATGACTTGTAGAGGATGTAACTGCGAAAGCGCCTTTCACTGGAACGGCGAGAATATCTGAGTTGCGTTAGCCGCATGCCTTCATATGCAAGCTAGGACGAGTATTGCTTCATCAAGGGGTTAACGTGTGCTTGGGTCTACCTACGGGTAAGCAAATATGCGCAATAAGCCGTGAAAATCACCAGGGCCGAGAAACAAAACCGATCTGCCCCAGAAACGCATTGTTTTGATCGAAGCTGGACATATGATCTCAAGCCCACAAAGAGAGAACTGGCACTGAGCGTCACCAGGCAGC
This sequence comes from Clonostachys byssicola, assembly GCA_902006505.2. Lineage (NCBI taxonomy): Eukaryota > Fungi > Ascomycota > Sordariomycetes > Hypocreales > Bionectriaceae > Clonostachys > Clonostachys byssicola. The sequence goes on from CABFNO020001372.1 coordinate 230,697, forward strand.
CGATGAAGTTCAGCTCTCCCTCGGGAGTAAATCGAGACATTGATTGCATGCGGCTTTTGATTACCTAGGTATGAGACGATACTGAAAGATCTCAAAGTCGAGCTTAAATGGAGTATTGGGATCACATTAACTGATGGGATGGTTAATAAAAACGGAAAAACTGATTAGACAGCCTGTGAATCGAAGACTGTATATCCGGGGGATAGCAATTAGGGATAATCTTGCTGCACGCATTGGACCTCGCATCTTGGGCCTGTGGTCTTTAAGACAGAAGAAAGGACTCCACTATAAGCACGGCGCATCTTTGCAACCAACACCATCCAGCTGAAGCAAGAATGCGACGTGGTCAGCGTCAAAGGGCACGGGGTGGATTTGCATAAAGGTCAAAGCGCTCTTGCATGAATTTCCCCCAACAATATTGGTTGACAGACATGTAACACAGCCCCGGCCTGCATGAACATACGAGGGAACGCCGATCCTTTTGGCCAATGCCAACTACTGGCTGCAGGGAACCTGCTTGCGTGATCTGCGAAAAAAGAAAGGCCAGTTTCATAGGCCCAGCCCATAATATTACCCCGACATAGGTCGTATCGAAGACGCATCTACGCCACAGCCACGGCGATGAAACATGCTATCAACCACCCATCCAGAAGGAGGAGCTGAGAATGGCGTTTTGTCTCACCAGCGCACATTCACTGTCCACTGAATGAATGACACATGTGTGGCTTGGTACTATTGATGTAAACGTGTCGATCCCTCGACCGCCGGAGCCCGACAAAACCATACTCCGAGACAATAAGAAAGAGTAGTCTTTTGGTGAAGCAAATCACATCTCGTCAGCCGACACGTGGAGTCAAAGATCCAATCAGCAGAAAGTGATACGTGAGAGCTACTTGACTGGATTCAACTTCCTCTGCCCTTGCTCCAATCCCACCAAGTGGCTTTTACCATGCGCGTCTATGTCCTCTTAAGCCTCGATTCTCGGTACCGACATACACGAGGGTTTAGTGATTTGTGCCGATGCAGCTTTTGGAGTGATTGAATTGTAGACCGCAGCTATAAAGGTCGTTTCTGTAAACCATTTCTGAAGCTCTGCGATTAACTCATAGTTTGCTATTCCTTTCCTTTTTACATAATGAACAAATTTGACAGCTAAGTGGCGATGGGTTTTTTAAATATTTTCCTTGCGCTATTTCTATTTTCCAGATGTCTTTTCCTCTCACAACTCACATTATCATAATCAGCCGACAGCTAGTCTAGATCGTAATTTCGTTCAGACGAGACAATACCTATGGTCTCTTAGCTCATGTGTCCTAAATTTTAGAATAATCAATGGGAAGAAGTTCCACTCACCTTTTCGATATATCTCACGCCGACTAAAATGCCATCTGGATCTTGGAATTCGCTCTCATCACCAAAGTCCACGTTGCCGTGGTCCAGACAGGTCAAGCACGTCTCAACAATCTCGCAGTACCGCCCAACCATGTACCGTGGCAGTTGACTCCTGCAGAGGTTCAAGAAATATTCCTTTGAACCTTGGATTGTGGTTTTGCCAGCCTGGCAATCCATCGAAAACTGATGGAGCATTGATGTTGATGTAGTTGCTTTTCCGTCGGTATCAAACCGGACAAAGGAATCCCAGAAGCCAATCTCCAATAGGCACACTCCCAGACTGTATATATCATGCTGCATTTGGTAATCTTCGCGTGGGAGCGGACCCTGTCGCTGTGGGTGAAGATAGATGTCTCTGTCCCACGTACCATCTTCCAGGCGGTAAGTTCTTCCTTCATCCCTACGGAAGTTGCTGAGGCCGGCCAAATACATCCCCGGTGGCTCTTTACCCTCTCCCTCGAAGATGACTATGTTTTCAGGCCGAATGCTTTTGTGGACAAATCCAAAATTGTGGACGTAGGCGACAGACTTGGCCAATTGCCGTGCAAATGTGATCTTGTTGGACACAGACACGAAATCATGGGGACTTAGTAACTTTGCGCGCAGACTTTTTGTATCGGCCGCATTGTTTGGCGAGCGGAACACCATGGTGAAAGAAACCAAAGGCTGCCCGTTGGGCGCGTCGGAGGCTCGTTTGATTACGCCCTTGCATGACAACAGGCTGAATGTGGCAGGATCATTCACCGAGAGCCTTCGTACAAGCTCCCTAACTTCCCTGGCCTTCTGGTTCACATCGGTACCAGCCGCGCACTCTACAGTCGTGAGAAGGAGATGTTGAACTCCTGTAGAAGTCGCCCGGTGTGCCATCTGCAGAGTGCTCATCGGGACGTCTGATATCGTCATCTTGGCAAGCTCTCCTGCAGGAAGGAAGACTCCCGTATTGGTCGAGGCGCTCGTGGATCTGGTAACTTGGCGTATACGCATCGTCTCTGGGAAAGCGTCGGTGGCTGTCTTCTCGTTCGAGCGGAGTGTCAGGTCAATCTGGCTGTTGGCCATTTTCAACATCAAATACCAACTTGGATCAGCCAGAGCCTGCCACTTCTGGAGCTCCTCAATGACCGCATCAACCGTCTCTTTCACAATGGCATACTTCCATTTAATTGCCTTCTTCCTTATCTGCGCCAACATTCCGCTTCCTTGTGTGTCGTCCACCATGAACCTATTTGGGCATCCAACTGGTTAGAATGAAAATGGGCTTGATTGGCATGCAGAATATGCTGGACTTACTCCTGAAGTTTGCGAACGGCATTTTCAAATTGTGTCTTAAGCCGATCAGTGGCTTGCACGTTGAGACTCCGGTGATGTTCGTCGAGGACATGCTCCAGTTCTTTCATAAACGCAAGCTGTTTCTTAGCCTTGAGCCATATTATCTCCAACTGGAGGGAACTGTCCCGGATAGTGAGATTGAAATCACGATAGGCTTCGCATAGCTTCACTAGCTGGTTGCCCCATCTACACACAAGCTCTCGTCAGTGGGATTTTCCATTTTACATGGGCCGGCCACGATTGTGCGGGGAAAATTGTCGACGGCTTCCACCTACTTTATGGCGAGGTCCACCGTAGCTACGATGGTGAGGCCGAGTTCAGCCATATCTGATTCAATAGAAGACCTTGCGGATGTCTTGCCGAAGGTTTGGCAACGTACCGCTACAGCCCAAACAGGGGGACTCTGCTTGTGAAGCGGAGGAAGATGTTGATTTTAATCACGGCCCAGAAGGCCAATCCTGGCGATGACTGGGGCACCAACAGGGCCCTGGAGCCTTGGCCTGTTCTGGCTCTGGAGCAGGGCTGAAAGCTCTTACAGGGGTGGCAAAGCCATTGCCTTTTTGGGTTTGTTTGAGCGCGCGATGGAGACTGTCCTGTGTGTGGTAGGGGAGAGAATCCTGATGTAAGCCTATATTGGGGGTCAGATTGCACCGAAGGGCGGCGAGACCGGGCAAGGGTTACTATGGGCCCTTACCATTCGAAATACTGTGTTTTCCCAGCATTATACTTGGTTGCTCACTGAGCAATATCGTCGATGAGGTATTGAAGCTCATGGTTTAGTTGGTTTTCTATCTGAAAATCCAACCCTGCTAGAATTCTGAGGTTACTAGTTCGTAGAGCCAAATTGATCTAGATCTACGAGCATGACCCAAAAGCCCATATGTCGAGTTCAAAGTGCCCAGGAGCGTAGATGATGTTTACATATGGGCGATGGAAGAATATAGGCGTAGAGATATGTCTCTGTCTTCGAAAAGTAAAGTCTGTGTATCAGCCCTTCGCTCTCATCTATAATTTTCTATGGAAAACAACAAAAACCCTTCCTACTCCAATATCTTCTCAGATATTTCAACCTCCGTTACTATGATGCTTAGGGTAGGAAAGTTGAGTCGAGATCGACCCCGCAAACAGGGATCAAGCTGCCCTGTGACTCTAGTACTTCGCGTATTATACATGCTGTTATCATAGATCGACATGGAAGTGTCTCAATTACGCCTGTAAATAACTTGAATCACCGAGTCAGCGTGGCCATGTCTCGAACCGCCCCCGTTCACTTTCCAGGCAACAAGAAGGCGACTCTTTGTGGTTGTCAGCGCCTTTTGGTCGCAGCGATGCATGGGCTATTTCTAGACCTGGACGGTTACATCTGCAGGATGCCTGCTGATTGATCCTCTGACCTCCGCTTACGGTGCGGCTGAGGAGCACTTCCTCGAGAAGAATTTGTCATCTTTACACGCCCGACAAATGTACGAACCGCCCCTGAAGACTTTGCAACAGCATGCGAAACGTCGCTCCCCGACCGAATGCGTACCGATCGCGACTCCTCGCGTAAATGGCGTACCTCAACAGCCTCCCTGATCTCCCCGAGATTGTACGCGACTCGCGACTGAATGCGACATTCCACACCGACGGCCGGCAGTCCTACATTGTCCACAAACGCGGAGGCGCCCACCGGCGCGCGAAGGAGACACAGGATGTATGGGTTCACGAGAAACACTTGGGCTCAGGCGGCTACGGACGCGTCGACGTCCAGGTTAAGGAGTCGAAGCATCCAGGGCCGCGGCAGTTGCGCGCCGTCAAAACGATCTTGATATCAGACAAGGAGCTGCGGTCCAGGAGGGATTTCTATGTCCGTGAGCTGGAAGCTATCATCAAGTTCTCCCAAGTCAGAGTAAGAAGGCACAGCCGTTCCCCTGTCCTGTGCTATAGACACAGCTAACGATTCGATGGACGAAATCAGTACGATGACCTGTTCGTCAAGACCTACGGCTGGTACGCCAGCGACAACCATTTATTCATTGCGATGGAATACTGCGAACTCGGCGACCTCCACAAGTATCTCAAGACACGCCCCGACCGACGGTTGCCCGAAGATCAGACTCGAGAAATTGCTTCACAGGTGTTGGATGCTCTGTGCCGTATGCACGAGGAGAACTTTGCGCATGGAGACCTAAAGCCACATGTATGAACCGAACATCCAATGGACACGCCCTCCTATTTTACTGACGGACTGTTTTGCAGAATATCCTGATCAAACACCGACCTCCAGATCCGTGGGTAGTCAAACTAAGCGATTTTGGCATCAGTCGACGAAGCCGGAACGAAGACACGGCTCCCAGCCCGATCACGACGGTTAGAGGAACGGACGGCTTCATGCCACCCGAAATGCTCAATATCAGCGGCAGCAGCTCCACGTCTATAAATCTCTACGCGGCAGACATGTGGTGCGTCGGCGAATCCATTTTTCGAATCCTCACGGGCCGGCCTACCTTCGAGAACACACAAGATTTGTACGGATACTATTTCAAGGTTGGCCAGTTCCCCGCGCAGGTACTCAGAGATGCGCAGGTCAGCGAGCAGGCCATTGCGTTTCTGAGCTCACTGGTAGTGTGCAACCCATCGGAGCGACTCACGGCAAAACAAGCCTTGTCCTACCCGTGGATCATGATGGCTATACCCGAATCCCCAGTCTTCAAGTTTTCCGATAGTCTTGCTGTGAGTAGGTCCTACACCAACCTCTTCCGTCATACCCTGGCCTCGCGGATGCAACTAGCATTTGAGGAGGAAGCCTCTGGGACTTGGGACACACAAACGCAGCCGATCGACGTACTGGAAGACGATGAGGGGCTGGAGTTGCAAATACCAAGTGCAAAGTTAAACGTGGGAGTCCCTGGACAGCAGTTAGATATCAACCAGCCGATACACAAGCCAACGTTATCATTGGCCGAGCCTGCTTCTGGGTCGTGGTCAACCGGGACATTGCACAAAAAGAGCCAAAGCCTGGATCCCACCGATACAGGCCCGGCAACTGGATTGCAGCGCGGAGGCTTCCTGAAAAGACCGAATGGTGCTGCTCCGAGACGGAATCGCAGGACGTCCAAAGATGAGCCAAAAGCTCCGGTAGATCAAGGTGCCTTCGCCCAACAGGAAACGAGGCTCCAGCTTGAAGCAAACGAGCATTTGAAAAAGGGCCAATATGAAGATGCAGCGTGGCTTCTGCAAGAGCTCTCGATCTTGAAATCGAAGCTACCAGGGATTGAACGCCAACCGAGCCAGGAACAGATCGAACAGGAAAAGCTCGACGTTGTTGCGCAGAACTTGCGCCTCGCTGAAACGGAAGGTGAAAAGTGTCGGGCGATGGGATATCTCGCCATTACCTTGTTCAAAATGGACATGTTTGTGAGCGCTGAGTTCTGCTATCTGGACTTTATCAAGCGAGAGAAGGAATCGCTTTCTGGACCAACAGTTCAATTCAATCCCTGCCTCGTGGAGCGCGAGAATCTCATCAGGTTGGACAGCTTTCTGATTGACTTGGCTCACACACTTGTTCGACAAGAGAAGATCGAGGATGCGAAGCATGTTTACGAAGAGGTGATTTCGCACAAGATCGAGCTGTATGGTACTGCGCACCAGGAAACTATCGACGTCATGTATGAGCTCGCCGAAGTGTTGAGATCTAGAGACAAGTTCGAGGATGCGAAGCGCATTTACCAAGATGCCGTGAGAGCAAGAAGGACGAAACTGGGGGAGACAAACCCTCTAACCCTCGAAAGCAACACACGACTACAGAAACTAGAGGAGATGGTGGGATCTCGAACTGATCCCTCAACTCAACAGCATCTTCAACAAAGCACGCCCAAGTTCTTAGCTAGGAAGCCAATCCCAGATCTCAGACCAGAGGATGTCGAAGATAGGAAGGCCGAGAAGAACGAAGAGCTGGACCACGTTCCTCTCCCAGATAAGGAGCGGGGCTCAAAAGAAGAAGAGCATTCACTGAGTCTTGAAACTGCCCAGAGATCTCGCGGTCAGAAAGCATCACCACCCCGGGAAACGGCTGGATTTTCTGGGGTGTCCAAGGGCCATAAGAGTACCGCCAAGTGGAAAAAGTATTGTCTTTGTGGGCTTGCTTAATCGAATTGGCACATTCTTCATGATTCAGGTCGATGAGGACTGGCACCAAAGAAAAAGGCAAATTTAAATAACAGCGAGATTCAATACAGGAAATGAACGAAATAGACCACTACTCATCCATAGATATCTTTAGCATAGCGTTGTAATGACATGAATGGAGACGAATACCATGATACTTCCGGTGATTAACTCAGAGAGCAATGGAACCTATCAGTCTTCCATCGACTATATCTGTCTGCTCTTCACCCAGTTCCGGATGTTCCTCATTTATGAATACTATCGTTGAGCTTATAGTATGTCGGTGCCATCATCGACCTGATCCGCTTGCCCCAGAGCTGGAAGCCGATTGACGTGATGTTGAATGTAAAGACCATGACAGCTATACAGATTGTGGTGTTCCTTCGACCACTGTGGTTGATCCAGGGCTGAAGGCCAAAGCTGAATGCGCCGCCCAGCACGTTTCGAAGAACGTTGGCCAGTTGCAGTATTTCGTCCTCCAGGCCTGAATAACTGTCCAGAGCGTAACCCATGGCGATCGGCGTAGACGCATCCAGATAAATGCCTACAAGCAGGAGTCCAAGACAGGGGATCGTCCAGTGAAGGCCTTGATCAGCACCGATTCCATACAATAATATTCCACCGGCTCCCAAGAATGGCACGATTGTGTAAGCATAGAGACGATGCTCAGGCTCATACAACCCCCCATTCCGCCTAGCCAGGCGCAGGAGAAGCCAGTCAGTGAATGGGCCTCCCCAACAAGAACCGATAACAGCCCCTATTAGTAATGCTAAAAACATCAGCCCCATGGCCGAGGGAGAGAAGTTGTAGGGTGGTTCTGCAAAGAAGGAAGAAAGTGTCCCCAGAATCACACCGACGACAAACGACGCAATACTGAACAGGATAGTCATCCAGATAGCTGCTGGAAGCAGAGCCATCTTGAAAACTGAAAAGGTCAATCGCCAATATCCAGTTTTGATGTCAGGGTTCTCTCTGTAAAGTCCCATCTTTTGATAGTAAGAGAGTTTCTCCGCGTCTTCATAGGCGGAGCGCTCTGCCCGCGACGCGACAGGCTCTATCACAGCCGAACCAGCCGTGTTTTCCTTAGTTACATCTCGGTCGGCTTTGGTGCTAGAATCATGGTTTTGTAGTATGGCGATTCCGTTGATCGCTGATCGCGCTTTATGGGTGGCCCTAGCAAACCCAGTCTCCTCGGCGGTGAACAGTAAAAGGAGGCAAGAAAGCCCAAAGAAGATTAAGAGGTAGTAGAAGCACCACTGCCAGCCTTGATTGTCCACAATGTATCCAGCAGCGATGGGTGGGAGAAAGTTGCCAGATATGAGCACCAAAGCAAAAAAGCCTAGGGCGCTACCCCTTTGGTGAATGAAAGAGACATCTAGCAGCGATGTAATAATCGTCGAGTATGCCGGAGCGGAGCCGAAGCCGGCGATGATTTGGTAGGCGAACCAGAAACGGATATCCTTCATAAGGCATCCGATGGTAAGCCCAGCAAGGATCAACACAGAACCGAGTACGTAGGGCAAGCGTCTTCCATATTTGATAGCCATTGGTTGCATGACTAGCACACCAACACCACACGTGACAACGAGGAGAGCTTGTCCGTAATTAAGAAGTGTATACGTCGTGTCGAGCGAAACGGTCCATTCAGCCCACGCCGGGGAACTCCAAGCAATACTGATAAGTGTCAGTTACGGCCGTCGCTCTGGGCTGTGAAAGTGACTTGCCTTGCGTTCGCAAGAAATAACCATAGACAGTGAACAAAGTAATGCCACAGTATTTTCCTCTTGGACCAATTCTGTTTTCGTAATGAGCCACCTGTTTCGTAAGGGATGAGGATGCCTGGGGACTGACTAAAGGATCGTTGGCAGTGTCTGCTGGTTCTGGGACTAGTATGATGTTCCCGCCACCAGACAGCTGTCCCGACTCTGCATCGTGACCTTCTTCTGTTAGCTTCCGACTCATCGTTCTTCTTTTTTGAAAGTCTAGGGAGACGGACCAAATTCCACGAGCGTGATCGTGCCTGGTGGATGATCTCTGTTCTCATACTCAGGGTAGCGGTTGGAAAAAGAAGCCATTGAAACTATTGAGAGCCACGATAGTGTAGCGGATGTGTTTGACTGGTTATGCAATTCAGTGATGTATTTGCCCAATATTTAGGTTGTTCAATGTCTTTGGTTTTATACACTGCCCATCCTTATCTTGCAACCCCTTCACGCTTGCTACCAGTCTTGTCATATCGCCACACAGCACGCTCAAGGAACGATAGTCGAGTCCACCCCGCAATCTCATCCTCTTCAAACTACCACATTAAGCTTAGCGACCAGACCAGGGCTCTTATCGTTCCACAGGGGTAGCTGTAGATAGCGAAGGGGTTTCGGGTGGGGAAATTCCCTAGATTCGGCGGCTTGTGTAAACTTCTCAGCTTATTTAGGCATCCTGTCGTATCCACACAGACAGTTCATTTCTCGTTCCTAATCTAGCTGCTATCATCCTACCACGATGGATCGATCACCCAGGAAGAGGTCCCGTACGGGCTGTGCTCGATGCGTCAAGGTTAGCCGCAAGTGTGACGAAATACGTCCATCTTGCTCCCGATGTACGCGTCTTGGATTTTGCTGTGATTTTACGCTGCGTCTCATCTGGAAGACGGCTAAGATGGCTGAATCCACGAAGCAAGTGCCAGCGCCGAAAGCCATCCCAAGAAGCATTAAATCCTCCGGACAGCATTTCAGTACAGCATTCCAGAGCCGGAATCGTGTATGTCCCTGCCGGAATACTATAACCGAGGAGCAGCTCTACCAGGCGTGTGAGTGACTACCTTGCCGCTCAGATTCATCAGCTGACCCCTGGAAGTTCTGACTGAGGGCAACTCTTTACTTCACTGGACAGGCGTGTCTCACAATCACCTCTTGGATCAGATTACCCCGCTCTATTGGACCATGCCTGCCATACGCTACAGTGTGCAGGCCTTGATGTCACTCTACAATTCTTGTTGCCGGGTCTCGGCGCTCGCCAGTGTTGATTACGCCATTGCACAAACCAGATACTTCCTTGATTCTACGACCGAGGTGGGCTCACCCAGCGAACTGATCGTGGTCATGCTCTTATCATCTCAAATTGCGGTGAGATACTACGTCAGCTGGTTGTATTTTGGTGCCATCAAGTCTAACCTAGGTATACCCAGATGAGGGCAGAGTACTCGTGGACCGAGCAACTCTCCCATATCTTGTCAATAATTCTACGCCACCGAGATTCTTCCACTCTTGGCACGTACGCGAAAAACTGTCTAGAGTTCCTGGGCGGGCTCGAAATGGATGCGTGGATTGTGGGCAGGCAAACTGAACCCTTACATATTTGGGCTCGCTGGTGCTCTGGTCAGACAGGCATAGAGAAGGTTACGGGCTTGCCGAGACCTCTTTTGGACCTGATTGCTCGCTTATCACGAGGCGAGAATGTCACACTTGAGCTGCACTGTTTTTTTACAGACGTCTGCCAACGAGTTGACCCCAACAGTGTAGTATGGCGCTGTTACGCTTTGGCTGCCCTACTAAACTCACACCATCGAGTAGCAATGCTCATGGAGGCGGACGTAGTGGCGGACAGACTTTACCGGGTCTTGAGCTCTCTTTACAGCACCATGTCGGAAGATGATAACCCGAGAATCCTTGCTTGGCCTGCATACGTCTTGGGCTGCCATTCTACAGGCTTGCCAGCCATGGACGATCTTGCTCAGCTCATCCTCACAAAGCTGTACGGCCAAACGAATGGAAAATTTGTATACTCTGAGAAAATTGTCTCGTTTCTTATCGAGGAGATGGCTAGCATTCGAGGCGGAGCGAACGCAACGATGAACAGATCACCAAAAGCTTTGGAGATCGGCCTCTGGTAGAGCATGAGCTGGAAATGTAGTGTCATACCCATCTTACCAATACTTCCTCCATCACTTAAAGAACTGTTGTTTGCGAGTTTTGACGTTCGACCCCGACGAACCTATTCAGTACGTTCTTGGTGATATGCTCGGTGAACTCTTCACGATGAATTAAGCCTGCAACCCATTCGCAAGTCCCAGCGCAGAAAACTTCACCCTTATTTCTTGTGAAGGAAGCCACCATGCCGGATCCGTATTCCCGGTCTTTCAGATATTCAGGCACCGTCGTGCTTTCATACCCGAGCTGTATAACCTCAAGACTTGGCCCTGTTAGCGACTGTTACCGGGGGGCATTACTGATCTGAGAACACTTACACTTCTCGAAGGGGCCCACCGATGGGCTCTTTGCCGCCGTAAATGTCCCTCTCCCCAAAGGTTGCAGGGCACATGGCGATGATCTCCAGATTCATAGGAGCCCCATCCTCTCCAGTCGGGTACGGAAGACCCTTGCTGAACTGGTAGTCCACACCATCAACCTCAAATGCCGCGATATTGACTGGGTCGACTCCAAAATGGTCACCGTATCTTAATTCAGTCCCTCGTAAAGCCCAGTGCTCTGGCCTATATACCTGAAACCCCCCGGAAGATCTTGGAGATGCCATTCCGTACCGAGTATAACAGCCCATCATGCCAGTGAGGCCCACGGTCTGTGCACCAGGTCTTCCGATCAGTGGACAATCCCAGAATGTGGTCACCCGGGTAGGGTTATGTTCTGTCTCCGGATCTGCTTGAGGGACTCTGTAGCAATATTGGGTCTGTACAGCTTCGTCAAATCTGACCTGCCATATGTAATTACCCCCGAAGCGAGCAAGTTTTCCTCCATTGTCAACAAAAGCATCGAGGGTATCGCGTTGCTCCCACGACCAGTACTCGTCGTGACCGACCGCCACGGCTACCTTGTAGCCACTCAAACAATCGGGCTCAGCGTGAAGGTCTGATTGAGTCAGATGGTGCACACGATAGCCATTGTTCTCTGCCCATATGGTGAAAGGTCGCTCGTATGTTGCCCAACCTGCGTCGGCGTAGTGCCGAGAATACCGAAAGTACCAAGAGTACTCCAAAGACGGAAACCTTGGAGTATCGCCTTTCTTGACCTTCACGGCCCCGTTAGCCTCCCTTGGTGCGTTTTGAGGTATTCTTAACATTCCCCTAGCGATAGGTCGTTGGGTGCTAGACAGAGGGGATGGCTCATCATTCTGGTAACCGTCTGCAATGCCACGATAGTGGTTGGCACCGCCCCAGTCATTATAGGCTAGAAGGGTTGAGGTAGCATGGATCAAGACGAAGTCGGCGGAGTTGGATGTGTCGGTTTTTCGCTGTTTGTCTTTTATAATGAAAAACCCTTCACGCTCGTAGATGCGGCCACTGGGCTCTCGAGCACGTATGATGACTAGGTAGAAGGCGGATTCCCACTGTCCTGGCTCGAGGTGGATTTGCAATGCTTCAGGCCACCCGCAACCGGTTGCATAAGCATCGCCGGGTGTAGGATGCGTTGCTCCGGGTAAGCCGGTCTGTAAGAAAACTGTCTTGGGGCGAGCCCCGTCTCGAATAATCTCAATATCATACTGGTCTGCTGTTGTATGTGTTTTCAGAGAGACATTCTCGCCCTCCTCATAAGAGAACTTGTCACAGTAAACCCAAGCTTCTGTTTCGCCGGGGTACATGCCAGGCTTCTCCACCAGGCCATGGGGACGAGACCAAGCATAGTCTCCCTCGGTGTGAGGCCTAACCTGAGCTTTGGGGTGCATACTTGGATACCACAACCGAGAGTAGATAAATAGATAGCTGGGGACGATCAAGTGTTCGACGATTGCCAAATCATGAAGCCATTCCGATTAACTTATACTTGTGATACCCGAAGCCGTGACGCTCATATAGTGGAGGCTGATGTTGAAGTTCTTTGCTGTTTTAGGAAATTCTATTAGGACCCGGCTTCGGCGACATGTCTGAGGAGGTCCGCGGACCCGATCGACAAATCCCTCTTGATTCCTCCAAAAATACCTTTGCATGGTAGAGATAAGACCATTTTTAATAAAGTCTGTATGTGTCTTAGAATCTTAGATTAAATTTCTATTTCTTCTCTTGAATATCAAACAAAGATTAATCTAGTATTGTTGGGACGCGTTGAACTTGTTAATTAAAGGATAGCTGAATTACTTGCCTAACAGCCACTTTTCTGAACCTTCCGGAGGGTCTATCTAATAAATAATATATTTATATAACCCTCGCTTCCTCCTCGACGAAAGAGGGGCTTTTGTACCTTTTGGTCTGCTAATCACACAATGCCTCGGTTCAGCACAGTCTTTGCATCCAAGAGGCGCAGTTTTCTCTTGATCTAGATCAATGAGGTCTGGCGTCAAGGAAAAGGGCAACTTAAAGAACAACGAGATCCACGATATAGGGTCATGAAATGTGTAAGATAATTCATCTGAAGGTTAATATTCAAATTCTTAACTTGATCCAACCGGAAGATTTATGCAAGCGCCTCGCTGTCTGCCGAGGGGGAAGTGTCAGGATGGTGTATGTGATTTATGGCTCCGGAATTGACATCTTGAGTTCGTAGATTCAAGTTGTTTGACTAAAGCTATAAGAGCAATCGACACGTAAGAGAAAGTGAGTATAAAGTTCAACAGCAATGGAAGATGGCAGAGCCCGATATCTCAACATAATGAATACGAAAGCTTAACCAAAATAGCCTTCCCTAGCCCAAGATGTAGTCATACGGAAGGAAAGTCCGTAAACCTTCATATTGATAACCCACTTGCCATCAGGACGAAAGCAACTGGCATAGAACGACCGAAGGTGTATATCGAACAGATGCAATATTATACCCTTCACAATACTACGGAAGACATGCGCACGCGGGTAACAGGATCAGCACCGAAGCCATAGAGAATGTAGATCAAACCAGTGACCTGATATTCCGAGATACAAAGTCCGTGTTTTTCCGCAAGAATAGCAAAGGAGCTTTCACTAATACAAAAAACCCAGACCCGATTGAGAACGTGCATAAAACTAAGGGCCCTTGTAATGCTTGCCACAGCAATGCGTTCCTTGAATCTTATCGCCTATTTAGAATAACAGGTGTTTAACCACGCTATATGAAATGTGGCATCCATGGTCTTTATCCAAGTCCTACGGGCTGCAGTCCTACGCTGATCGGCGTGAAATACGAGGGTCCTTAGGCTAGGCAGCCACAAGGCAGACTGGAGGCAGACTGCAACGCACCAATCCGAAGGCATCATAACGGACGCCATGAACAGATATCACACTATCCCAAACATATGTTATAGCACTTAGACGAAAGACTCATTCGGTGTCCTGACAGGCAAGCTATTGCTGGTAGTGGCTTCTAAGACGCGTTCCCGTTGTCCTCGGAATGGACCAGCGTAGAAGATACGTCGGCTAATAAGTAGTTTCTGATCTACGACCAATGTGAAAAGTAGCGCGATGGAATAGAGTATTTAGAGCAGTCTGTCACTGCAGGCAGAAGTGAATACTCGCAGGGGCTGGAAGTCCTTCGCGACCCGATTCGCTTATTGTTTTTACACTTTGTATGGTGGCCATCACCATGCAGCGAGAGCCAATGACTATCATATCATTGCTGTCCTTTGCATTTCCTTCGTTTATTTATCCCGTCGTCCGTCTTACTCTGTGTGATCTGTTTACCCACATCAACGCCCAACCAGCCCAGGCGTAACAACTCAGTAAAAGCAGCCAGCGGATATCCAAGACAGGATGGTGCTCTCACACGCTCGCGAATTCGTCTGGAAATGGCGATGCAAGCTCCGCCCTTATCGTGAGCTGGATATCAACGCGCCCCTACCCGAGGCGGAGATCCCCAGCGACGATAAGAAGAAGCCTTCGTCCAAGGAGCCAACCGTTTCTCTAGACAAGGACCCCAACTTTGGTGCTGATGCGAGCGTCAAGACCTTCTTCGAGGGGCCCAAGTCGCGGCCTGGCTTGTATGACTGGGTCGACTATCCGCCCCGACAGCTCTCCAAGGCTGCTGCGCGAGTCCACGATCGCGTAGCCATCAAGATCTTCAAGGTCAAGGACAAGACCAAGCCGGCCATCTCTGGCTGCGCTCCGTTGAAATATTACCAGATCGAGATCCAGAACCCGCTGCTCATTGCCGCGCTCACGCCGATCGTGAGGAAGGAGAATATGATCCTGGCGGCAAATTGCCCGGCAGTGTTTGACTGTCCCTCTCGCGCGCTGTGGTTTGGTCAAGACGAGATCAAAGCGACATATGAAGCTCTCGAGGATGCGAGTACTTTAAAGAACCCCCTTCAGCTACTAATCCGTGTCCTAGATGACATGTTCGCCGAGCTCAAGGTGAAGCAGAAACAAATCAAGAGCACCGGATTGGTTGACTTCAGAACAGCCTGGACCTTGTTCCCCAAAGGATCGAGCGTCTACAGCTACTCTATCAATTCGGAAGTCTTGATCAAGGTGGAGAGCACTACCATAATGGGTGCCAAGATGCTGATCGAGGGCAAGGCACTCACCTTCAACGGGAGAGAGTACGTTTGGGAAGATAGAGTCTTGCCTCTCCCCTTCTTCAGTGGGTACAAGCCAGTCACTGAGCTTCCTCATTGCCCTCTGGAGTGGCTACCAGATGCCGCCAAGATCAAAGCGCGGTGCATCGCTCGCGGCAAGAAGCTGCTGGATTTCCAAGGCATTCGCTATTGCTGCTACAACGGTCTAGGCATCCAGACCTGCCAGGGTCAAGCCAAGAGACACAATGTCGAAGGCCGTGTGCTCATTGATGTGGTGGGTTACAACAGGTTCCTCCTGTCACAGGGCAGCCGCGAGACGGAAGATCCAGAAACGGCGAGGAACAGAGTAATCAGACTGCGAGGCGCCTATGAGTCTTATGAGGATGAGGAGAAGGAGGAAGAGAAAGAAGAAGAGAAGCCCAAGACAAATTCTAACCGCACCCTCACCACGGCGGAGCAGCAGAAGAATAAAGATGCCATGCTAGGCCGAGAGGAAGATTTGGCATTTGCGACCAACCTTGTTGAAGGATTCGCTCTGCGGAACAAAGAATGGCGTAAGTAATGTCCCACAATGAATAATGGGAATATGGCAAAAGAGTCTTGCTAATACCATGTTCTAGTTCTGTTTTATATCGAAGACATTGAGCCAATGGTATGGAACGAGAAAGCGTTCACACACCTGGTGTACGATGCGGGCCAGAAAGACCTCGTCCTCTCTTTCGTGGAGAACCACGTGTCCAACGCCAACTATGAAGATGGCAGCGCAGCGATGGCGGTAGAGGATGTCATTGTCGGCAAGGGCCAGGGCCTGATCACTCTGCTCTCCGGTCCACCTGGAACTGGCAAGACTCTCACTGCCGAGGCCGTGGCCGATCGTGCGAAGCGACCCCTCTACCACCTACATGCCGAGGATCTTGGAATCAGCGCAGCCAACTTGGGTGAGAATCTCAAGCGTGTGTTCGATATGGCCATTCACTGGGGTGCAGTCGTGCTCCTTGACGAAGCTGACGTCTTCATGGCGGAACGCAACCCCAACGATATCCATCGCAACGAGCTCGTCAGTATCTTTCTGCGAGAGCTGGAGTACTTCCGGGGCATACTTTTCCTGACGACCAATCTGTATCATACCATCGACACAGCGTTCCGCAGCCGAGTTAATCTGCACCTTGTATTCCCAGCGCTGTCAAGAGAGTCTCGTGCCTCTGTATGGCGCAACTTCATCAAACGTCTTCCGCCAACTAGTACTAGGAAGGATGGAAGCTCAGAAGAGAGTGTGACTGAAGTAGACGAGGAAGAGAACTTGGCAGATACTAATGCGCCCCTGTCCACTGAACGACCTATTGACGACGATGATATCAAGGAACTATCCCTATGGCAACTGAATGGGAGAGAGATCAAGAACTCGGTCAAGATGGCGCACAGCTGGTGTACAAACAAAGGATATCTGTTGACTCTGGACAGGGCCCAGAGTGGGATTAAGGTGACAGCGCCAAATGCGGCCAAGGAGGGGGATGTAGATCCAGACCTCTACGACTAGCATCATCAAACTTGGGCAGCCAATGAAGTCATTGCTTAGCAGTATCCTAGCTCTGGAATGGTATTGTTTTCCGGCCCACCCTCGAATCTTACCACCTCTTTTGAGTGACATGTTGGTTGTGCCATGGTATATTTGCATCGTCCGCCTCCAATATGACCAGGAGTCTAACCAGTGATTTGACCAGCTCTCTCTTCTATCCACCCTTGCTGCCCATAATATGCCCATCTCCGCTTCCAAGATACGCAAACGAACGTAAGATTGTTCTAATGCTAAAGTGCCAAGTGATTGCTGACGACCTGACAACTTCAACCGGTATATCCGGTACCAACCTCGCGCGTCTCCATCACCTGACCAGGGATTCATCAGCAATGTGGTATTATGTTCTCATCGACTCTCATCCGATCATGCTTCCCCGCAAATGTAATGCATTGTTAATCCATGCCACGCCTTCGGGCTCGGGCTCGGACGCCGTGTGTGGGATACAGGGGCATTGCCCAACCCTTTTCCGAGCCGGATTTCTATAAGATCTGATCATTCTTGTGCGGTGGGTGAGGGGTAAAAGGTTTCATCATTGTTTCTCTTCGTTTACAGATTTGAAGGTATATTACATGAGACCAAATTCCCCGATATAGGAGGCTCGTTCCCAGCATGTTTGGTCACTTGGCGATACTCTTTGCTGCGAGTTGTTGTGTAGCGGTTGAAGCAAGCAGTACGTTGCTGGCAGGTGGCACCATCATCGCTTTCAATGAGGGAGAAAACGCTCTTCAGGTGATCCGAGATGGGTCCTTGCTTGTGACCGACGATCGCATCGCAGGAATCTACCAAAGCGGGCAAACTCCAACCGATATCCCAGAACACGAAGTGGTCAATGTCACCAACAAGATCATAACGCCGGGATTCATCGACACCCATCGTCACGGCTGGCAGACAAGCGCCAAAACACTGGCTTCGAATACCACACTGTGGGAGTATTTTGCTCGATTCTCCGAGTTTGCTTCTGTTGGTGTTTTCTCGGCGGAAGATGTGTACCTCAGCCAGCTTGCGAGTCTCTACGAGGCCGTAAATGCCGGGGTTACCACCGTCCTTGACCACGCGCATCACACGTGGTCAAACGAGACATCCGAAGCAGGGCTCCGAGCGAGCATTGATAGCGGAGCGAGGGTGTTTTGGGCGTATGCGTTCCACAATGTGACGAACTTCACCGTGTCTGAACAGCTTGCAAACTTTAGAGATATCGCACGAAAGGGCACGTTCAAAGACACTCCCACAAGCCTCGGGATAGCCTACGACTACTTCGGGGCGGACCCAGCAGAGCAAGTTCAAGCCATCGTCAACCTAGCCACGTGAGCAATTCAAAGAATAACAAAGGCGTGAATCAATTACACTAATCGGGACTTAGCGAATTCAACGTGTCGGTCGTCACTACTCATACTCTCCAAGGCCCTTTCGGAAGTAAGCGGTATGTTCGCAGTTGTAGTGGATACTTCACTAACAGTTTTCAGTTTCGAACAGCCCAGCACTTCTGGATCAGCTAGGACTTCTCTCTTCCAGTATCCCGGTTGTGTTTTCCCACGCATCATTCCTCACCTACCAAGAGCTTCAACTCCTGAAGAAAGCAAACCAGTACATCTCTATTACTCCCGAGTCTGAAATGCACTACGGTCATACTCATCCTCATAGCCATCTGGCGACGGATCAAGCGGCCCTTGGTGTCGATACGCACTTCACCTTCTCTGCCGATATTCTGACCCAGGCTCGGATATGGTTGCAGAAGGTGAGGTATCTCATCTTCAATGGACCGTTGGAACTCTGGAGAGTGCCCTCAAACAACCCCATGTCCGTCAATCAAGCTTTCCTCCTGGCGACGCGCAACGGCGGCCTGGCTTTGCGTCGGCCAGATCTTGGAGTTATCACGGAGGGCGCGAAGGCAGATTTGTTGGTCTGGGATGGCACCTCTCCGTCTATGCTTGGCTGGAATGACCCGGTAGCGGCTGTGATTCTCCACGCGAGTGTTGGTGATATTGAGCATGTCCTTGTGGACGGTAAATTTGTGAAGAAGGACGGTAAGCTCACCAATACCGACTATCCTGCCATCAGAGACAGGTTTCTGCAGAGTGCAAGGAGAGTCCAAAGTGTATTCCTCGAGAGGCCAAGACCTGTTCCACAGAAGGACGAACACTTCGGAGGTGAGAATGTAGGCGGCGAATTGATGGAAGTCGTACAGATTGATGTTGTCAGAGGAGATGGAAGTGGCTATGGAGTTGAGTTTTTGGATGGCTCCAAGCCATGATGGAGAGCGTAGTACAGTTTATGACCTGTATACTTTGATGTGTCATGTTAATGGTAGGGCGCTTTTTAGCTCTTCTGGCTAAGAATGCAAAAGTTGGAAGACGAGTCAATGGGTGAAGAACACTGAGAGGTCGCTGTGGAGTCTTCCATTGAGGTTCACTTTCTCTAAGCATCATATCTCCCCTCTTAAATAGCGTCGACCCAAATGCCCTCCCATACAAAATCTAACATTGATAAATCAGCTCATATCAAGATACAATATTGGAATGAAAATACGAGAAGTAGGAAGATCTGTCTCTCTGCCCATAGGCTGAACCCTGATCCAGGTCTGGTGGAGTGGTTGCGTAGTTGAGTGGATGCTGGATTCTGAATTTTCAGTGCCTTTAATCATAGTCCCACTGGTATTACGCCCTAAGATTGACAATTACAGTGGCCTTCTCGGCTTCTACTGCCGTCTAGAGCATTCGATCCAGCCAAGATCCAACACATAAAAGTCCTCGGCGCTTGTACGTGCAAATCAAACGTCGACACCACCACTATTATCACCTGTACTGCATCTGCATATTCCCAAAATGACACTCTATATTCGGCAATTAGACATTGGTGACCTTGAACGCAGCTTGGTCGTCGAGACGGCTGCGTTCCCACCAGCTGAGGCTGCTACTCGCGAAAAGGTAAGACAGCCATCGCAGCTGGAGCGACCTTGATGAACAACGAGGGGCTCATATCATTTTAGATCGAGTATCGCTTGACTGTCTGCCCCGAGCTCTGCTTCGGTCTGTTCCTTCGGGAAGGACAGGCATCTCCCTCTGCAGCGCCACAGGACATCCACATCATCTCGAAGCAGGACTCGTCTCCCGGCGATGTGCTCGTTGCCCATGTCATTTCAACCATGTCAGAGAACAAGCCCGTCAAGGACGAAGACATGGCCTTCCCTCCCGAATGGAAGAACGACCCGAAGGCCAGTTACTCGGTCGGTCACCAAGCAAAGGGGAAGACGATCGCCTTGCATTCCCTCGCCGTTTCCCCGCAGCACCAGAGATCCGGTTTCGGAAAGGCCCTGATGAAGGCCTACTTCAAGCACATGAAGGAGAGGGGCGCAGCTGAGAGAATTTCCATTCTGACATATGACCGCCTCGTTCCATACTACAAGGCTCTGGGATTTGAACATTACGGGAAGAGCGAGTCTGAGTATGCCGGCGTTGCATGGCATGATCTGGTAAGTGCATTCCTTTGCTATCACAGAACTCTGCTGACCTTTCTAGTCATATGTATTCTAGGTGGACTTGGAGAAAATGGCCCGTGGTATACTAATGATGAGTTATAAAATCAAGGACAGACGTAGTAAAATGTGACTTCTAAATAAATATTATGAGTTTACACTCACTTTCTGGTCCGCAGCAGTCGCCATGTCGATCATTACAGTGTAGTATCAGCAGTTGCTAATAAGCACCGTAGCGGATGTGACAGCGCCAGAAACCAGTAAGAGAGGTGCTCTAGTCCTCCTTGCGTTGAATTTGTAGGGAAGAAGCTGAGTCAATCTATCCTTGCTACAGATGTTCGCGAAAGGGGTAATGGACAAGAGCCGGTAGGTCTATAATATTACATCGGCAATTGGAGAGAAGAATTCACAAGGCTTTGGGATAAACGCAAAGTACGTGCTTACTACTGGACCTCGATATCTTGCATGAAGCGGGGAATAATGTCATCATCATGACTAGCGAGCTCGACACAATGTCTTACCTCTACATCCAACTCCTCGAGTATTGGATCTAACGCTGCTCATCTTCAGATCTAGCTTTGATCATCACAAGTCAGTCTTTAATTCCCTTCCAGCATGAGTGCCGATGAGGGTCCTGTCGAGAAAATTCCTGCCTCGGCAGAGTACTTCTACCTGGGCGAACACTCACGCACCATCACCACATCCAACCACGACGCCCAGACCTGGTTCGACCGCGGGCTCAACTGGGCGTTTGGCTTCAACCATGCCGAAGCCAGCCGCTGC
This sequence comes from Clonostachys byssicola, assembly GCA_902006505.2. NCBI lineage: Eukaryota > Fungi > Ascomycota > Sordariomycetes > Hypocreales > Bionectriaceae > Clonostachys > Clonostachys byssicola. The sequence goes on from CABFNO020001372.1 coordinate 251,822, forward strand.
TTCGAACAAGTGACGCTCCACGACCCCGACTGCGCCATCGGCTACTGGGGCGTCGCCTATGCCGGCGGCCCAAACTACAACAAGGTGTGGAAGGCATTCGATCAGCAGGATCTGGCCATCTCTCTCCCACGGTGCCGGGCATTCGCCAGGAAAGCGCTGGATAAACGGCATCTGGCCTCTGAGGCGGAACAGGCTCTGATCGACGCCATCCAGGTTCGTTTCCCCGAGGGCCAGAATCCAAGCGATGCCGAGTTTCTGGCCTGCTCTGCTGCATATGCCGATGCCATGCGCGAGGTCTTACGCAAGTCCGTCCAAGACGATCTGGATATCCTCGCTCTCGTGTCCGATGCGCTCATGAACATGGCGCCCTGGTCACTCTACGAATCGCGCACCGGAAAGCCGAACCTCGCGACGCCTGTCCTCGAGATTGAGAAGATCCTGGACCGTGCGATTTCCCTCCCCGGGGCAGACTCTCACCCGGGCCTCCTCCACCTGTATATCCATCTCAAGGAGATGTCCATGACTCCCGAGGCAGCCATACCGGCCGCCGACAACCTGCGAAGGCTGGTCACCGACAGCGGACACCTGCAGCACATGCCCAGTCACATCGATGTCCTGGTCGGGGATTACAGATCAGCCATCGCAGCCAACGCCAGGGCCATTCGATACGATGCCAAGTACTACGAGAAGCAGGACTTCCCCTTCTATCGTATTTACCAGCTCCACGATCATCATTCTCTGATATATGCTGCCATGCTCGCTGGTCGACGAGCCATAGCACTAGATGCCACAGATCGCATGGAGGCGATTCTGACCGAGGCTCTCCTCCGTACGACATCGCCACCAATGGCAGAGTGGTGCGAAAGCTTCAATGCAGTCCGTGTCCACGTGATGATTCGGTTTGGAATGTGGGAGGAGATCAAGACTCTAGCCCTCCCGACCGATCAGGAGCTTTACTGCGTGACCATCGCCAACATCCATTACGGAAAGGCCATCGCCTATGCTGCTACCAATGACCTGCCACGCGCCGAACAAGAGCGTGATAACTTCCACAAGGCGTTGGCCAAGGTGCCCAGCACACGGCTGTCATTCCCCAACAGGGTGGTGGATATTCTCAAAGTCGCCCATGCCATGCTCGACGGAGAGATGGAATACAGACGCGGGAACTTCGACGAGGCGTTCGCACACTTACGCACAGCCGTCAAATGCGACGACGCGTTGAACTACGGCGAGCCATGGGGCTGGATGCTCCCTACCCGCCACGCACTGGGCGCCTTGTTGCTCGAGCATGGGAAGGTTGAGGAGGCGGCGAGGGTCTATGGGGAAGATCTGGCTCTCATAGAGGGCCTTGCGTCTGCTCACCAGCATCCCAATAACGTCTGGGCGCTTCACGGATACCACGAGTGTTTGGTGCGTCTTGGGCGTACGGCGGAGGCGCATATCATAGGTCAGGCCTTGAAGATTGCTCTTGCTTCGGCGGATATCACCATCACCTCGTCTTGTTTCTGTAGACTGGAACGAAACAAATCAGATAGCCATTGCAAATGCTAGACAAGAATAGATTGCCAGGGTTCAAATTACATTGCGTGGTTCTGGCATTCGATCTTGAATCATCCTTGATTATTTCATTAACGTGTTACAAATATATATTATCCCATCATGCCCTCCCCCTCCTCCCACTTGCCCCTCTCCGAGGCGGTGCCAGGTTATGTCCCGCCCCAGCAACTCCTCCACTCTCCATCATTACCGGAAGCTCAGCCACATGCTGCTGCCTGACCTGAGGCATCGGCACTCCAGGCATCGGCTGCAAGTGGTGCTGATCAAATTGCTGCGGCGAATAATACGCATTCTCGAGACCACTGGGCATGGGCGAGATGGCATTCAGGGCATACGGGTACGCCTCCACCTGGCTCTGCCTCTCGCTGTTGTACATGCTGGGATGCCATTGATTCGGCGACGGGCTCGGCATGGGAGGGATCGGCTGGCTCGAGGAGTAGCCCTCGTACGGGCTGATGGACGGCGCTGACGGTTCGTAGCCGGAGATGAACGTCGATCGATTTGATGTCAGGTCCGAGACCGTTGGAGACCCGACAACGTGCTCCCTGCCGTACGGGTCGTAGACGGTTGATCTGTCCGGGCCTGGGGTGCCCATGTCCGTTGCTGGAGAGTAGATGTGTCCGGAGGTAGGGGACGGGCCGTTGAAACTGCTCATGTGGCTGGTGTGATTGCTGTGACTCTTGCTGCCCTTCTCTCCCAGCACGACCTCCCGCGGCTGCTGCTGCTTCCTCTGCTTTCTCCTCCTCCAGAACCACCAGGCGACGAGACCAATGATGGCCAATCCGGCGACGACACAGCCCACGGCAATGCCCGCCTTGGCTCCCGTGGAGAGGCCCTTGCTCTGATTATAGCCATCGGGGAGGAAGGCCGCAGCCTTGGATTCGTCGGGGTTGAGCACAGCGGCGGAGAGGTTTGAGCCCTTGCACCCGCCATCATTGCATGGATTGCCGGAGCAGCACCCCAGGAAGGGAGGGCTCGTTGCCGCACAGCTGAACCATTGTACTCCTGGGTCGCCGCTGACGCAGTCCTGGCCCTCGATGTCGAGGTAGGAATTCGGGTGGAAGCTGGCGGCGGTGAGGTTACCGTCGGGGCAATCGCCGGTGGTCGTCTTGCACGGATCGACGGTGCAGCAGCCGATGAATTTGGTGGGTTTGTCGTCGCAGACGTAGAATGAGCCTTTGTCGGGACAGGTGATGCCAAATTTGTCAATGACTTGGTCGTAAATCATGGTTTGTTGGGGGTCGTTGCGTGGTACTGGTTGCTTGGGCGTGAATCAATCGATGGTGAAGGAGAGCATTTGTTTGCGTGTACTTCGTTGCTTTGCTGCCTCCTCGGTGACTCCAAAGGAAAAGAAACAAAGACAAGGGAAAATCAAAACGATGAGGGAAAAACTGATTGTGGGAAAGGAAAGTGACAGTCAATGCGAAACCGGCCCAGGATCTGGGGGTGAGCGCTCAGTCGTATTTTGTTCTTGCAGCTGCACCCATCTGCACGCTTCCTTTTTTATCCTCACAGCTCACAGCACAGCGCTTTGGATGCTGATTGACGGCTTTGAGGAGCCACCCCGGTCCCTGTTGGGAAGCTAAAGACGCGGATGCGACCCTGGATGCGGCCTGGCATTGGAGAGTGGAGATGGTGAAGGCATCCGAGGAGGTGTAAGCAGCGCTTAGGGCATTGCCACGGGCGAATGAGAGTCGTGACAGAGTCTGATGTGCATGATAAGCGTGCTAATACCGGAGAGCTGAGTGTTGATGAATGTGAGTGCTTTACACAGTTCCAATCCAGGTCTGAAAGGGGCGCGTAGATCCAACAATGGCAGCTCCTGCTCAGAGAACTCAACTCTTGTTCTGTGTGGCAAAGCTCGTGTTTACTCAGCCAGTCCATCCCTGTACGAGAACAATGCATGAAGACATGTTGCGAGATAAACCGCAGTCCCCGCCATTCATGCTACTCTGCCGGGCACGGTGTCTTACTCGCCAGATGGCTGAAACAGACCCGCTACCGTAGTTTGTTCAATGGATCCCGCCTACAAGTCCCATCACCACCCTTTAGGCCGTGTCTCCGTATCGCTTGCCGAGCCCGTGAAGCCAAGCGTAAGAGCAACTACCGTTGCCATCGCCGGGATCCCGTAGCACCGTTTCCCTGTCAATGCTGTCTGATCCCCAAAGAATGTGAGTTTGTAGAAGTATGTTTCAAAGAGAAGTATTCCAGGTCTGTATACATCCTCCACACCATCTGATTGTGCTGTTTGTCCTTTATCTGCAACGCGCATCCCATCAAATCCTGCAGACATTTGTCCCGACAAACATGGCCACATTACGGCTTCGGCACTTGAGGCAGAGAGGGATCGAATATAAGACTAGCCAGATACTAAAAAAGTTACATACACCGTGGTTGCACATCTGCCCGCTATCAGCGCTTGTCTATGACGTACGGAATGGGCTGAGTCTTGAAGAAGCAGAACAAAGAACACAGAGCGGAGAAACAGTAAAGAAACAATCCACTGTTCCAATAAAGACTGATCTTCAAGGATGCATAAGTTTGAACCACTTGCACCGCAGATTTAGCTCAAAAAAAGATAAACAAGGCACCTTCTCCCCCATCTTGTTCTCTCTAATCTGTTCTAAATGGCTCCCACGCACGAACGCAAACACGAGTTCACATACACAGACGCGAATTTACACGCACAAACGCGAAGTCGCGCACACAAACGCGAACTCCCCACACGCGAGTTTTCCATCGTTGTAAAACCTCAACGCAAAAGCTTCATCCAAAGATTCTCACTAGGCCGTTGTTCCATCTTCATCCACATACCAACCTCCATCGATCGCCATTTTCTGGCCTATGCACTGAAGGATGTCTGCCAACGAGAGGCCAAAAGGCCTATCCTTCCGTCCAAAGAACATACGAACGCCCCAGGATACTCGGGACCAACGAGCTGTTGACGCACAAGAGCGTGAGGAGGAGGACTACTGGTGGGAACACCACGGGATTCCACCTGCAGACCAAGATCGAACCCGCCACAATCTAAACACGCGACATAGACCCTCGCCTACCCCAACCGAACAAGCTCTCAAACGCCAAAGGGACCAGAGACGGCATCAGCAACGGCATCAGCGACGAAATCAGCAGCAGAATCAGCAGCAAGGTCAGCAACTTGAGCTACCATCATTTTGTCAGCAGCCGAGTCAGCAGCAGAATCAGCAGCCAAGTCAGCAACGGGATCAGCTTCAAAGTCAGCAACGGGACCAACAACAAGATCAGCCGCAGAGACAACAATTCAAGCTGCCTCCATTTTGTCGCCAGCCACAACCAAATGGCGCCTTAAATCCGCCATACTTTGAGTATCGCTGCCCCGGGAAACGAGAACTCAACGATCAAGTAGTCTATGTAAGTTTATACACTTGGGTTCTTTCAGTACCTCTATACTAACATGTTCCTAGCAACCCTTCTGCCATGCTCAGCACCTAACTGTCCCGTTTTTCAAGGATACAATCATATCACTCCTTGGCAGACTAGCAAATGATGAGTTTGAGGAGCTGAGATCAATGAACATCATGAGAACAATCAGCGAATGGGGCTCTCTCGACGAAATTGCAGACATTGCAACAGCTCAGATCCTACCTCAATTTCTAGAGTTACAGGGAAAATCGCTGACAGCCGAAATGTAAGTTGAATCTTACTGTTTTAAGAGTCAGTTAAAGTATTACTTACTTCAGAGCTAACTTTGTTCTTCTCCCTTGTATAGTATTCGTAGGATACACAAGGAGCAATTTAAAGATCCTACTGTCTGGACAGAGACAGATATAGGTGGTTATATTATGATCGGGTTGGATGACCGAGATAAATATTATATCCGGTATTACGTTGGGCAATCATTCCAACTGTCTACCCGAGTATGCATCCAACATGCAGAGTCGATATGGGATAGCGATACCAGACGACTTTGCTACTATATACTTGCCAAGGGAGAAGGCCACCGATCCGCATACTTTGTACGACTATAGTCAACCAATTATTCAACCATCGAATCTCTCCCCGACAAAAAACAGAAGGAACTTTTGCAGAGTATTCTAGAGATGGTCTTCTGCCTTACTTTTGAATCATTACCTGGTTCAGTCCTTAAGGCCTTTTTTGGACAGAGTTCTACAGAATACTCAAATTTAGGCCTTAATATATTACCGCCTTTATTTCAAGGGATGGAAGCTCCATCTGGTATTAGATCCAAGTACCTTGAGGCCTGTACTGAATCTCCTGATCATAATATTGCCTCCTTTCCTGTATTCCGCAAGAAGCAGAAGAGAATCCACAGAAACCGCCGACGCCAGATTTCCAAGCTATCAAGGGCAGGCTATCGACAAGCTATCGCCGAATTAGCTGAACAGAATGGGCTGGATCCTCGAGGGCAAGTTGCTGCACCACTATGGGGTGAGGCTGAGGCTACACTTTTTCCACTCAGTCACTTCATCTTCCCTGAGACAGCAATCAGTTATACTAAAGAGGAAGAGGGTAGTGAATTTTCCAAAGCGGAGAAATTACTTAACCGCCCAGTCGAAAAGCCAACTGGGAATACTGAAGCTACTATTGCAATTATTCACAGCCCAGAAGCAGCCATCATAACAGCTGGTAGCTTTAGTAATAGCAAATTGGAGAACCTGAACCTAACCGAACACAACTGTCGAATGTGGTCCAGTTGCTTTGCTTCAAGCCCAAATCAAGGATCCTCGAGTATTATCCCAAATTCAGAACCTGATCAGGTTATCCAGGGATTAAATCGGCATATTATAATGAGCAGTGGGTTCCGAGTGATAGTCCTTTGTGGCCAGACAGCAACCCAAGATATACAACGGGCATTCTTAAGCTATACAAAAAGCGGCAATACCTTTAGAGGCCCGTTTAGCCTTCAGCTCAACAGTTATTCCCATGACATCTGGTTTATTACCCAAGATAAAAAGATCCAACGAGTATTCCTAGCATGCCCTAATCCAGGAAGGTCATCTCATCTTCGAGAATATTCCAAAATCAGGAAGTTAACTGATATCTTTGGCATTATTGCAGCACTGACTGCACAGAATATTCACTATAACTTCTGGGTTAGCAAGTCTTCAACAGCCCTCCTAATCGCTCAGATATACCATCAGAAAGCTGGGTCTGAGGCTCCATGGACTCCCAGCACATTACCGATACCAGTTGCTGACTGGCTCTACCATATTGGCTTCCAAACCCAAGATGACCTCTCAAGTTTGATGGAAGCTGCTGCTGGAAGCCTAGAGAAAGGAATACAATTACTACGAGTTGCCTTATCCCGCGAGGTACCCAGAAATCAATATCCGAAGATTGAAACTACCCAAAAACCAGCTCCTTCTGGCGAAAAGGATCCAGAGTCTTACTCAAATGTCAAAGAATTACTCCAGTGTCTTCAAGAGAGACGTTGGAAGTTCTGGAATAAGTTCGGGAAGTTAAAAGCTCTCGCACTTAGTGACGAATATGAGTCCGAAGGGACTTCAACTACAACTCATCGCCTTCCAAATTATGAGGAGGAGTACAAAGGGTTGAATATAATCCATTACCTCCCATATCATAACGGCATTGAGACGGTGACAACCAAGGCTCTAGTCAAGGAGATAGCAGTCGCCTTCAAAGAGGATGAGGGCCCAAGCAGTGATCTCAACAGCGAGGATGAGCCTGAGCCTGAGTCCGAGTCCGAATCTGAGCCTGATCCTGAGCCCAGAAGGAGGACACGAACGTATGGTACGCCTAGGAACGACGGTTGTAAAGGCCCCTCTCGAAAGAAACTCCAAGATTTCCTGACAGAAGACGGCGTAATTTGTCACACCAAATCCACTGGAGAACGAAGTTTCTGCTTAAACCTCTTCGACTTTAATAAATTCTCAATCACCTGTTCTTTTACTCTGCCTCCTGAAGTTAAACTTAAGGAGGAATGGAAGGTTGCCACTAAGTTCGATCTGGCTGATCCGGGCTGCCTACATGACAGCTGCCTACTTGCTAACCAGGCAACCATGCTAAGGCCAGAAGACCCCTGTATTCGCCTATCAGTTAAATGTCGAATACTAGGGACTGGTAGGAAGATAATCCGAGACTGGTTTACTCTACCTCCACTTTACAGGACGGGGAATCGCGATATGGCAACAAAACGTATATTCAAGTATAATACTTTGGTGGACTTACTGGAGGGAAAGACTCCCTTGGACTTAATAGGGATTGAACGGCGGCTATTAGGGAGCTGGAATGTAGGAGAAGAAGAAAGTTGAAGCAAGGCCAATAAGGGATTACGAGAGCCAAGTCCTCAGTGTGACTGTTATGAAATAAAACTTGTACCCAGGGATCGGTCTACAGTCGATATAGGTGACACTACCATCCTACTCGATGAGTAGCTTGACCGCCTGAATCTATCTATTACGTGGCGCTAGATACAATGACTAACTCGGGCAGGAGCCATTTCATTAAGGTCAAGAGATGTGACCTTAACCAATCCTCTCTAGCCGATGCCTCGTATGCCTTTTGGTTTCTTTTCGACATTGCAGCTAGTCATATGGAAGAAATACCCATAAAGGGTGTCCCACAGGTGAATAGCATAATGAGATGGACTAGCACAAGAAGTGTCAATAGCCACCTGGCAAGTCACGTATTCAGCAACGAGAAGCCCCTGTGCCTAGCGATAACGAGAGGCTACTGCCTCTTAAAGGAGGTCTTCAGCGATTAAAGTAGTCACGAAGTGACCACTAGCAGACGCCTTATACCTGCTAGCCGCAAGTTCCTTACCTGCGTGCCCCTTTACACCCTTGAACTGAACCCACTGATACGTTAATTGCTCTACCTGCCTTGATGGGAAGGGGCAGTTGAGGTATAAGCGAAATCAAACCCCGAGACCGGCGACCTGATGCCTTCTGACCGGCGAGAGACCTGCCAGCCGCCGCGAACAAGAACTAGATATTCTAAATCGAGAAGCGCGAAAACGACAAGGCTACGATGACCATATGCATGATTTACAAAAGCAGACCGACATACGAGCCTGTTGATACCCAATTGCGAATTACAAGTGAGCGGCCGTGAGTCGAGCTGAGCCCATGAGAGAATAAGAATATAGGGTCAAGTCAAGAGAGCCCAGGAAAAGGGGGGAGGCCAGCCTTTTTTACTGAATATTCAGATATCAGCGTGTCAGGTGATATAGTCAGGCGTGCCACTTACGAATTTTCAATCATACCCAAGCCAGAAGGGTTGTACATATGCTGTTTCCATGACCCGCAAGACCACATGCAACGAACCATATGTCAACTTGCGTATCTGTAGTGGTTCTCAAGCAAAGAAAGAGCGGTACGGCGTGTTGCATTTAGTGGGGTGAACAGATAACCTACCACTGCCCTACCTACAGCCTCAGCTATATAAGCTGCACAGAGCGTGCCGAGGAGGGTGCGACTCTCTGGCGTTCGTCTAGCTTTAGAGGGTGCAGCTTTTGTATAGTGAGCATGCAGTTGACTTGCGTGCGTCCTAGAGTTTCGACTGCAAGCAAGCAAGTGGCTCGACAGAGCATCGCAGTAGCTACACCGGTCTTGATGAAGCTTGTTTGGGTAGAAGAGCTCGAGAGGGAAATCCCTGTGCAGAAGGATTGCAAGTGAACAGCAAGAGGCCAGCAAGAGGCTCGCAGTTAAAAGAAATATAATTAAAGCAATAAAAGCAACGAGAGCAGCAAAATCAATAGAAGCAAAAAAACGCACAGAAGTATTTCACAGTAAAGAACGAAAGAAGAAATAGAAAAACAATAGAGTAGCAAGAGAAGAGCAAGAGAAACACAAGAGATCTATAGTCAAGAGACTCCTAGGTTTGCCCCTCTCTTCCCTTCTCCTTTGATTCTTTCCCTACTAACCTACTAATTTTCCCTTAATGTTATTCTCTACTACCAATTAGCAAGTAACTATCAAAAGACTAATAGAAGGCTAGCAGCCCGGAGACAATAGAAGCCAGGGTACTGTACTGTGTACAATAGTGAAGTTAAACAGTTGAGTGAACAGTTAATTGAAAGTGAGGAAATAGCATAGCTAGTACACTACAATACACACGCAAGAGAGAGCCAATACTCAAGTGCTTGAGAATTGAATAGTTCTGAATGAAGAAGTCAGGAGGCGAAAAGGGGAGCCACCCCACGCAATTGATTGATCAAAACGAGGCCAAGCCGGCAGCTCGCAACAGGAAAGAAAGAGACTAGATAGGCTGACCGGGGAGCCACCCCCTCCAACGCCGAAGAGACCAAACAAGGCGCAAAGAGATTGAATTACCGCAGCCGACCAGCGGCGCGCAATAGGAATGCAACAGACTAACAAGAGGCCAGCCCTTTACTCCTCCTCCTCTTCGTCCTCCTCCTCCTCCTCGGCAGGCATAAAGTTGGGCACAAAGCCCGGCGCAACGCGATCCGTCAGGGAGACCTGCTCCCTGCTGCTTCCACGAGCAGCCTAGCAACAGATTAGCAAGTCATTAACAAGAGACTAACAAGAGAACATACGTTGGCTTGGCGGGCAGCCGCAGCCGCCATGGTACGGAGGCAGTTCACTGCCTCAAGGAACAGCTGGTCATGGAACCGCTCGCGGGCCAGGCGAGCCTCTTGCTCGCGAACAGCGAGCCTCTGGGCAGCAGAAGCAGCAGCCGCGCCAGTCTTCTTCTTCATGGCCTCAAGGGCCCGATGCACCTTCATTTGAAGGGCTTTGAGCTTGGCCTAATACCCCATTAGCAAGTGACTAACAAGAGGATCGCTACAGGAATACTCACAGGTTCAATCACCTCCTTAGAGGCCTCGGCCACAAGGGCCGCAGCAGTGCCACGGTAGGCTGCAGCAACTGGGCTGCACTGCTTCCCGTGCGCAGCGCAACGAACACACTTTCCAGAACGGGCTATCAGGTGGTTAGCAACAGACAGTCCCAAAGAAAGCAGCAGACTCGCAACAGAGCATACAGTTGATGTCCTTGCAACAGGTAGGGATCAGCCCCGAGCCATCCCAGTCGGCCAACGCAGTCAAACAACGCCGGCACTCCTTCTCGCACCTGCGGATTGTTAGTTGCGACTCTCAGGCGTGACACCGGTGTATAGGCACTTACGGCACAAGGTTGAGGGTCCGGCCCTCCTTGGGAGCCTTGGCCCCCGCGGCATCGGCAACAGAATTAGACCTAGAACCCCCTTTGGTTAGCAAAGCATCCCTAGCGACTCTCGTGCGAGGGAATAGTACTTACATGGTGGTTTGGTGGTGGTGGCGATGTGCGATTGGCTGCTTCAAGTTAACTGTGATGCACTGCTAAGGCAAGGGTCCCGAAGCTACTCACGAGATATGATGATGCAGATGAAAAGGGAAAAGGATGGATAAATAACAGGAAGACCGCCGGTTATAATCAGGAGGCTCGTATCTATTGAGCACCACCTCAATGCGCTCTCCTCTATTGACCTCCTCCAACACAATGGCCGCGCGCAAGAGAAGTCACATTGTGTGCGCACGACAATGGCAACACAGCACTTCACTGATTCACCTAGGAATGACAGTCGACTCACCTGTTTGGATACTGCTTTTACGAGCGAAGAGACATTGCAAGAGATTTCCCTATTGTCGCATTGCTTCAATAGCCGCACCAACGAAGGCACGCCTATTCACACACACAATTGAATAGAGCTACGGATGACTAGCGAAGGAAAGGAGCATTAGTTAGTTGCGAGGCACCGGAGAGGCCTACAGCCCAGAAGCTATCACTCTTTTACCTTCACGGAAGGGTTTTAACGAGGATGGTAGGAAGCTGGGATGGAAGAGATTTCAGGGCGCTGATAAGTTACGCGAGGCTGTCACGAGGGTCGCAACCGCATCGCAAACGATGTTTCGATGTACATACCCGGCCCCGGATCCGGTCTTGCCAGTAGTCATGGATCCCATAAGCGAGGTTCGCCAAGGATACAGTAACCGTGACAAGCCTACCATGTGGCTTCTTCCTCGGGATACAACTGTTCCGACCGTCATGGATATCAGCATGTATTACTCTTATGTAAGGAGTAAATCTGTCGGAACAAGCGATAAGCAAACTGGGGTGGCATTTAGAACGGAATCCTCGTCCATGATTTCACTTCCTCTTTAGGTAGCTCTTCGAACACTCACACCGTCTTTTGCTTTTGCCAAGCAGAAAGTAGGATCATGGGGGAGGAAATACGCTCATCGAAACGTTTCTTAATACGTAGCTGAGAATCATGGAAATCACTTTGCTGATCTTCTCTACCTAGGTCGCCTTTTCCCCCAGAATCCTATTTTGCCTTTATCTATGCACTCTAGCCTCAGTCTTGTGTCTGGCCGAGCTTATTTTATTTGTACCAAAAGTCGCATTCTTGATCAGCGATGTGACGACAGGCATCCCTCGGCCCATTAGACTGACTTGGTATGTTCTCCGTTCTTGGGTCGCATGAATGTAACCATGAATGCAGAAACAATGCCTATCAAGCCATGTCTGTTATGTGACAGGATAAAAGCTACGAAATGCTATGCTCCCCGAAAAGACACATAAATGTAGACTAATTCCCCCTCTCCCTCTAAGGAGTCTAATTGGGGCTGAAGGTTTGAAAAAACGCTTGTCTTGGTCGTTGAGGGTGCTCGGAATGAGAGATTCCGGGGATCCACAACCTGGAAAGTGTCAGTCCGGGTACGGAGTAGGCTGTCTGCACTGGTCGGTATAGGATAGGGGCAGCCTCGGGTCTAGGGAAGACTGGTTAATTTTTGCGGTGGTTGGGGAACCCTTGACCATGGTTATGATACCCCTGCTTCTTGGTCCTGGGGTATGGTCATGTCCTATGCCTGGGCGCTTATTGGAGTGATGAGGCCCAACGCAGCCCATCTGCTTCCGCAGTAGCCGGGCCATCAGCAACTGGGGAATGGCTTCTATTCACCAACTCTTAAGGTTGAGATCAGTACACTTGAGAAAAACCCTGGTTCCGGGTTCTGAACAATACAAAAGTGAGTTATATGAGGATGTACATCACCGAGGAGATCACATGTGTCATGACAAATTGACGCAGCCTTGTCGTAGAGATCAATAGCCGAGTTTTCATCTTATACAGTGGGCCTGATTAGTTCTTGCTCGTATACCCCGTGGGGGTTATCCGGGGTGTTGAGATGTGGCTCCCTACCTGCCCGCCCCCTTCCGCGAATACACAGGCAACCTACCTCTCATATTGTAGGATTGGAAGTTATGCGTTGATAAGATCTTTGCCCTTAGCTAGTGATGCGATAACTGATTCGTAGTAGGTTCATCAACTAAGAGCCTATCCTTTGGTAAACTCCCAGGTCCCCAACGGTCTGGGAAACAAGATCCTCACGCACTAACGGGCGGTGCTCCAGCCACGGTAAAAAATTCATGGCTTTTACTTCTCTTTTAACTTTACCGTAAAGCTACGTTAACAGATAATTGAGCTAGTGAGCTAAGAAGCTTCCCTCTTCCACCAAGATCCTGAGCATTAGGAAAATACACAGCCTCACCAGTTCTAGCCGCCCATATGACCTATGATTGGTAGCATAGTAACATGTGTGAGTGCTAGCCTCCCTCCGCAGAAACCGCCGATGGCGATAACCACCGACGAGTACGTAGGACCAAGCGCGTTTGGCGTGTGGTGGTGACCACCTGAGAAGCCAAGATTGGCCAGAGCCAGCCGCCAAGACAGTCTAGCTGCTTGGGCTCGCCACGAGCGATGGTTGCATCAGAAGAGGGAAACATGGGATCTAGACTTACTCTAATCGAGTCAGGGAACCAGTCATGCGGCGGACTCCTGATCTATCGATCCACAAAGTTGGGGTACGCATGAGCACATCTGGATCAACGCTGCTGATGACTCCATTCCACCACCGGCGCTGAGACCTGTTTGGACTTAGAGTAACAGTTTAAGTTTTGCCAAGCTAGTGAGAGAAGAGCGGACAACGACCTTCCATCTTGGTTCAGCTTCCCCGCATCTGGGGTACAACGCTGGGGGAACTGACCCCCACACCCGGCCCAATCATCTCCCAGGTTCGGCCGCAGAACCAAGAAACGGGGGCCTGTCACTTGAAATGGTTGGGGTGGCCATTGGAAGATCACTTTCAAGCCTATCTTGCGGGCTGGTGTTGGAGGCCTGGCTTGCGGGGTAAACCCGCCGTTGTATATAAAACCAGGTGCCCCCCCAGGTTGTTCTCCGTTACATTGCTCCAAATCCCATTACCTCTTCCATACCAGCTCTGTTGTCTCTCGTCTTGCGTGGTAAATCTTGATCATGGCAGCGGACAAGTCTGCCACTGGCATTGCCAGTGTTGAAGAGAACGAGAACCAGATCGGCCTTCAGCACACCACTACCATTGAGGAGGGCCCATTCAAGCCCACTTACGAAAAGGTCGATGAGTTTGGTGCCCACGCGAAGACTGACCCCAAGGAAATCGCTCTGGTCAGGAAGTTGGACTTACATATCTTGGTATGTGCTCATCTGCCGAATGTGCCCCTGTGCTATGCTGACAGAGAGCAAGCCCATCCTATGGCTCATGTATCTTTTCAACTACCTCGATCGCAATGCTCTTGTCAACGCGCGACTCAATGACCTCGAGAAAGAGCTCAACCTACAAGGCACTCAATACAACACCTGTGTGTCCATTCTGTTCGTCGGGTATGTGCCATTTGGATGACCAGCAGGCGTTCTCCCGTCTTCCTCTCGTGTCTTCGCTCGAACACAGGCTCATATCACTTTCGTCGAATAGATATATCGCGGGCCAGATCCCATCCAACATGGTGTTGAACCGCGTCCGACCTTCTTGGTACATGGCTGGCTTCTGCATGGCTTGGTCCATCGTGAGCTTGCTTACATTCCTTGCCAAGGATTACAGTAGCATGGTGGTTCTTCGTTTCTTCTTGGGAGTGACTGAGGCGCCAGTGAGTTCTTTCCCTTACCGTCCGCTGGAAGCTTTTGTTGAATGAGTAATGACCGTGGATTAGTTTTACCCCGGCGCGCTGTATCTGATCAGTTTGTTCTACACCCGCAAAGAAATCGCCACTCGCATGTCTTGGTTCTTCACTGCAAACATGTTGGCAAGTGCCTTTTCGCCTCTTATCGCAGCCGGCGTGTTTTCGGGACTCGATAAATCTATGGGCTTGTCGGGGTGGAAATGGTGAGTAAATCTACTGACGTCCACCTGGGTAGCCTTTGCCTGCGGAGCTATTCGCATACTGATGTGAAACTTTCAATAGGCTATTCATCATTCAGGGTGCCCTGTCTATCGTCACCGCCATCCTCGCTTTCTTCATGCTGCCCGATCACCCTCTCAAGACCCGCTGGTTGAACGAGGAGGAGAAACAGTACGCCCACAACCGAATCTGCGTCGATACCACCGACCTCCGTGAGGGAACGAGCGTCTGGGTTGGTCTTAAGGAGGCCTGCAAGGACTGGCGCATGTGGGTTCTTTGCCTCATGTACAACTTCCACTTGTCTTCCATCAGCTTCCAGAACTTCCTGCCCACCGTTATCGAAACTCTCGGCTATGGCAGAATCATCAGTCTCGTCCTCACTTTCCCTCCTTACCTCTTCGCTGCGATCATGGCTGTCGCTATGGCACATAGCTCGGGGCACTTCAACGAGCGCACGTGGCATATTACCACTTGCAAATGCATCGTCATCGTTGGCTTTGTGCTCGCTGTCGCAACCCTCAATATTCCTGCTCGGATGGTCGGCATCTTCCTATTCGTCGGTTTCACTTTCGGAATCAACAACATCATTCTTGGATGGGTGTCTTCTACACTCGGCCAGACCAACGAGAAGAAGTCTGTTGCGCTCGCCATCGCCAACTCCCTCGGTAACATGTCCTCAATCTACATGCCATACATCTGGCCCAAGTCTGACGGCCCGCGCTATCTCCCGGCATGGATGGCCAGCATTGCCTTTTCTGCCGGCTGCATGACTCTCGCATGGGTTCTCAAGATTGCTCTTCGCAGACAGAACAAGAAGATGAGGGCTGCCAACCCCAACGAGACTAACTTTTACGTCTACTAATATAGCCTGCCCGGTATTGGTTAAATAGATATGTAAAACTACATCATCGGTTTCGTTTCTTATCATGGCGCGACATGACGGAAGGCTAGAAGATCACGAATGTATTTGCCCGACTCCATTTGAATACAGATATTAAATCGTCATACTTTCTTGTTTTGTGTAAAGGTGCAAAGTGATGCGCACTAATTAATAAAAAAAACCTGTCCAAGGACAGGTTCAGTCCAGGGAAGGCAGCAATTGTCTGATCCAAAAGATCGCCATGGGATTCGTTTCACCTGCTTTTACACTCACAATAGTGAGAAACACCGCTAAACAGGACGTATCCTTGGACTACAAGCATTTTTATGAAATTATAGTCACTGCATGGTGGTTTGCACCACGTTGTAGAACGAGATCCAGGCCGAAGAAACAAGTGCGGTTGATATGTTTCGTAACCACTACAAGGCGAGCAGCCTGGATGGATATCTCGCCCTTAGGTTGAGACCAAGGCAGTTGCAAGGTTTGGCTTTACTATGAACATTTTCAACTTCCTCCTCTGTCTCTGGTTCCAGTAATAACTGTCTTGGATGGCTTAGTGGCTGCTGTAGATGAATGTCCATAAAACAAGAAATAGTGGTCAGACTGGCAAATACGGGAAGAGAAAGAAACATGCTGGCAGCAAGCCCATGTCTTCTGCCATTGATTGATGGGTCTAGTCTTATAAACGAAAAGTGTTCTGTTCCCTCAAGACAAGACTCACAGATTTGGAAAGCTCCGGGAGAAAACTGTGCCACCCTGGCACAGCCCAATCACCCCCTGGAGGGACACCATTAGCTATGCAACCTTACAAGTGCTGCTGCCTACGAGATCGACACGGCTGAGGCGCGGAGGATTTGCAAGTGGGGAATGCTCCCACCGGTTGCTTGGCACAAACACCACCAATTTCACCCTCGACACAAATCTCTCAGCACAGCATCGGAACGCGTCGACTCACCTCCCACTGGCTGTCACGCGACCTGAACCATGTCGGCCACTCCGTTTGGCTCCATGACGCCCGATGAGCGGGAAGTGTTCCTCTCTCAGCCGGCGCTGGCAGCTCCCGACGGCTTCACGTCTCATCTCACCAACCCGGAGTCGCGGAATGATCTCGGCTTGTCGGTGACTATCGCGTGCACGGTGATAGCATGGGTTCTTTTATTCCTTCGTCTGTATGCATTTTTTGTGTATCGCAAAGAGACACGGATCCAAGAAGGTATATCAAGTCTTCCAAACCCGACTGTGGCAATCGCTCGACACTGACAATGCATTGATAGGTTTGGCTTTGGTTGCTGCGGTATGTCTCCCATACTCACATGAATCGGGGCATTTCTATCTTCTGCCTTGGGAGCACGATATTAACACATTGGAAACTCATAGGCTACATTCACAGTTCTGCTCTATCCAGGTTACCACTTGGCAAAGATTGGTGCATTCTATGTACATCAGTGGGACATGGACCGCCATAAATTCTCAGAAGTACTGCTAGTGAGTCATAACTTTCTCTTGATGAACTCACTACCCTCAGTCCCATGATGACAACTGACTGGAGGAATAAGATGTCGTATATCCTGACCACAATGTGGTATCTCACGATGCTATTCGCCAAGTCAGCCATCATGCTCGAGTGGCTTCGCGTCTTTTGGCCAGGGCACTCGCGCAACTCTATCTACTGGATCTGCAATATCACCCTGGGTGTGCTGGTTGCTTTCTTCAGCGCTGGATTCATCTACTTTCAGGCACGCTGCCAGCCGTTTCACAAGGCGTGGAACCCTTGGCTTGACGGCACCTGCAATAATAGGTCCTACATTGACAAAGTTACTGTCTTTTTTAATATCGCCCTAGACTTGGTCATTTTTATCCTTCCGCAGACAATGGTCTGGAGGCTTCACGCCCCTCTGAAAAGAAGGATTGGCAAGTCCATCATATTCTCCTTCGCGCTCCTGTAAGTTGCAACTTGGGCCTACTTTCGTCTCCTCTCCTCGATGCATATGCCGGGTTTCCGTCACGGCCATTGTTGTAGAAGCTGCTGACAATGACTTGCAGTGGAATAGGCTGCGGGTCTGGTCGTGCCCAAAACGTCCACACCTTCAAATACTCACAGGACGTGGCTTACAGCCTCTCGTCTGGCTATCTCTGGGCACTAGGGGAGTGCACTATCGTTGTGCTGGTGTACTGTGCTCTCCCAATCTCTCGAATATATACAGACCCAAAGGTGCCTCCTTTCCTGATGCCACTAAACAGGTGGCACAAGGGAAAGTTTGGCGGCAGCCAAGTGCCTGCAGATGAAGCGGTATCTAAAAATACCAAGGGAAAATACTGGGTTCCTTCAAAACCCTCAAGCCTGTCTCCCGCTCCCAACAACAATGTGTACGAAAGGATGGATGATAGTACCCATAGCGAAGTACATCTAACGGAGCTACCTCCAGTGAGGTAGACAATGGGAAGATCAGACAATCCATATCCCAAGAAATTTGAAAATAGATACCACAGGCTTGCTTTATGTATATCATGAATGTACTTGCTCGAGATTTTCTTTCTGTTCAAAAGTCTTGGTGCAGACTTTGCAAGTATAATTTGAAGGACATACTCAAATTTCGTAGCTAATCTGAGTTCATACTCGCCTGATCAATACTCGAGAGCTGCCAGGGACAAGCTCTTCGTCGTCTGCAACGATGTGCTCCCTCATATTGCCGCACTACTATTGACGGATGAATAAAGTCAATGGCTCCAATATGTTAGACTTCTCGAGACTGGATGTGAGCATCCAACACACTTGTCAATCTAATTCTTTTCGGACGGCGAATATTATTCTCATTGGTGGCAGTATGAGGAGTGGGTTCAATTGCACCCTGGAGAACACCAGGGGTCTCTTCAGTGAAAGTAAAGCAGTTTCTTGGATGGGTATGCCGCAAAGTTCCATTTGCCTGAATAATCTAACAGTTAAACAAAAGCTAATGCGGTGCGAAGCACTTTCCAAGAAGAGATATCAAAAAAATTTTATGCTAAAATGATTAAGTATCGGTCAATATTACAACGTGTTTCGGTTGTTCTACCCAGCTACTCTGCCTGCTGCCTGAAGAGATGCCAAGACCAATACCCACCTCAGATGACACGCTGTCCAAGAAGCTCCTCATCTCGGTCTGCCACCACTAATAAGAGAGCAGGACTAGGCGCGTATTGCCCGTCTGAACCTGCATATGGCATTTCATCCATGCCGCACATCTGGCCTCATCAGCACAACCTTGTAAGCGATGAGCGTAGCCTGGCAATCTATAAATGTCATGCTATCTGCTTCAACACAACTCAACATCTCGTCATCCTCATACAGACATTGATTAACGGCATCACCACATCTTCAAATACAAAATGCAGCTCCCTTCCATTCTAGACCCACTCCTGGCTATGGTTGGCCTGCGCCAGGTCAATTATGGGGCGGAGGAAACGGTTACTGTATCGAGCGTCCGGCTTCACAAACTCGGGTCGCCAGTCGATGTCAAGATTCCAAGCCTTTCCTTTGAGCTGAGCGGCAATGAAGCAGACGGCCTCGAATGCTCGGCAACCGACGTGTCCTGGCCCAAGCCAGGGTTCAATTGGTGCGGCAATAGCAAGTACTCGTTTGCCCTCTTATCTGACACTTCGATTAGTAATGACGATCACAAGTTTAATCTCATGATCTACCACGACGTCGGTGATAGGTATGTAACTCAACCCATCTCAAAGGAATCAAGTCTCTGATGTTTGGCTACAGAAAGGCGGATTTGCGCGGTGGTACCGGGTTGGATTTCGACTGTCGCAGCCAGGGCGACGGACCAGCCGATGAGATTTGCAAGCAAGACGCCCCTGTCACGTTCAAGATTGATGGTCCTGTGGCCAACTACAGTTGGCGCGGAGAACTTAAATAGGCGCCCGTGATGATGTATAGCACCAGCACCCGGGATTCTTCTTGTGTCAACCCGCCATGTCATTTACCTGCGAGAGACTTCATGTTGTGAGCTAAAATATTGAAAAGACTCCGGAAAGGCGTCCAAATATCGTTTGGAGGGGATTGATTTATATCACTTTTTGTGAGCTGAAATGAATTAGCTCTCCCCGAATTTATTCACATCGATCTCATCATAGCTCCCCCGGGTGCATTGGGTTTCGTAACAGAGCGCTTCGGGGAACGCCTTTGCATCGCCATCTACATTGCCTGCTGCGTCGCACTGCAGCTCTTGTTCTGGCTGGTGCTACAGTTCGTCGTTTCGGCCGTGGCCATCTCACTTCTTGGCTTCTTCATTGACCCTCTATATGCTACTATCACAGTCACCGCAGAGCTGCTGTCGAAGAACCTCCATGGTAGTGCTATCGGATTTTCCCTCGCTCTTGGGGGCGCTGGAGACACGGTGTTTCCCTTATTCATCGGCGCCATCGCCGAGTCAGCCGGCGTTTGGGTTCTGCAGCCCATCATACTCTGTCTATTTTTGATTCAAGCTATTAACTGGCTTCTATTCCCAAGGATTCAGCCGGAGGATTAGGTGCAGTGTTTACGCCTTTTGTACGTGGAAGTTTGCTTCGTAGGCGCAGATCAAGTGTGAGAACGTCTGGCTTTGTAACTAAAGTATGAATCCCTCTGTCTTGATCTTCTGGTGGAATATCGTAATCTCACATTGGTAGTCCTCTTCCGCCTTCTATCTTAAGAGCTATCTACTAACGAATTTGCCTGGAAGTTCGTAGTTTTTGGGTCATAAGGATGAATTGCGTAATATCCTTTAGATGTATGTTCTCTAGTAGACACACCCCAAGGAAAATGAATGAAATTCAAAGGGTTGATTTGGGGCAACTCAATCGAGGCTGCAGAGGCCAAGAAAAAGGGCAGTAAAGGCGAAGCGGGGTGCGGGTGCGAATGAGATGAGACCACGACCTAGCGAAGAAATTTTGTTTGGAGTTTTGGGTCCACAAAACTGTGGTGAAATTCGCGTTTATACGCGAGCGTGCATCTGCGAGCAGAGGTCAGATACCACCTTGAGGTACCTGAATCAATTACCTTCATCTATTATGCATACCCACATGTAGAAACATCCTTCATTCACCTTGGCAACTGCTGCATTGATGCGTACATGTAGATGTCTCGAAGCACAGGTTGCAAAAATACCTCACTGTGCTGGAAAAGGAAGAAAAAAAGACGAAGAAGAAAAAAACCCGCATCTTCACCTCTGTCTCTTGATCCACTGCTGATCAACGCGCTCTCTACCTAGGTAGGTTAAGCATGACATCTGCTCCCATTGGAGACTTGGGTAGTATATATGCTATAATTTTGCTAACGCCTTCAACAGCATCGAACAGCCCTTCGGGGCTCATCCCGATTAGCTCAATTGGCAGAGCGCGCGCCTTTTACAGCTGAAAGCGCGAGGCTCGGGGTTCGCCGATCGGGAGTATATCAAAGACGGCCTTTTTGCCAAACTTTTTTATTGCTCGATCGTTGCGTCACGTCCATACGTCACCGTCGAATGACAACACAATCGACTGCTTTATATCCCGGGCGACTTTTATGCTTGCGAGCTTGGACAGATCAAATTGGACTTCCTTTGCGCTGGTCGAGTCGTGTTTCTCGGAGATTCCGGATACAGCCCAGGCCCTTTTGCAGGGTTGGGCTAATTTGTGTCTTATGGGGTCATATCTGCATACCGGCGAGCTGCCTCGGAAGAAGAATGATGTTGGCAAATATGTAAAGTCGCAAGATGCGATAAAAGGATCCGACCATTGATTATTGAACTCCAATAGCTTCGTCGTACAAATTTAATTTTACCCGTAAAACTTTTTCATTTGGATTGGATATTACACGCTTGCGTTTTGGATTGTGTAGCTCTCCACAGCCTTTGGGCACAGCCAATTGACTACAATAGCTCTTAAAAGCGCCTGCCAGATTATGCCAAATTGAAACTCTAGATGTAGTGTATATTAATTCCATCTTTTGTTCGGTCCCTTTGTCTTGGTAAAAGTCGCTTTTCAAGATCACACAACCTCGAAAGAGGCAAGGTATAGGGTAGGTAGAAAGTGAGCACCGCTTGGATAACAACCACTCCCCAATCTTACCTGGTCCCTATTGGCCGTGGAGCATTCTTTAGTCATCAAGCGCTGGTCTGTGATTACTCAGCGCGGCGACTTTTTAGTCTCCGCGCGGCGCCCGAGAAACTCCGAAGTATTTGAGCATTTGGCACGTCACATGACGGCGTGAGAACCTTGATGGCCAAAACACCGCAGCCGGGCAGTCACTCTAATTGCCTGCGCAAAAGCATATCGCTGGAACTGACTCTCCTGGTTTCTAGAGCAGATGGAGGTCCTCCGAGACTCGGCCGATAAATCCCGACGGCGCGCTTGTGATCCATGTAGTGAGTCTTCACACACGAGTCTCTCCCTACGCATTGTTTCCGTCCCACCCTCGACAACAACCAGCATGCCTCAATTGTCTCTCTTGCTAATATTGATGGCGTCACCTATCATCAGGAAAACGTAAGGTAAAATGCTCTCGTAATGATCCGCTGTGTGGACGATGCACACAGCTTGGCCTGAGATGCGAGTACTCTCCCAACAAGCCCATGGGCCGGCCGAGGAGCACGCGCCCCGGCTTCCGCATTCTTCAAGAGAATGGTGATGGGTTCGCTGTCCCTTCTGTTGCTTCGGCTTCAGAAATCGCCGTCTCTCCCCTAGCAGCAGACTTTATGGAAATCGAGAACTTTCCTGGACCAATACGAGATGAGTTCAGCGGGTTCAATGCACCGCTTCCATTACCTGGGATCGATTTTGACCAGCACCAAGGCGGACCAGAGGCCGGCCCTTCGTCCTGCATCCCTTGCATGCTTCACCACGGCTTGAATATAGACAGCGAGACGGGTCCGGTAAACGAACCGGCTACAACTCGGGCGACGAAAAAGTGCAGTTGTGTTGAGCTGGTGAACCAGCACTTCTCCCTTCTGGAGGATTCAGCAGAGTCGTTCCAGACCCTCAAAGCCCTGCAACAATCTACAAAGTCTGCTGAATCAATACTGGAATGCGACGTGTGCTTCGGACCCGTATGCCAGACCCTCGGCACGTCGAGAAATATCAATCTACTTGGCTCTCTCATGTCCAGCATCATCTCCACGTACGGGGCATTTTTCCTGCACCAGAAACGACGTGCGGAGCAGTGCTCCCATGACGGCGAGTCTCTCAAACTTCTCATCGGACAGCCGCCAGACCCAGCGAGCACCGTCGAGCTTTCACTTGATGGGCAGAGTTATAGCAACATGATGAGAGCCAGTATAGGGATAGAGCTCAGGAAGCTCTTGGAGCTGATGAATGCGTTTGCAGAGAGGCAGACGCGCCTGCACAATAATGGGCACGAAGAGTGTCAGAAGGAGGCTTCATGCCAGAACATGACTGACCCCTTGGAGGGCAAACAATCAGAAGAGGAGGTGTGCCCTCAAAAAGTGGACATTACCAAGATGTTTGCCTGCTTCCGGACAGTCGATCAAGTCCGCGCAGTGATGGAGGAGACGCAGAAGATCATCATGAGCTGACCTTGGACGTTGGCGATAATCGAAGAGTCACTCACTTATGACCTGCGTTCTACGTAGAATGTGTAACGAAATTATCTTAGAGGGGATCATTTCTTCCTTGTCATACGATTAACGTCCAATTATTGAATTGATGATTGGGATTTTAGAAGGAGGTATCTAATTCTAGACGAATATATTACTTCTGTGGTGCCAGAATGCATCTCACTCGCCACGATCATAGTGATATTCCGTTGAACCTGGGAATATCCTCAAAGTTTATCCTTGTCTGATCAATTCGCCTGCCTTTGTCCCTTCCGTCACTTGCTAACTTTGTGCTTGAGGTTCAAGAGGAACATGGACACTGCCGCCAGGATAACTGGAACAACACTCACCATTTCTCCCAGACCAGCGTATCGGGGAGGGATACGGAACTTGACCCAGGCGCCGCTTGCCATCGTGACGGCCAGAACGTTGTAAATAGCAGACCAAACAAAGTTGAAGTACATGCGGTGGAACGAAGCCTGGCTGACGTTAAGAAGGAAAGGGATGCCCTCAAGACCATTCAACAGAACCACGTCGGCTGCACCCTGGGTCACATCGCTACTTGTGAGGCTGCCACCAATCTGAGCCCCAAGGTTGGCTTGCGCGACAGCGACAGCATCATTCGTTCCATCTCCACAGAACATGACATATCTGCCCTCATCCCCCATTAGAGCAGCAACATAGTCGCGCTTCTCCGGTGGGGTGTATTCGCCAACTGCGTTCTCCCGGGGGATGCCAACTGAGGCGGCCACATCCTGAACAGCCCTCTTTTGGTCCCCAGAGACAAGATGGACAGTGATGTTACGGGCCTTGAGCTCGGCAATAACACGCTGGGCCTCGGGTCGAATCTGGACACTCAATCCAAAAGCAATAGCCGGGACAGAATTGTAGGTGACGACGAGCACAGTAAGACCAGCGTCTTGAAGACGTGTTACCTCTGCCACATCACTGGCGCTGGTCCATCGGGTGTTCCCTGCCCGTAGACGATTTCCCTCGTACTCTGCCTCAATCCCAGCACCGGGAACGACCCTGACGTTGCATACACCGGCCATGGCCTCGGCAGCCTGCCCGTCAAGATATTTATCAACTGCCGCAGATACGGGGTGCTTTCCTCCAGCCACCAGGGCTTTAGCGAGAGAAGCATTGAAGGAGTGGTCGCCACTCAGCACAACCTCTTCCACGACGGCGAGGTCTCCTTCCGTGATGGTGCCGGTCTTGTCAAACACTACATCGGTGACCTTGCGTGCTCGTTCGGTAGTCTCCGCAGACTTGATGATGACGCCTCCCTTTGCCGCAATACCGCCCGCAACAACCAAGACCATGGGTACGGCCAGACCGAGGGCGCAAGGGCAGGCAACAGCGAGGGTGGCCACGGCATATGCCACTGCGTTGCCGGCTGCTTTACCGCTGCTGTATCTCAGGACTCCTAATCCACAACCAATCCAGATCACGAAGACGAGAAGGGCGACGATGGCCATTACAGGAACGAACCAGCCAGCGACCTTGTCGGCCAGGTCTTGCAGCTTGGGCTTGGAGTTGGCGGCGTCTTCGACCAGCTGGGCAATGTCTGTGACTGTGTTCTTCCCTGGAAGGCGAGTAAGCTGGACAACGACAGACCCATCGCCATTCATGGTACCTGCGATTATTGCATCGTTGACTTTCTTGGGGACTGGCAGCGGCTCTCCTGTCAACATAGACTCATCCACCTCTGTAGTTCCTGAGACAACTACGCCATCCGTAGGTACTCGAGTATGTGGCAGGACCCTGAACCTGTCGCCGTAATGGAGTAGCCGGGCATCAATCTCTCGATCGCTGCCCTTCTCAACAAGCACGGCAACATTCTGCTGTTTGGATCGGAGCGACACGGCAGTGACGGCCTGAACTCGCGCAAAGGCGGCAATGAGGCGGCCGAGAAGAATCAATGTGATCAGCATTGTGCTGGTCTCGAAGAACTGGCCCTCGTCGAGCGGTTTGCCCGCCATCCCAAACCCAAACGCTATAACGGAGTAGACATACGCAGCGGTGATGCTCATGACGACCAACATGTCCATCTCAACCGCTCGACTATACCAAAGCGCAGAGAGGGCCGGGCGATAAAACTCGGGAATGGCAATGCACTGGACAACAGTGCCGAGCGTCAAGCCGATGATGGCCTCGGCCCTCTCAGACACGAGATCTTCGCTCCAGGCTACAACAGCGACGGGGATGGTGAAGATTGCAGCCAAACCAGCCTTGATGAGTTGGTCCCACAGTCTGCGACGACTGTTCACGAGCTGGGGATCGCTTTGCTGCTGAGCCAACCCGCGGCATCGATCCTCGACTCGTGCGAATAGGTCCCGCGCCCCGATGATGGCCGGGTCGTAGGCTAGACGGACCGTGGACTTGTCGAGCGACTGCACGTCGAGAACTCCTGGTAGCGACTCGGCTGCCATCTTCTTCGCCTCGGCCGGGGGAGCCAGGATGTCGAGGAAATAGTTGCCGCCGATCACCTTGCTCAGGTTGAAGCCGCTGACGCTGCTGGCAAAAGCGATGACTTCGTCGGCGCTGGTGACGGATGTGTCGACGGTGAACTCGCCGCTGCCCACGACAAAGTTCACGCGGGCCTGGGAGACGCCGGCCATGGTGTTGAATATCCGCATGAGCTTATCGGCGCAGCTGGTGCAGTCCATTCCGCTGACTAGGAAGCTGACGGGCTCTGTATTTCCATCCTTCTCGACGTCGACCTTCTTGATACCGGTGGCGCCCGAGGGCTTGTAAATAGGTATATCGATATCTTTCTTCGGCTTGTTGTGGTGTTGGTTCTTCTTCAACTTGGGCTTGTTGCAGCAGGTCTGGAACGAGGTCGCGCCATTGTCGACGGCACTGCGGCAGATACAGCGGAGCTGTTCGAGGTAGCTGCTGTATTTGTCGAAGGCGGCCTGGAGATGAGTGCTGCAGGCTGTGTCGGAGTCGTGGCCGCTCGCGCCATGTTGGTGAGGGTGACCTGATGATTCTACATTCAGAGGGTCAGCGGATTTATTGCTAGACGAGGAAGAAAGCGTTCGAGCATTGGGGTGTTGGGCTCACCATCGTGGCCTGGGTCTTCTTCGCAGGCCTTGACGCATTCAAGTGCTGCGACGGCCTCAACACACTTCTCTATACAGGTATACTTGAGTCAATCACCTGTCGATACTACCAAGACTTGAAGACGGGAACTAACTCACCGTCGCAGCGCTCTTGGTCGCCGCAGCATGTTGAGGACGAGGAAATGCTTGCTGAGTCTGCACAGCAGTCACCGCCTTGTCCATGGTGATGGCTATCATGGTTATGATTCTCGTGGTCGTGGCCGTGATCGCGATCGTGATCGTCATGGTCATGATCTCCATGGCTGCGGTCTGGAGCAGCAGATGGCCGAGGGCCGCAACAAAATTCGCCCATGATGAATGTTTGAGGAGTATTGTCAAGCAGGCAAGTCGACAAAAAGGTAGAGCGGAGGCAACTGGTATTTGTTTTAGATACTATGTCAAACAAAACTTATCAAGACTAAGGGGAATATCCCATATCTATATATCAAAAGACTGCTCCTGGAAATTCTAAATCGTTCCACGATATAACCCATTGTCCAGGGGAAGCGGCCCGGTGCGCTGGCGTTAAAAGTCTCCGCCCGCTCCGGCGAAAGTCTCCGCTCTCCGCAGCTGAGTGAGATGGATTGAGGTTGTACATGGCCAACAAAAGTACGATAATCAAGCAAGTAGCTGGCATACCAATAGCCCATTCACGTCTTGCATCGTAACCTCACTTCTCTAATAGTGTCACGATTGACCCCGGTCCTCCATTCTTTGTGGTACTACGTTGTGAGGGAGATCCCTGGGACTCATATGCTATGGCTTGCCACCCTCCGTTACCGACCAGTGTCTGAATGGAAATGGGCCAATTTTAAGAGAACCAATCAACGAAGAAAGCAGACTGCGTTCATGTAAGTGCTCCTCCGTGGGGACGAGGAATTCACGAGTTAGGCCTCACCGACAACGCAGTATTTTCATAGACAATATTACAACAACCGTATTACAAGAACTGCCTTAGGGATCCAGCTATAGATCTTTTAAAAGGGCTGTATTGGTTTTAGGAAGCTCATACGGCGCTTCCCTGCCGCGGTAATTGATGAATTGCGCTTTAGTTCCGCGGAGATTCTATCCAAAGTTTCCACGACCGATGTACTGCGGATGGAACATAATCAGTCAATCATGAAGTTTCTTCTGATATCACTCTTCTAGGCGCACCATCTTTCAGATCTCTATCGCGGCCATGTTGTTGC
The DNA here is from genome assembly GCA_902006505.2 of Clonostachys byssicola. Classification (NCBI taxonomy): domain Eukaryota; kingdom Fungi; phylum Ascomycota; class Sordariomycetes; order Hypocreales; family Bionectriaceae; genus Clonostachys; species Clonostachys byssicola. The sequence goes on from CABFNO020001372.1 coordinate 279,284, forward strand.
AGAGTTTTGATTCCCCATAATCCGTTACTCACTGTGGGCGTGGAAAGAGCGTTGTCTTCGTTAGTTGTTCGCAGACTATCTTTCAGAGACCCTGATGGAACTGTTACGATTCTGCCAAACACTGAAGATGGAAACCAGAAGGTTCTAAAAAGGTAGCTTTTATCCCAAGAGGAGTATCGGTCTTTTAGCATTTGCGTTAGATATGTTTCAGTTAGTGGTAGTTGATCTGTGCCATTTATTTGCAGGAGCCTTCAAAGACTTAACAATATGCTTGTAATCACACGAGAAGCTCAAGTTAATTTGGCTTTGGTGATATTATCGAGGGCGACAAGGTTGCAACATGCTAGTCACTCGACAAGAGGATCCTATGTCAACTTTGGGGGCTGCATCGGTCTGGGATTATTGATAAATAGCCTAGTTGATCTAGGCGCTTATTGTTCTATAATTAGCTACCTGTCAGGTTTCCAGGTAAGATCAATAGTTTCGAAGTTCAGCTCAGTGGAGGCGCTGGCCTGTCTTATGCCAATAGTTTAGCTTATATAAGCCGTAAACTTGGCCTTGCAAGGCGTTTTGGTCGCCTGATCCCGCAGGAAAGTCTTACCCCTCCAAAATCCCATCTCAATGTCCGGCTGGCGAACCGCGAACGGGACATTTTTTGGCCGCCTATCAACCCGTGCTGTGTCGCATTGATTGCCTAGGCAGTGTGTGCCTGATGAGTTAGCTTCCTGGCGAAATGTCCGTTTCGGGGGTTGTCTTGGACGATCTCCCGGAGCTGGTGCGAGATACGCAGCTGTCGGTTCGCTTCAGATCTGAAGGCTCGCGACACTACACTATCCACGTCCCGCCGGGTCGTCGTAGCCCGAAGCCGGAGACATGGGTCTCCAGAGAGAGATTGGGCAGGGGAGGCCAGGGAGCTGTCGTCTTGCAGGAGAAGATGGTCGATGGACCAGGCCAGTGTCAACTTCGGGCCGTCAAGACCATCTCAATGCCAGCAGTCAGCAGTCAAACCGATCGGGCTCTTTATAAGCGAGAACTTGAGGCCATGGCAAAGTTCTCTCAAACAAAGGTTTGGCATGAATCCTTTCCCATATGCCTGAACGATACGACGCATCCTCATCTTGGTGCATAATTTGGTGAACATAAGCTGAGTGTTCCCTACACAGTATTCGGACCAGTTCGTCAAGTTTCATGGGTGGTTCACTAGCCCGGGATTAATACATATTGCCATGGAATACTGTGAGCTGGGCGATCTGGATAAGTATCTTCTCAGCCTTTCGAACACCAGGCTGCCTGAACCAGAAGCGCAGGATATTACCTATCAGATTTTAAATGCTCTTACCAGCATGCACCAGGAGACATTTTGCCACGGGGACCTCAAGCTTGCAGTAAAGTTGCGATACTACCATATGTCGACCTCTGGGCCACTCGCTAATCAAACTGGATCTTAGAACATCCTGATCATAACTGCCGCTCCTTCGTGGTGGGTGAAGTTAGCCGACTTTGGCTTGAGCAAGCGGAATGGAGTAGGTGCTAATAACACGACGACTGCGAAAGGCACCCCGAATTACATGCCCCCGGAACTACTTGGATACAAAGGGAATCCAAGAGAGGCAGACCCATATCCGGTAGATATGTGGTGCCTTGGTCAAGTTGGTTTCAGACTTGCCACGGGCCGTGCCATGTTCGCCTCGCAGGCAGATCTCTCCCGCTACTTCTACGGCCAAACCACGTTCCGCTCGCACCTCCCGGGCGAATATCAACTCGAAGAAGCATTTGTTAGCTACTTGGAGTCGCTATTGGCTCAAGAACCTCGTACAAGACCCTCATCTAAGAGTTCTCTACACCACCCGTGGGTCATTAGCATTCGAAGGGAGCATCCAGATATCCATGACGCTCAAGATGAGGCGTCAGGCCATGACTGGTTTTCAGACGTCTTATTCTCAGATGTCTCCGGGGACGACACTCAACAGACCACCATATCACTGCAAGGGGCTCATACTCCACGTCCTCTGAGTGCCAATGCTACAGCCACGTTAGGCAAGGAGGATGAGGCCTCTGCAGCATGGCCTGCCGATATGACGAATGTCTCTAGTACCAAGAGTCAGACCGAGATCGTAACGCATCCTCCGGGACCTACCGCTACTCACGCTACGGTCATATCATTAACACAAGACGAGGCCTCTGCTGTGTGGCCAACTAACACAACGACTCTTGCCGTCCCACATATTCAAACACAGATAACGACGGCCATTTCTGGTCAAATTTCGGCAATATCAACAGCTGCAACAGCTGTTTCTAGTCAACCATCAACAGCGACACCTGGCCAGCCTGGCCAGCCATTGCAAACTATCTTTCATACTGAGGCCGAGAAGCACATTGCCTCTGGACATGAATGTCTCGTTGCTGGGAAGTATGACGAGGCTGTAGCTGAATACACCAAAGGTAAGCCTGGTGTATTTGCGTCTTTCATTTCTACAATAGCTCAACGATTCATTTAATTTTATCCCTTTCTTTTGATGGCTGATTCCTCAACTCTTGACACAGGTATCGAACTCGAGCCGCTTTCCGCATCACATTTGGCACAGCGGTCCGGAGCCTACTGGTGTCTATCTAACTGGAACAGAGTAATGGACGACTGCCTTAAGATTCGAGAACTGGAACCGAAGAACCAGTACGCCCTCGCTACCCTTTTCACGATCTTTGTTTATGCCACGGGGAGCCCCGAGTATGCCCTGCCCTTGCTTGACCACATCAAGCCCCCACCGGCAGAGCAAGAGATCAAAGATGCGCGGATGATGAAGGCCTCTATCGACGACGCTCGTCAGCTTCTCGACAAGGGCGGTGATGTGCAACCGGTGTTTGACAGACTAGACAAGGCGCAGAGCAAGCTATGGAGAAGTGTCGGCCCCCCTGACGAATGGAGAAGCCTACGAGCAAGGGCTCACCTGGCGATGAGCACCCAGGACGGCTTGCGTCAAGCCAAGGCCATCACCGAAAGGTTGGTAAGAAGGCGACCAACGAATGTTGCCTTCCTCATTCTTCATGCCCGCGTCCAATATTTGAGCGGGGATTTCCACCTGGGGACTCGGCACTTGCGCAAAGCACGAGAAACTGGAGTCACAGACCAGGCCGGCTTGGATGATATCAAGAAATGGCTGGATATCGGCGAGAAGCTGGGCAGTCTCATAAGCCAGGCGAAGCGTCAATATGAGGCACGAAACGCCCGCCAAGCGGCCATGTTGTACACGGAGGCGCTGCAGGTCGATCTGACGAACTGGGCCATTAACGCGGTGCTTCTACACAACCGGGCTCTTTGCTACGTTGAGATGGGCAACTACCGTGATGCACTGGGAGACTGCGAGATGGCCCTCCTCGCCGATGCTGACCTCAAAGGTATCCAAGCGACCAAGGCGAAGATCACGGCCTTTCAAAAGGAGCCGCCGGATACCCGTCGACGAAATGCCATTGTTGGACGGGAGCTGGCCCAGTACCGCCAATCCAAAAGCAAGGCTATAAATATTGAGGCTGAAACCGGGGAAGAGAGCCTGTTTAAGAGCTTTCGCAGCCTGCAACTGAATGAGTCTGTATTTCACCTTGCCTACAGTCGGCTGGACTAGACTGACAAATTCGACGTCTTAGGGCAAATCAACCAGATACCGCGTATAGCGATGCGATGCGGTCTACACTACCCGCGGTTGCCACGAGTTCTCATGGTACTGTTAGCTCTGAGGATGGCTACATTAATCTGATGATCGAGTATCAGGGGAGGGACCATATAACCAAGATACTGCTGACCTACTTGGACGCAGAGACTTTGGATGCTCACGTAAGTGTATTTGAAATGCTATTCATTTTCTTGAAAGCCACCTCCATTCCGCTAGCCAAATCTTCCTGGATACCATATCCCGGTACATCTGATTAACTTTGGTTTTTTCCTGCAACAGCTCCGAACTATGCTCGGCATCAGCAGCCTTCAACAGCTCAAAGTGGAGCGATACTCGGACTCAGCCTCCACGTATATACCGTTGGATCCCGACGATAAAGACGCCTACAGCGCCTTCCACAGAGCGGCAAGGGTCAAGAACTGGTTCAAGCTCCGGGTGTCGGACTTTATCCCGTACATCCAATGTGACAGGTGCTTCAGTCGTATAACAGGAGGTCGACACAAGCATTGCTTTATATGCAATGAGGGGGACTTTGACATCTGCTTCTTGTGCATTCAGGCCGGAGATGGGTGTCTCGGTGGTCATCATATGACTGAGCGTATCTTACAGAATGGCCAGTTTATTGTCGTTCCATCGAACTGAAAATACGTCATGTCTTTTGAGATATTAGTCAGAAGAAGAAAGCGAAGGTAAGGATAATATTGGGTAAATAGTTTAATGCAAGACTTAGAAAGGTCAACCAAAATATTCATCACCCTACTTGCGAGTTTATTACTTGAGTCGGCGGTGCACTTGACTTCTTCAGTAGTCTCAGCGATATCCTTGAGGCAAGCAGCTGCATGTTTCATGTCCTTTTCAGGAATGGAGTAAGTGTTTCAACGGGAATTAGTCTTTATTTATCAGTGGTAGATTCTGGCAAAGAAAAGAGGTCAGTTTTTCCACGTCTGAGACCCGGTGCGTGAACATTGATCCCAATTCGCACCTTGTCAACCATGGATCTTGCCAATCTAAAGGGGGCAACTCTACTGCCTGTACCCACACCTCCCGCATTGACGTTGCAAGTAGCAGCGAGATGACTGGTCGAGCTTGCGTCTCGGCACCTCTGGACTTCTCCGGACCTCGAGGTCTCATCGTAGTGGGATGCTAGTTGCGTCGTGGTTGCGGGGAATCCGGGGCTAAGCTAATCTCCCCGCACCCCAGCTTCAGCTACACGTAAGTCATGAGTCAGTTAGTTTCATGGAATTGTATCTTCGGCATGTATTATTCGGCGACTTGAATGGAGAAGTTGGTCTGTGGCTTATACGAGCTGGGAAACTAGCCTGCCAGACCCGAGGATATAGGAGACTCGGAGTTCAATGGTGCGGATTCTGGTATATGAGGCATGTCTAGGTCGTAGCAAGAGATACCGATGAACCCCATTGCCTCGTCACGGCTTGCATCAACATACCCAAGCCTTCTATCGTACGATCTCTCGTCCATCATGTCACCACCCGCTCCTTGGGTATGTCGAACTGTAATCGCTCGTAGCTATGGTGGTGATGATAATTTTGCTAATACCGAAGCGACTCCGATAGAAATGGCCGCTCTCGTGGCGAGTTGCTCTCCTTCTCAATGTTGGCATGTTCAACTTACTGGGCAATGCCTTCGCTGCCGGGGCACCTCCGCTCTTCAGTCTCATCATACAAGAGTTCCACATCACCCAGGACGAAGCATCGCAATTGTCGACCTATGTTCTGCTCACTTTGGGAATTTCCGTTCGTGTAACCATTTGATTCAAGAAAGGACCAGGAGCTCAAACTGACATATCGAAATCTAGAATATCTTTGCTCTACCGGCTGTGGCACTGATTGGTAAACGTTATACGATCCTCACCTCTCTCGCTTTATTCCTGGCCATGTGCATCTGGTCTGGCGAGGCAACTTCTTTCGTCTCCCTAAGAACCTCACGTATTCTCGGGGGTCTCGCTGGAGGGCTGATTGAGGCTCTTGGTCCTAGCCTCGTGGTCGAGACGTTCCCTGAACACCAGCTTGCGAGGGCCATGGTGGTATACGTCGGCCTCTTGGCAGCAGGCTCGTCGTTTGGGCCACTGGTGGCCGGAGCTGTTGCTGATGGCCTCAACGATTGGAGGTGGTACCCACGAATTCTGGCAGCTGTTATGGGCCTTAATCTCGTAGGATCCATTATCATGCTCCCAGAGACGACTCCCGACCCTTATGAGACACGCGCAAACGTCGAGAGCGACAAAAGCTCCTACAAGCCGACGCAGAGCGAGAAAGAAGATATCCGTGCGGGGAGCGGCAACGTGCCGACACCAGAAACTGCTACTTCTTCCTCATCATTAGGCCGGCAGTGGCTCGTTCGATCCTTCTCATTCAAATATGTCAGCCTAGACTGGAAGCTCGCTTTGCGTAGCTTTTATCAACCGCTTTCACTCTTCATTCTCCCCCAAGTCTTGGTCGCCACACTGGTGTTCGGCCTCACCATTGGCTGGACGGTTCTGATCTCCGTCATCGTGGCAATGAAATACGGTCAACCACCTCTTCTATGGAGACCCCTAGCTATCGGCCTTTTGAATGTTGGGCCACTCGTAGGCTTGCTCGTTGGTCTGCCATTCGGTGGCGCCCTCGCAGACATCCTCTTTAGCAGAGCAACCCGTCGATCTGGTGGCACTGAGAATCACCGTGCAAGATTACCTGCCACCCTAATTGGCGCCATTCTCAGTCCCACGGGTTGTCTGATCTTGGGGTTTGGCTTGAAGAACCCCAGCAGCTGGAGTCTGGTGACCGTTGGCTGGGGAATGCTGGCATTTGGCTTGACCAGCTCCGCCAATGTGCTCCTGACGTATGCTGTTGACACTCTGCCCGCCCGTGCAAGCCATATCGGCGCGCTCATCAACTTGACCAAGAATTGTCTCGCATTCGGTGTCTCCTATACATCTGTGAGCTGGACAGAGGCAATGGGACCTGTTGGCCAGTTTGGTACTATGGCTGGGCTACTTTGGTTCGCCTACTTGGTGGTGATTCCGGTTTGGCTCTACAATGATGCTTTGACTCGAATGACATCAAAGTTGTTTAGGTGAACCGGTTGAACGTACAGTTGGTGACTCTTGATGTGATGGCAACTTCTACATAGTTCAATCAGAGTAAGGCAACTTATGAGTTTCCAACGTGACTGATGTATGTTTCACCATGTCTAAGCAAGGCGTCTCTCACGAACGGAGTACTTGTATCAAGACTAGTGATAGTTGTCTAGAAAATGGATCGCTAGTGTGTTATAATTGAGTTGGATTTATGACCATTGCACTGTCCAATATAAAGTCTATGAGGATCTGAGAAATGAAACACAGCTGCGCATGTCGCCACAATCTCCTCCTTTTCCCTCGGCTTAGACTCGTTCATTCTCCATTACCACCCTGAAGAGAAAATGAAGGCTTTGATAGACGTGTACGGATGACGCCGTCTCTTGTACCAATAGAGATCTGGCCCCAACAGCCAGACGTGCTGCTTAACCGCCTGGGGTTTACAAGCGTCCAGACTCAAGGCTCTGTTCGTTTTTCTGTCGCTAACTCTCCCGCCTTTAGTAGACTGGGAGGGATTTGCGAGTACTGCCACACGTAAGGGGTGCATCTAGGGTTGGACAGAAAAGAAGTTTAACTTGGTCATCTGGAACTACAGGGGCTTCGTGTGGTTCATCTCCGTACTACGTAGCATCGGTTCTGCCTCATTGCTACGAAACGAGGCCTCGGCCTGGGCTGGTTTATGATAGTGGCAGACATTGTGGACCGCAATGAACTTGCAGTAGCTAGTTTCAAACGAGGATGTGAGCGCAGGTATTGGTTACTTAGGAGGTCACTATGACTTGGCTCTCCATTGTGGTGACATATTAGCCAGTCTTGTTTGGTAGAGAAAGGAGTGACTAGGGAGGGTGGCGCACCAGTCCGGGGACATAAGGACATCTCCGGAGACCCTCATATTGCTAACTTGCCCCAGGCTAAATCCGGCACTTAGTCACGGGGTTGCATTCGAAGGTCTGCTAAGGGTTACCAACTGCTTTTATAACCCTCTTATCTCCCCGGGGGAGCCTGCTGCCCAGACTTCGCCCTACGCGGCAGCTGATGGAACCGAGCCGAGCCCGCCATGGCAGATGCGAGCCCATCCCAACAAACTGCACAGGAGACGGCTTCTCGGAAGCGGAAGAGAGTTCCAATTGCGTGTGGGTCTTGCAGAGCACGCAAATCAAGAGTGAGTCTGTTGTCCGCCCCCGCATGTCTTGTCCGGACAGTCGATCGCGGCGTATGATGCGTGAGCTGATCAAGTACGTGAGACAGTGCGATGGGCTGAGACCGAGGTGTTCAGCATGTGCCAATCAGGATCTCGAGTGCGTATATGCGTCTATTGTTGGGGACAACACTCAGGTGCCTAAGATGTTCGTCAAATCCATCATCCCCCTGATGTGCCCTACTCAGATCTGCAATGCAGTTTTCTGGATCTCGTTGAGTCGCGTCTGGCATCTGTGGAGAGCGATCTCCATGAGCTCAAATCTCAATTCGCTGCAATGAACACCAACGGCGTACCTAGACAGGAGCTCAATTATACTCCATCTGCACAGGCCAACAACGGCGGATCCGAGTCCCTGTCATCAGAGGCTCATGACGGTGACCTGGACCAAGAAAGGTCACCTGATGGAACTGACGGGGTCGGTACGATTGAATTCACGGACGGAGAGAGCTGGGAATATTTCGGTTTGTCTACTAGTCGTATCTACACAGTTGGACCTCCGAAGACTAAGGAATTTGGCACAGGCCCGTCATCGAACATAGCATTTACACGCATCATCCGACGAGCGTTAGCCCTAGTACTCAACTTAAAGGAATCACAAGAGTCCCTGCCACCAGCAACTTCCCAGCCTCGAATGTATAAAAACACCCTGACTGTTTCTCGACCGCAATCTCCTCCAAAGAAAGGTGCTACCTCTCGGGCCTCAAGCAGAGTCGACGCGAGCCTTCTTCCCAAAGAAGAATACATGTCAAGTCTTGTTCGGCAATTTTTCAGCGACACCGGGATGTTATTCCCCTACATCAACGAGCAGAGGTTCTGGGCGACATACTCGAAACTCCAGAAGCTTGGGCCAACGAGTGTTCGGAAGTCGTGGCTAGGGCTATTGAACATGATAATGGCTATGGCAACTAGCACTCGGGCTCGCAGCGACGTTGACATGGAACAGCGCTATTCACAGTCTGAGGTTTATTTCAATCGAGCCAGAACTCTGTGTCTGGATGGCATGAACCCCGAAGCTAGTCTCGAGGCCGGTGAGACACCCTCGCTCTAATAAAGTATCCAAAGAGCCTCTGACATGATCATTGCAGTGCAGGTAATGATTCTCATCACGCAGTACCTACAAGGAACACAGCGTTCCATCAAAACGTGGGCAATTCATGGACTAGCTGTGAAGATGGCCTTTCAACTTGGTCTTCAGTCAGAGCAGGTGCTCGACAGGTTTGACCCTCTTGAAAGGGAAACTAGGATTCGGACGTGGTACGGCTGTGCTGCCTTGGACCGGTGAGAGCAAACTACCGCTCAATTCTGAAAACTGAGGTGAGAGCTTTACTGAATAGGCGGCAGATCTCTCAGTGTGACGTTTGGACGACCGCCCAGCATTCCCGAAGCTTTTATTCGGGTCCGAATGCCTTGTCATTATATCGAGTCCCAGGCACAGAATACAGCTCCCTTAGTTTGGGGCGCAGAAGAGCGGACCACCATCTTTTGGAACGCTACAATGTATGTGCATCTCTACGAACCACCCATGGCACAGACTAAATTAAGGCTCTCATTTGTAGGGGTTTGTATAAAATCAGCGCCGTTATCATCCAAGATCTCTACGGAAGTAACATCGGTGTAAAAGACGCCTCTGAAGTGGAAGATATTGCCTCTACCATCATCCAGGTAGAGCGCCAGCTTACTAACTGGCAGATGTCACTGCCCGACAGCATGAAGCTTGTGGCGATACAAGACCTTCAGGCTGCAGAAGGCAACGTCTTGCACTGGAAGTTCCGAGTAATTCTGTCTTTGCGATATCACAGTATACACATCCTATGTCATCGACCGATCCTGAAACATTATATGGAACTCATAGACGATCAGAAAAACTCCTCTGGTGCAACTCTGCAGCATATCGGCCAACTAAGCAAGACAGCCTGCTTGAATTCAGCCCGGGCAATCATTGGGCTTGTGAGCACCTGCACCGCTTCCTCTGGTGATGACGGGGGTTCGGCGTACCTCGGGGCGTGGTGGTTCACTCTTTACTATAGTAGGTTATGCCCATGGACATTATATTTGAATATGTGCCCTGACAACCATGACCAGCATTCAATGCAGCCCTCACAATAGCAGCCATCATTCTCACACAACACGTCTCAGCATCGCAATATTCACAAGGTCAAAACTTGGAAGAGACAGCATCTCTCGATAGGGATCTCGAAAGGGCCATTCAAGCCATGGTACGAATTGACTCCCGCAACGCAATTTTGAACAAATGTGTCAAGTTTACAACTACTCTTCGGCATCTACTACAGGGTCTACAGTCGAGTACGTCTTGGAAGCCATTCTCTAGAGATTGCACAGCATACATCACTAACGTTATTTCCTTAAGACTCCCTCGAAGACTCTATTGGCGTCTCGGGCGTAGCGGTAGGACAAGAGTCCATGACTAACATGGATAGCGACTTGAGTTACCACAATGGATCGCTTAGTTCCATGATGAACGACTTTTTCTCGTCAACCTTTGACTTTCACGACACGGCTACCCACTCTGGGGATCTTCTCATGTCACCGAATTTCTTGTACAACTTTAGCCAAAGAGACGAGCCTTGGCAACTATGACATATGTATGAGAGCCTGTTCCAATTAGAACTTAGATGCGAAATTATACCCAAGGACAACCGGTCATTGTGACCCGAGTCTGCCAAGATGGCCTTGTAAACTGCTAGCTCCCACTCCTCTTCCACTTTTTCTCCTGTGTCGTATCCATAGGCCCAATTTTGTGCGAGAGGATCACTCTACTGATTCGGACTGCTCTGGAAGAGGCGACCCTCAACTACAGGCCGCATAGCTTCGTCCCGCACTCGCAGCTTTGGCACATCCCCGAAGTGCTATATCATGGCGTTGACTATGGCCTGACCTTACTTTGACGTCTGGCTGGCCACGGAAGAGACCATATTACAGACTAATATTATCACAGACCTGGACATATACGATATGACGGGGTTGACAAACAAATCTTTGAGAAGCTAGTGACCTTACCCCATGATATCACTTCATATTGAACTACATTTTGAAGGACAAGTTCCATTTGGTATGGGTACGGGGTAACGTCCACAGCTGTGGTACTACTCAAGTATTATCTTCTCTTCGACGTTGTACAACCCCGCCTGTACATTGAAGATACAGTAGAAAGTCTTCTTAGCCTAGTAGTCTTGCGATGGTGAGGTTTGGTACATAGTGTAGGGTAGGCCAAGTTTCTGCCTCGTACAGATTAACCTCAATTCTCAGCATCTCGAATTCTCAATCAATATATGAAATATGCGGAGCGCATAATCGCTGGAAATCTTCTCACGTACCTGTAATCTTCTTTTTATCAATGAAGCGATCAGTGCTGCGTACCCAATTCATCGCTGGTGCTGGTTATCATCAAATTGTTGGTGATGTCTTAGTCAGCAGCATCTCCGTTGCCTGTCCGGCTCCGTCACAAACTTTTCCTTCCATCTTCATTCCCTCACGGAGCGGCATCATTTCCCCTCTGAAGTATCAATTGGACAAATATGGCAATTTTCCTAATCAATCTGAATCATTCTGTTAGGGTAACCTACAAATGGTTGAGGAGTAGTATCGATGGACTCCTCGAGCGACACTACCACGGAGCAGCTCTCGAGCCGCATCGACAGCCTCCGAGGATCCATCTGGACCAACCTGACCGCCACGACTCGGCATCAGCACATTGCTGAGATGGATGAGGCATGGGGTGGCCGAGGATGGGTCCCTCCCTGGCCACGCCCGGACGGCTCTTACTGCACGGTTGAGAACCTGCCCTCGACCGACATCCTCGACTTGGCCAGCATCACTCGGTTCTGTACTCAGCACAATGCCCGCCTCTCGTCACTTTGGGAAGTCAACGGTATCTTGGGCCAGATGGCGGAGTGTGCATCCCCCGGAGCCTCCCCGACATGGTCCCAAAATTCAGGCGCGTAAGCTGTGTTAGAGGTATACAGTATATGTCCTCAGCTCGCAACCCCGATCAGATTCTTCGCTGCCACTGCGTGATGCTGGTCGCCTCCGAGGTGATGACACCGTCTTTGTCGATCAAGGGCCACGCAAACGCCCCAGGGTCAGTGTCTCGGACAATATTACGCAGGCGAGCACTGCAACCCCAGCAGAGACAGGCAGCATCAATGAAGCGCTCAAGGAAGTTCGGCATTTGCAGCAGACACTCCAGAGTTTCATGGACACGCTGCGCCGCAACTTAGAGAGAATCCCATTGGAGGGGTACTTTGTCATGAAATCTGAATTTGAAAGAATACAGAATGACGCTGAAGAGGCACAAGCTGAGTGTGCCAATGCTGACGCCGAGGTAAAGAGCTGTGAGGACGCATACCGGTCCCTGCAGCCAGGCAGCAATGCCACCACTAGCCGATACAATATTCTCAAGGAATGGCTCGAGCCCATCCTCTTGGTCAATCAACTCCCAAATCGGGCACACGGGGGAGCAGCTTCGTCTACTGCCCCTCATGACCTAAAGCTGCAGGATGCGATGGAGGACGTGTCCACGGAAGTACGTCAGACGTTGGAGAACTACTACGGAGCCATGTCGGGTGAGGATACTTTGCAATACCTAAGACGGGTGCTCGAGCAGTCCAGGCGGCTAGGACGAGGCAACAAGAGGCACGGCTCGCATTGAGTGAAGCTCAGAATAAGTTGGATCAGATGAAGGCAAAGTTAGAGCTCGCATCACAACGGGCGCTTCTAACACAAATGATGCGTGAGACGGCGGACATGGTGGATGCGAGAAGAGGTTAATTATGCTCTATCTCCGGCCCTTGCCTGGAAATGAGGACTATTCATACTTCTAGGCATTTATTATCATTACTTGAGTAAAAGAAGCATTATATGATGGAAATTTCTGTCTTCTAACAATCACCTTGTACTCAACTACCATCATTCTTATGGGGTTTCTTTCGCTTATCGTAGCCTCCCGAGTCCCGAAGAAATGCGGGGCTGCGTGATAAAATCAGGCTAATTTGGCCGGTACGTAATGATGCATGATAACGGCCCCTCTCTCTCTTTTCACACCTACTCAACTCGTTTATTAACCTGCATCTCCCATCTCGCCTTCTCTAAGCCGAGTGCAAGACCGCTTGATCTTCGGTGGATAGCCTTGTTGATCCACAATATGTCCCTTGAACAGTCTGTATTGCCCAATCCTACGCTGCCGGAGAGTTCCATCAGTCCATGCCGATCGAGAAATGGCTGCCAGCAGTGCCGCCAGCGCAAGAGAAAATGCGACGAGCAGCATCCGCGTTGCCTGGCCTGTATCGAGAGAGATCTCCCCTGTAACTGGCAGCGGAACCCGAGTCGAAGACGTCAACTCGCTCGCCGCTCCCACAACTTCAACAAGGACTTCACACTTCCCCAGGAGATGCAGCCTTTGGTAACAGTGTTTGCCATACCATCAACTCCCATCCAGGAGCGACTTTTGTCTTACTTTAACACCAACGGTCCTCTATGGCTGACGTCCGGCGGCAATGTCGAAGCCTCCTCCGGTGTCATCATCCCGGTCGCCCTTCAAAGTCCGCTGGTTATGAATTGTCTCTTGACGGTAGCCGCAGGCGACTTGGCTAAATACCAACCAGCAAATACTGAAATGAACAGCCTGGCGTGCGGATTCTACGGGCAGGCCATAGCAGGCATCCATTCCGCGCTCAAAAATAAAATCTCGTCTACATTGCAACCGGGCTTAACCTCGCCAGGAAAGTCGAGCTCATATTCCGGTAGCAATAGTCATCATTCTTCCAACAATCCCGGCCCACATCCAAGTGCCCAGTTAGGAGACGAGCTGCTTCTAGCTGTTATTCTCCTCTGCGTACACGAAGTAAGATGCCCTTGATAAATAGAGCAGTAATCCCAGAACTAAAAGAATTGTACAGGCAGTGAATTTCTCTACGATTAGTCGAATCTTCCCCCATCTGGTCGCTGCTGTCACTCTATGTAACGGCCAATCCTTCGCCAGCGACACACTAAATACCGAACTAAGGGGCTTATTCTTCGAAGTCCTTTGTTACTTACTCACACTGACCTCCTTCTCTCACGGCCATAGCCTCCCACTGCATCTAATTACCCCCCGAGTCTTTACTACATTATTCTCCGCGCCTGAGGGCTACAAAGGTGTTTTGCTTGGGAATCAATGCCGCGAAATCTTCTCGCTTATCCTTCGAGTCTCGATGCTACAAAGACGCTTAATCTCACCTTTCGATCTTGATGAGACGAACGTTACGGAGCTTAGAGACCTGAAATCTCAACTTGAGCGAGGATATACTACTAATATCAAAACTGAAGAAACAGCAGCTTCCAACGACATGGCAGTTTCAGAGCTTTATCGAATTGCCTGCCTGATATACGTCGAGAAGATGCTTAACGCCGAACTTGAGGACAGCTCAGAGGCTATACAAAACGAAATAGCGCTCTTTATATCAACTCTCAATTCTGTACCGCCATCATCACCGGCGAACAACATCCTGACCTGGCCCTTGTTCGTGGCTGGCATGTCAGCTATTGTTCCTTCACATCGCCGGCTTATCATAGGACGATTAAAGAGAAACTACGAGTCCTGGTGGAGATCTGATATTTTGAGTAAAAGCGCGGATTTGTTATCGCAGAAATGGAAACAGGACGATAGCATGGAGGATGGCACAATCTCGCGGCGCATAGGAACTATAGCTACGCAATGGCCGGGAGTTGGGAACCATATGGCTGACTTCCCGGTGGCCTTGTTATAAGGAATCAGTTTAACGCCATATTATTTCAAGGCAAATTCTATAACTGCGAAATAAATAAAGGAAAAAAGTATAATATGTCTGACATATTTGGACTTATGCGATCAGACCGCTACCTCAGGGCGCTGTATCAAAATATAGAAGATAAAATCACATAATCATCGATACCACACCCTACCAGGCTGTTCTTGCCCAAGGAGTATACCTTTATCTATTGGTATTTTTTTTAGAACCCAACTCATTCTTTTATGCTATATAAAAGTGACTCAGTGTGTACAGAGGTGGTTGACTTGGCTGGGCGCGGTGGTTCGATAGCATAATCCAAATATATCACGACAACGTAAAGTGCTTTTGTATTTGCTAGCCGAGGTATCAAATGTGGGCATCTGGAAAATATTACCAACCTCGACCGTCCCATCTTCCGCGAGCGAGGAATGTGTACTACGTGACCCAGATATAGACAAATGTTTCTGTCACTTCAGGTCCTGTTGTGGGATTTTTTTGTGCCCTGTAAAATATATCTCTGAAGTATTGTGCAGGTAGGTATAAGATAACATGACTACTATTTCTCTTAGCATAATGCTGTACCGCCTTCCTAATATATGCCCTACTTAGCACTCGATGTCCTTCGCGGCCTTTGTGGCACTGGCTACAGCAGCCGCAGAGCCAAGCTCGTCGCCCTCAATAATTTGCATGATATCCGTAACCGGAGGCCCTTCAAAGCTCTTACGACCCCTCACAGTATAATACACTACACTGATGACAGCAAATCCAACAAACACAACACTCGTGTAGTTCATGCTGCTCGCCGTTACTGGGAGTTGGGCCGGGAAGGAGAAGAGAACGAAGGCCACGACGACCCAGCAGACTGACACAAGGTTGAGAAGATAGCCGAATTTCCCGAGAGAGAAGGTGGAATGTTGCACCCGGCGTCGTCCACCAAGGAGAGAGATGAGGACTGGAGAAACAAAAGATGCGGATAGACAAATACACGTTGCTCCAGTGAAGGCGTTGAAAGCCGCTGCTGATCCAAAGTAAATACAACCCATGGAAGCAATGACGAGTGAGCTAAGGCCCAAAGCGTACGCAGGGACCTGGAGACCGTGATGTATCTTCCTCCAGTGCAATGATCCTGGGATGGCGCCATCACGGGCAAAGGCGTAAGTACAGCGAGAGGAGGCCGTAAGCGCGGCGATTCCCGCAAAAATCATAGTTCCGATAACTCCGGTTAGAAGGCCCAGTCCAGCAGCGGGCGAGCCAGTTGCTTTGGCAAAGAGGAATCCAATTGGCATGCCGTTGGTTTCGTTGAGGAGGTAGTCGATATCGGGGAGAACGAATAGAATGGGGATGAGGAAGGCGATTCCGGTGATGCCGGCGGCTACCACGGACAATACAATAGCCTTGGGGACTTCCTTTTGTGGGTTCTGCACCTCCTCGCACATGGCGGCGATCATTCCATAGCCTGTTAGGGTGTATGTTGCCTGCAAAAGTCCGATGCCAAATGACCATCCGCTAGGCCTGGTAGAGTGTTAGGAAAGGGTTGTTCGTATATCTGTAGGAGGAGGAGCAAGATACTCACATTCCGCTTCTCGACGTGTCAAAGTTGGTAAAGACAAACTCGGCGGATCGTTTCTCTTTAGTCATGACTAGCAAAGTGATCATGATGACCACACAGGAGATTACCGTCCAGTAGACGCAAAGCTTGTTGACGAGATCGAGGTACTTAACACCAAATAGGTTGACAAGCAGACAAAGCAATAAAACTCCCCAAAACGTCAGAACGGTTTGCCAGGGTGTGGGCACAAATTCCCCATCGAACAGGGAGACTCCAGAGAGAATGAGTTGAGCTCCCCCGAAAGTGATGGCGCACGTCGACATCCAGTTTCCCACAAGCAATAACCAACCAGTAACCCACGAAGTGATGGAAGCGTACTTGGGCTTAGACAGAATATAAGACCAGTAATACAGGCCACCGGCGGTCGGATAGCAGGCGCAAATTTCAGCAAGAGAAGCGGCGATTGACAGCGAGATGAAGGTAACGAGCAACCAGCCATATATAATGGTGACCGGTCCACCGTTTACGAGGGGGAGGGCCATCGTCGTGCTCAGGCCAAAGGGAGCTGCGATAATTGCGAATGACCTGAGAAGAGCAAAGATATTAGAAGCAGGCTTTTCCACAAGTCCAACATCCGACTGCTACTTACAGCCCAAAAATACTTAGGAGACTTAGGCGACGAGGTAGTTCCGCCTCGTAGCCCATTCTATTAAGCTGATCATCGGCCGCTTGGTGGGCCTTGCCTATACCGACTTTAGGAGAAACTGTCATGATCGATCCGGGCTTGAAGCAAGAATATGGAGTTGTGTTGGTGAACGATGTGGTTGTCTTTGTATCTACTTAAGCAGCTCGTTTTGTTCAAAAGCACAACGTACTTACTCATGGTTGGTTTTATACTCAAAACGAGGTATCTCGTGAAGCAGAACCCCATGTCATGGTCTATAGCATGAGCGGAGAACATTGCCCAGAAGCTTGCCATATTAGGTTTTCCATTGCCGCCGTCTTTTGCCCTGATAACAACGGGCACACACATGCGAGTAGCGCGAGAGCCGACGACTCAGAGTTCACTAGGTGGTGGGCCGGTTAAAGGGAGTCTGCCGTGAACCGGCCAATGGAGACTACTAGACGCCCACCCTTATCAGCAGGAGCTGAGTGACCCAACTCAAGCCTCGCCTAGACAAATCCATCCCGCAATCTGGTATCTCCTAGACTTGGCGACCGGATAAAGTGAGAGTGCGGGGTAACCTGCTAAGAATATGCCTAGTTGGGTGAAGTCTCGGCTGGATCACGAACGGTCTCGGACTTGCGATAGCCTCGTGCCGTCTGGGCCGTGATCCTAGTAACTGCCTCACTATTCTCGTCCTCCGACCATTCCACATTGCCTTTTTGCTCCTTTAATCTCAATACCTTCACTAGCCTAATCTCGCTACGCAGAAGACGGCGATATCTCCAGCCCTGGACTTCTGGTTGACGTCCCATGACGATGATGACGTTTGAAGTGGGGATCACATTACCAGACATCCGTGTCTTCTAAAACCTATAATGAGATAAGAGAAATGAGAGATTTCACAGATTGTACAGGGAATAGTTCAGTAGTCTGAGCGATTTTAGGCTCTACATGAGAAAGGCATCACAGAATATCTCGCAATCTACTTATCCCTTTAGTAACAATGAGGTCTTATTTTTTTCTCAGAGTTCTTGCCTAAGAAAGCCTTACAAAAGCGAGGGTTTTATGTTATCTTCCTAGGAGTATTTAGGAGTACATGGTGATGATGAGCATCCGCGTTTTTCTTAGGTACTCGATTCTCCCTCAAATAGAATGAAACGGAAGAACGTAGCAATAGCAGCAAATCGTGTACTACTCTTAGTAACTATATCTAGTAAAACAAACTATTTCATGATGCTGTCTATGCAAGACCTGTCTACACATAAAGCCCCCTACAAATTGGCCGTAGGAGCACAGCAAGAAGCTTTGCTCTCTTCATGAAGCGTCGACCTGTTGAAGGTCTGATTGCTAGCAGGGACACCAAGAGCCGGGTTCTTCGTGAAGAAACCATCAGGCTTCAGCATGACACTGATACGCTCGGCAGGCATAACGGGGAAGTCCTCAGGGCGTGGATTATGAGTGAGACCGAATGTGTACCAGAGCACGATGTCCGTGTTCTCGGTTTCATCGCCACGAGCAGCCCAGACGGAAAGACCAGTGTCGGTACGGCTCTGGTTGGTAAATTCACCAGCAGCATATAGCTCATCGTCCTTATAGCGGGTGACCCACACAGCGTGCTCGCTGAATGCAGCTCGCTTTCGAGCAAAGGAGTCTGCGCTCATAAGCAGCATCTGGCTAGGAGCGGCATGTAGCTTATAAGCAATCGGCTTGAGAGAGATAGGGTTGATTTTGCTATCGTTGCGAATTTTGAAAGTACGATTTTTCTCCACGCTGAGGTCAGCAAAACCTGCGTACTTGACGATGGTCTTCTCGGTGGTGTAGCCCATGCCGTAAGGGTTAAGCTCATCAACAGGGATCGGAACACTGTCCTCATAGAACACCGTGTTGTTGTGCCCATCGATGGCGGGGTCGATTCGGAGAGAAAACACGTGTTGATGGTAAGCAGCCATCACACCAGGGCCAACAATAGTCCCCCAAGGAACCGTGGTGCCGTCATTGTCGATAGGCATGGTGGAGAGAATGCCCGTAGCACGGACCTCGTGCTCAATGTTTCCAGCCTGATCAAAGATCCAAGCGAGAACATACTCGTAGTTGGAGACTGTGCAGATCATTTGCAGCACGAGCTCACGGTTGCGCACAACTGTAGCCTCGTTGTTACGGTAGTTGCTGTGCTTATGCTGAAGTCCGTTATCCTGCTCATGCATGCATATAACATTCTTCAGCAGGACAGGGTTACCACGGGAATCACACCTGTACCCGTCAAAGTACTTGATGTGGCCCAGGCAGTCGCATCCTAGGGCGAGTTGGTTGGCAGTAATGCCGAAACCGACATCACCAGCATCGAAAGCCTGCTTACGGTGGTAAGGCTTTCGGGGGTCTAACAGAGTATCACCAGGTTAGCGAAAAGTGTATCTTAATTGAGCCTGAGGCCAGAGTGTTAGGTTCAGGAATAGATGCTTACCTCCGTAGGGGACAGTCATCTCAGACATGGAAAGACGGTAAAAAGTTTGACGGCCATCAAAGGTGGCATTGTAGATGATCAGACCATCACGGTTGTTGAATCCGACGCGGAACTTCCACTTTTGCCAACTAACCTCCTGACCCTCAGCACTAAATGAGGGGCCCTCGGGCTGGCGCACAATATAAGGCTTCAGGTCGGTACGTGTGGGCTCATCCAGCAAGTCGTGAGCGTACTGCACGCACTTGACTGGCTTCCAGGGCTGGGTTGGCTGGGTCTTGGCGTCCTTGCCAGTAGGGAGATAGTCGATGCGCACGAGCTCCTTGGTGACCTGATCAAAAACAGGAGAGAAAGTGCAGGGAAGAGAGTAGTGGTTAGACTGGGGATGGTCGACTTCAATGATGTACATGTAGCACTGGGCGAGACGGCGAGTTTCGGTGGCACTGTCAGTGCCGTAGATCCAAGGGTCATTGCAAACAGTGTAGCCAGCCGGAAGCTGCATCTTCTCGATTTCAGCAAGCACAGCCGGGTGTTTCATGCATGCTTCTTCAATCTCGATGAGTTCATCTACATCGGCAGGACCCTGTGTTCGAGTTAGTTTGAAATGTTCCGACCAGTTTGCTCATTGGAGCACAGAAAATCTTACCTGGACATCCTTGGGGAGTTCCTTGATGTAGACGGGGCGCCTAGTCTCGACATTGAGAACAGCCTTGAAGAAGCCCAGTGTGTCTAGACGGTGGAAGTAGGAGAAGAGTAGTCGAGCAGGCTTAGTAGGGAGGGGCTGGCCAAGGCGCTCAGCCTCAAGGTAGGGAACAACATCCTTCTTGATAGGCTCAAGGACGTCGATACGTTTAAATCGTAGAGTAACACCAGGGAAGGCGTTCCTGAGAATAGCGGCTCCTAGCTGGATCTCTCCAGGCGTCAAAGTGTCGAAGGGGTGGAGCTGGGAGGTGCTCATTTTTGCTGGTTACTTCGAATTACACCTTGCTTAAATTCAGGATGGCTAAGAAACTGGCTCTCAGATGAAGAACTTCTTTTCAGGGATAATAAGAAGATTGATTGAGCGAAAGAAGGCGGGAATCTACTGGTATATATTTCAGGCCTTCTACAATAAGAAGAACCCATCGTCTAGAAGCAATCCAATTCTTGCCTCTTGTCGTAGAGTTGCAGCCACAGAAACTCAAGATCCAGCAGCACTTGTCCATCGATAGCGCGAGTCCTGCCAATTTGGGGTTTGCAAGGGGGCCGATCTGGATCTGGTAAATCTCACCATTTGCGGGGCGAGATGGTCACTCGGAGTCAAAGAAGATACGCACTGGCCGGGGTACGAGTCTTCAATATCTAGCAAGTGATAGAACTTGCTACAAGAGGCTAAGCCAGCTCGATCACTAGATCTTCTCCACCACTCTGCTAGGAGTACCCCTCTCTTCCCAGTCTCCATCATCGAATATCCCCTCCTGACTCGGTGGGATAAAGTTAAGGCTAGAATCAGCTGAAGCACCCCCATTTGAAGAGACTGGCGGCAAACCCATCCTAAAGGGGAAACAGTCGCGCCTCTGGAGTCTAGAGGCCCAGCCGTTTGCCGTATCTACCATGCCAGACCATTGACCAACTTTGGTCAGACTTGCGCCTGTGAAAAGAAGGACCATATGGGGTGTTCATCAGACAAGATGCGCTTAGGGCAGTCGAACCTGGGGAAAGTAGTGGATAAGGGCTTGATAATGATCTTGATCTCAGCGTCACATCAAACGTTATGTATGTACATGGTTGGACAGGCAAGCATGTGGCTGCAAAACAAGGAAGTTTGTAAATAATGAAAATACGAGAAGTCGGTTGGAATCCTTCGTGTTTAACAATGAAGCAAGGTCGGAAATCAAAACCAAAGTTTTAAGATGCGAATGCAGAGATTCATGAAGCTCGGTCAACTACGAAAGCTCACGCACCTGTGTAGGGTAGCCCAGCAGCGTCGAATTGGGGAGGGAGTTGGCTCTATGTATATAAGAGACAAGGATCAATGCTACAATTCTTTCCCCTATCTACCTATTTCAGGTTAAGTTTTAACATAAGATCAGTTCCCAGCCCGTGTCTCTCATCGTATTCCACCAAACTTGCGGCTTCGCCCCTCTGTCTCGCTGCCATATCATCATGAGCGCTTCATTCGCACTGGCAATGTGGCCGAGTCCGAAACTGCGCTGGATAAGAAAAAGCTTCTCTAGTACAAGATATTTCCTATGTTCGTCCTCGACCTCACACCCGGCGAGGAAGAATGCAAGTGCTAGTCCAGCAAACTCGCAGTGTTGGGCGATTGGGACCTCGGCAAGCATCTCAAGGCATCCGTCCAAAGCCTGTGACTTGGTATATGGTATCTGGAGCCGTAGAGCATCCCTCTCGGCGGTTTCAAATTTGCATAGTTCGATTCCTCGCTCAACGACTGAGTGGAGGAAGACAAAGGCGGCGTATCTGGTACGTTGCGCGACATAAAGCAATCTACTGATTTGCGATACGGTGGTGCCATCAGACAGACACTGTACCTCGGGTTCGATAATTGAAGTGCCCAACGAAGAAATGCTGTTTGTTAGATGTAAGTTAGCATAAAAATTCCAATGGTTATAGTAGGAGAGGCGAGTGTATAGGGAAGGTCTCGTTAGACTCAAACGTACATCCGCGCCTCTGCTTCTGCGAAGTCTGTATAGGTGACGGCTTCTTGAGACTCCAGTCGGCTGGCCAGCCGAGCAATATCATGACAAGTCTTTAGAAGGTGGTGTGCGCACCCTGAGTATACATCAAGGGAGAAGGTAGAAGTCGCCATAATATCTAAGCCACTGTTTTCTTGGCCATTTGTAGCCTTGTCGAGGTGACAGATGTCTGCAATCATGCGATGGTATCGCAAACTGGAATGGAATTCCGACGTTAGCATGGCTTCTAAGCTTGGAGTAAAGCACAGAAGATAGTAAGGGTGAGCACATACAAGCTTGCAACATATTGAGCACACTCCACTTCCAAATTTTGAATGCCGCCTTTTTTTTGTATTAATAACTCGAGGCCATCAAGATGGTCCCTCCAGTGTGCCGAGCTTCCCTTGATGATCTCGTACTTGCAAAGCAACAAGGATGTAATGACGGACGCATCATCCCATGTCGAGCATTGAGAATCGAGATGGGCTGCCTGTCTACCAACTGTAGACTGAAGCCAGTTGACAGACTTGACATAGAATCTGGTGGCTACAATGTTCTGATCGATACGAGTCTCCGGGTCGGACCGTTGAGCCTGGTGACAGGCAGCAACCGCGCAAACACCGTAAAGTACACCTAGACAATCTAAAGCTCTAGGCAGAATGAGTCGTCTAAGTGGGTTAAAAACTCCGGAGTCTACATTCAGTAACTGCGTAGCTGCTTGCTCATCGAGATACTGTAGATAGTAGAAGTCTTGATCTGTGACGTTGGGAAAGGCGCTTAGTGTTGGTAGCAAAAGCGTCGCATCAATGATAGCGTTTCTCATTTCCACATCTGTTGAGGATGAGCCTTCCGCACATGAGAACAATGAGTCCAGGTGACCTGTTGAGTCTTCTTCCAGAGAAGGGAGGTGTAGTGTCTCCTCTTGTGGAGATGTACATGCGTCCTGTTCCTCAGGTGTAGGCACAGATATAGTATCATTATTGCTGTAATTCTTGTCTGTTGGGTCTTCTCTCTCTACAAGCGCATTCGAAAAGTTTGAATCAGCCAGCAGTAACTCTGTTTCTGCTGTGGCAAGCTGATATGGACCACATTCAGAGTGACCCTGGCTGGTACTCAATGTCGGCGGGTCAGCAACAAGATGGACCCAAGAAATCTCTTGCTGGGGGCTGACCTTGCCGGAGGGAAAGGGACGTGTCGGTTCTGATTCAGTCTCCCTCGGAGCAGGATCGGAGGCAGTTGTGCTGGGTCTTCCTTTTGCCTTGGAGCGAGGTTCTGTGATCCTTCGGTGACCCCACGGAGATTGAGTAATGAAGACCTGCTGGTAACCTTCGCATTGGATCCCACGCTTCTCACAACTGTTGCAAGCCGGCTGTGCCCGATCGCACTTCTTGCGCCTACGCTTGCAGGTGATGCATCCGGTACGACTCCAATTGGGAGGAGCCATGGTTGAATCTGCGCTTGTATCTGACCAGCTGAGATGAGAGTTGCGGAACGAAAAAAGGAAGAGTTGCGACAGAGCGGGCCTAAAGATATCATGTTGGGCCCATGCTATCACGAGGCCCAAGGAAGATCAGCGAGTCACCATAGATAGCGGCGGCTATTAAATCCCGAATGAGGATAAGTCTACATCTCCACAGATGAACCCGAAGCTTGGATGTGGGGAGAGGGGAACCTTGATATCGCCAAGGTTGCATCAGATCTCCTCTGTGGACCTTCTTGAGAACAACTCCCAACAAGGTAAGAGTTGCACCTGATTAGCTGGACGTAGGCTTTGACGCTTGTTTAAAGAAGGAGACAAGGCATGTCTGCTGGTTGTATCTTATCCACTGCTCCTTGTTGCCCCTCGTTGACTCCACAAGTGTCGAGTGGTATTGACTCATGCGGGCTCCTTAGCCTGTTAAGCGGCTACTGCTCCATACAAGTGCGAGGACAAATTTCCTAACTTGGATAGCAATCTTTCTTGGATTCTTTACTGTGATAGACTACTACTCCTCGAGAACAGCCTCGGCACGGAGCTCAATGCGCATTCCCTCCAAGCCCAAGTGGTTAACGCCAAACGCCATGAAAACTGCCTGCTGGCCTGGGGCCACCTCCTGCCAGACCTTCATCAAAATATCCTCCTCCTTCATGTCAATCATCAGAACCGTGAACTTGTGCACTGCCTTGATGCCCTTCTTCACACCGGCGTTCTTCAACGCCGCGTCTACGGTGTTGAACGCGGCGCGGAACTGAGCCTCGACAGATGAGGTCACGACCTTGCCAGTCTCCAGATCCAGGCCAGGCTCGCCGGATGTGATGACGATCTTGGCGTTCGCTGGGAGAACGACTGCGTGTGCGATGCCGTTGTCGCTAAACATGGTGCCGGCAGGGCCAGAAAGAGACGAGAATCGGGGTGTTGACATGTTTGCGGCTATAATACAATCGGTCAGCGTAGAATCAGAACAATAATCAGAACGATTCAGTACTTAGATGTGGCTAAGTAGGCCAGCTTACATCGAATATCGGTTGATGCTTTAGACTGCTTGCTGCAACGATTCCTCAACGTGGGAGAGAGTATTTATGTATGTTGACTAGAGTACCCCTCAAAGAACATGCTGAGTTAGCCTGCCTCCTCCAGTAAGATCTCGATTCGTACTAAGGGAGATATCTACGGGTCACTTTCCCACGTGTCGCAATATGTTTAGGCAGAATGAAGGTACACAGTTGGGTTTGGAATGGAGCCGTCGGCTTGATCTCCCCTGTTCGGGGAGAGATCTTAGGCCTGCGACGTCGTAACTAATGTCGAATCAATAAAATTGAAACACTTGGGTTTCGCTCCCACAATCATTGAACAGTAGCTACACCGGAGGTAGTACAAGGCTGAGGGCGTCACAGCAATGTAGAACTATACATGCTTGACTAGGTCTTGAAGACGTCACTTCTGACCCTTCTTAGTAGCTCAAATCTAAATAGGGATCACATTCAACAGCAATTAATCAGGGTCGTCTCAAATATCTATTTGATTTCAGTCTATGCGACCGTGTATCCACCATCTATCACAATGTGACCACCTGTCATGAAGCTTGATGCATCGGATGCGCAGAAAACGTAAGCCTGGGACGCGGATGTCAGTATAAAGTCTTCTATGATCTCCTAATGAACTCATGCTGGCGACCTACCCCTTTTAACTCATAAGGCTGGCCGAATCTGCGGCTGGGTGTCTCGGAAAGCCATTGGCGCTTCCATTCCTCTGGATCGTACTGTACCATCTCTGTTGCGATGTAGCCGGGGCTGATGCAGTTGATTCTGCAGAAGTCAATCCACTCAATGGACAGACTCTTGGCTAGATGGAGAAGCCCAGCCTTGGAGACATTGTACTGTATCAATGGTAAGTAACGGCTCGCATGTCGCGCGTAGTGGGCAAGGGGTTCTTACAATCGACTGGTTCTGGGGGCGGTTGACGATCACGGCGCTGATAGATGTTGTGAAAATGATGTTGCCAAAGCCTTGCTTCTTGAACTCCTTGGCAGCAGCCTGGGCACTGTAGAAAGCACCGTCCAAGTTTACGGCCAACTGCTCACGATATTTGGCGGGACTCGAGTCGATAGCATCAAAACAGTCAGAGATGCCCGCGTTGATCACAATGACATCCAGGCGCCCAAAGTCCTTGACTACCTTAGCCACAAGGTCGTCGTTGGCAGCTGGGTCGGACACGTCTGCTTGGTAGCCAATGGACTTGACACCGTGCTTCTCCCTCAGTTCGGCCGCAGCCTCGTTCCCAGCCTTGTTAGATGATCGGAATGCGATGGCTACGTTGGCCCCAGCCTCGGCCATGCCACGGGAAACTTCGAGGCCAATTCCACGGGAGCCTCCTACACGATATGCAGACAAGTTGGCGATCTCGGTCTTTAGATGGGCCAATAGGGATAAGGTATTGACTGACCTGTAACAAGGACAGTCTTGCCTTTGAGGCTCAAGGCCTCCAGGACTGGTTTGTTCTCGGGGGCTTCTAGAGACATTTTTGAATGTGTTGGTGAGAGTAGAATCGAAAAAGAAAGAGCATCACTTTTGAATAATGATGACTTTGGAGCAAGTGGGTTTTCTCGAGATCTTGGTGTAAAATCGAGGAGGGTGCGACGTCATTAGACAACCAGATTCCAAGAGTACCAACCATTCTTAATGGAGAAACAAGCACACAGCCAGGATAGCACGAACAGAGCGTAGAGGATGGTCGGATATGGTGCCTATCGGAACCTTGCAGACCAACTCAAGACACTTACTTGATTCGGTTCTAAATAGCCGCCGGTGGAGACAATCAGATCTAGATCCACATTACTACTTGTAGACTTCAACATTCTTCCTTGTCTTCTCCTCCCCAAGTCAGTAGTAGATCGCGCTCGTTTCTCCTCGTTTCTCCTCATCTCCCCCTTGTTATACCATATTCTTATTAACCGCGACATTTACCCAATTCTACCGGATGCCACGGATGTTATAATATCACACCACTTCTCCACCCAACAAGACCTAAGACCGTGGCTTCAGAGACAGGGGGTTGTACTTCGGGTCAATGGTTAAGACGAACAGTTTTTCACCGACAAAGAGCCCTGAACATAAATATCTAGATCCTCTGTGAGATATAGACAGTGTAGTCTTCGGTTAAGCTTGAAGAAGTTAATCTTGAATCACACGGGATAGTTCAACTTCGAAAATTCACCAAAATTGCCAGCCCACCCATTGGAGCCCACCATGTCCGGCATCACCTCCGAGTCTCACATCTGGACCCCCGAGAAAGGCCTACAGAGCGGTGGATACATTTCAGAGGGAGTCATTTCGCGGCCTCGACAAGTCAAGGCAGCCCAGGACCATGTCTACGATGTGATCATCATAGGAGCTGGATATGCTGGCCTAATTGCGGCTCGTGACCTAGTCAATGCCGGTAAGTTGAATATCTTATTGAAGCTTTTCCCGGGATATCCACTGACAATATATACGCAGGCCGTTCAGTTCTCGTCGTGGAAGGCCGGGACCGTATTGGTGGCCGAACCTACACTATCAAGCACGAGGGCTTCAATTACGAGATGGGCGGTACTTGGGTTCATCACACTCAGCCGTATACTTATCGCGAGCTCATGCGCTACGATCTTCATACCAAGTTGATTAAGACGCGCGATGACACGCAGGCCAACAACTATTTCAGCATCAACGTCCCAGGTAAACATAGACCTATCGTACAGGATTATCGAAGGGGGCGGTGGCTAATGGGAATGATTCATAGGCTCCAAGCGAGATATCTCCAACGAGCTCTCTGGCGAGATTATTGGCAAAGTCTGGAGGCTGTTCGTGGACATTGATGGCCAGGAGGGCCGCACCGTCTGCCCTCTCCCCCACGCTCAGCTTGAGAACCCTTTCGTCAACCGCAAGGATGTCGAGAAGTGGGACTCTATTTCTTGCTGGGACCGCTTCGAGGCCATCAAAGGCCAGCTCAACACCGAGGAGCAGGGTGTTCTCAAGGCCCTGTTACTTTCCATCACCGGTGGCAAGCCCGATCTCAAGAACTCGGGCTTCTGGGACATGATCCGCAGCCACGCCATCAATGGCCACAGCTATGATATGATGGATCCCATTTGGCTGTTGTACAAGCTCCGCGACGGTCAGTCCCACTTCGCCCGCCTCATGTTCGAGGAGGCTGTTGGGCTTGGCCTTGAATATACCTTTCGTACCCACGTTGAGGCCATCAAGCAGGTCAACGAGGGCCTGAATCTTGTTCGCGCCCGTGATGGACGGGTCTTTCGCGGTCGCAAGATTATCTGCACTGCTCCTCTCAACACCTTGAACTCCATCCAGTTCGACCCTCCTCTGTCTCGCCTGCGGCAAGAGGCTGCCAACCAGGGCCACATCAACTTCATGACCAAAGCCCACGCCGTCGTCAAGGGTTCTGGCTACGCCTCGTGGAACGGGCTTGCCTACCCCAATGAGCTGTCGGCTGCTTACGGTGATGGTCTCCTACCGAACGGGGACACTCACCTTGTCTCCTTTGGTGCTGACTACCGCGACGAGTTCGTTCTCGAAGAGCAGCCTGAACGCCTCGTCGCCGCCTTCAAGAAGTTCGCCCCCTTTGATGTCAAATCAGTGGTGAGTAAACTACATGACCAACTCAATAACAGATAAAATAAGTATAGCTGACTGATTCCAATTCTTTGTTTAGGTCTTCCACAACTGGAATACTGACCCTTACACTCAGGGCGGCCCCAACTTCATGCCACCCAACTTCACCACTAAATACATGGACGCGCTGCAGAAGCGCCAGGGGAACATCTTCTTCGCCAACGCGGACTGGGCCAATGCCTGGCGCAACTTCATCGATGGTGCGCTAGAGCAGGGTGCATTGAACGCTCACCATGTCATTGCTGAGCTTCGCAAGGAGGATAAAGAGGCCCAGCCTAGCCGTCCGTCGCTGTAAACCAAACTCGAATATGAGTATTATGAAAGTGAATCCTCTAGCAGTAGCGCATATATCTTGACTATCGGTGCAATATAAGCAGATTCAAGTATTCATTTACTTAAATGCAACAACTTGAGACTCGTAATTAAAGAAACGAAACAATATAAGTTCAGTATATGTAAATTAAATTTGGATTCAATTTATTACTTTAGAATTCGAATCCAACGGCTCCAGTTTGTAGTTTTTTCTGATGTAGAACTCTTTCGATAGTGAGCACTCATTTAGATGGAACCGACGTCTACCTCCGCTGTTCCAACCGCAGAGGTGGTTTTCTTCGCAACCATGGCGGTAAAGATGCTCTCTCCCTCTGGAACCTGGTTGACCACCAAAAATAGTGTCTTGCCATTATCACCTCCCAGATAACAAGCTGTGGGGTGTCCAGTCACTTTAATTCGAGCGTTGATGTTGCCCTGCTGATCAATGCGGATGAACTCTTCATACCCCAGCATGGAGAGCCAGATGTTGCCTTCAGCATCTATGCACCCGCCATCGATCTTGACCATTTTTCCGGCGGCGTCCTTCGCGGCAAAGTCTGGGAGGGAACGGGGAGACCAGAAAAGCCGCCTGTTGGACAGCTCGCCTCCCGGTCCAACGTCGAACTTCAAGAGCCCTTCGCCAAACGTCTCAGCCACAAACAGGCTTTTCCCGTCCCTAGCAATTACCAGTGCGTTGGGGAAGACGATGTTCTCTGCGGCCACCTTGGCAGTACGGTCTGTATCTATAACGATAAGGCGGCCTGGCGAAGGGTCCTCTCCATGGAGAACTCGGGCCCCCGTATCGTCTAGGTAGACCCTGCCTACCGAGTCGATGTACATGTCGCCGCAATATCCCGTCATGATATGAGATAGATCGCTATACAGCGTCGTCTTTCCATCTTTCAGCCGATACAGCTTAGCGTCGAACATGGACGAGTAGATGAGTGACCCATCCGGATGGAAGAACATGCCATTGGGTTGTTGGTCAACCTTGGCCAAGACCTTCTTCTCTCCGGACTTTGGGTTTATGGTGTAGATTGTGCAACCAATCATGTCACTGACATATAAGAGGCCATTGGAGTAACGTGGGGATTCCCCGAATAGCATGCCATCGGCAAGGGGTCGGTACTCAAATTCTTTGATAGCTGACATTGTGGACGAACTCTGGAGTGTGGCGGCTTCAATTGGGCGTAAATTGGATTGAATGAAGAAGAGGAATTGGATGGAAAATGGATACAGTCTTAAGCCGCGGAGGATAGCCTATCTTTATACTAAATTCCTTTGGCGTCTTGCACACGTTCGTCACTTAACTCTTTTAGTTAGATCGTTCCCCGCGTGGAGATCAAGATGCCACGCGAACCGACTTGCGGGGATACGGGGAAGACTCAAGGGCAGATTCAAGCTAGCGGATGCACATCCGCACGATCCAGCAATTGGGGAGACTGTGTCTAACCAGCTATGCATCTATGCCTATTCCAAAGACATACAAACTTTGCGGCTGCAACAGAGGTGCCGTGCCCCCAATCTCTCATCCGGAGCCGGACTCAGGACAACTACTAGTCAGACAGGCGTCAATATTTCCAGTGCAGAAAGAGCAAGAAATTTCCTGAGCCGCGCAGAGCGACTTCCTTCTTTTCGTGACAGCTCGCCTAACTGATAACATGGCTCTACCTAGTGAGCCTAGCATTGGTGGTCACAAGAGTACTGCAGCCGTGAATAATCAGCGCAGTAGCTTAGCATGAACATTGATCTACCATCTGTAGACAGCGCCCCCACCCCGTTGTGCGAGGTTTAGTCCTCAATAACAATAAGAATGATATTGATTAGAACGAAGACGTAGAGAGAATCATCTCAACTAACCTACGGAACTATCGATAGAATGAGTGTATTCCTGTGTCGTGAAATATGCTCGTACCCAAGCTCAGCCGAGGAGGGTTGGCTACGATTTAAGGTAACAAAGAGACGATATTGTGTCTTGGGCGGTTCTAATATCGGAGATAAAAAACGCCGGCACAAACATAGTGTCTTCACATAAGCAGCCGGCCTGATCTGTTTGTGTAAAAGCTTCTGGAAGTCTCCAACCACCCCTCGTGTTCATTCATGTGGAGCATGCTCCGGCATCAAGACAGATCAGCGGGTGCGCTGATGCAAGGTTTTCAAAGCATCCGACCTCATGACGGAACTCAAAGACTCGGAGGCCAAGTTGCTTGACCGAGCCCTATTGCGCTCGGAACGTCATTCATCAGTCTGTGGAGTAATGCGGAGGGATGCTTCCGAAAATTCTGTGATCCGGTTGATCATCCGAGAGCTCCGGGCAAGGTCCTAACCGAACCACTATGTTCAAGTAAGTCAACAAAGTTACGACGCTCCAATTCGTGCCGAGGTTTACCTGTTGTGAAATAAAATGTTGGCAACTTTACAGTTCTCGACCTTCTGGAAGATTGAGCTACTCTAAAACACACCTGACATCGCAATCGAAATGGCCAAGCCAGGAGACAAACTAAAAGTCATCATCAACGGTGGAGGCCTTGGAGGTCTCGGAGCCGCCATTGCTCTCAAGAAAAAGGGCTACGATGTCACAGTCCTAGAAGGGGCTCCATCACTTTCTGAGGTAAGAATATCCTCTAGCATTTTACTAAGCCCGATCTGACTCGTCTTCTTCAGGTTGGTGCCGGTATTCAGATCCCTCCCAACTCAAGTAAAGTATTGTCCAGCTATGGCCTCAAGGACAAGTTCTTGGAAAAGGTTGTTTGGCCTCAGCATTTTGCTTTCAAAAGATATGAAACGGGGGAACTGCTGGGAACTACACCTCTGCACCCTCACCTCTCTGAGAAATACGGATCTCCTTACTGGCTTATCCACCGAGCCGACTTCCAGGGGATTCTTTTTGACGCGGCAAAGGAACTAGGTGTCGACGTCCGCCTGGGCTGCTACGTGGAGGCGGTTGACGTGAGCGTTCCGAGCGTCAGGCTGGTCAATGGCGACATCTTGACAGCTGACTTGATTGTGGGAGCAGACGGAATTCGCTCAAAAACACGAGAAGCACTACTTGGCGACAGAAACGTAGAGCCAAGCCCAGCTGCGAACTGCTCCTATCGCGCAACTGTCCCTGTCGAGGTCATGTCTGCTGACCCGGATATTGCTCATCTCATGACGGATATCAATGCCAACTGTTGGATCGGTCCCGGCCACCACATAATGGCCTATCCCATTCGTAAGGGTAGTATGTACAACCTCGTACTTTCTCACCCTGGCGGCCTTGCTGCGCCTGGAAAGTGGAATGAGCCTGGCAACCTGGATGAGATGCGGGAACACTACAAAGACTTTGACCCTGTCATTCGAAAGGTCTTGAGCAAGGTGCAGAGCTGCCTCAACTGGAAGATTGCCGATCTACCCAATCTGCCGACCTGGGTCAGTGAAAATGGCAAAGTCGTACTGCTGGGAGATGCAGCCCATGCCATGGTGCCATTCCTTGCCCAAGGGGCTGCACAAGCTATTGAGGATGGTGCATGTCTTGCAGAATGCCTAGCTCGTGCCCAGAGTCCATCTGACATTCCATCTCTCGTGCGGGCTTACGAGGATATCCGTAAGCCACGAGCCGAGCGCGTGCAGAAAGGCACGCGGGACTCTAGTTACGTCTGGCATTTGGATGATGGGCCTGAGCAAGAGGCCCGAGACCGAGCATTCGCGGCCATGGCAGCCGAGGTTCGCGACGAGGAAATAGATGAGGCATTGGATAAGGCAAACCCCAACAGTCTGAGCAGCAAGAACTTTCAGCCGTGGTTGTTTGGACATGATGAGATCGCGTCGACAAATGCGAGGCTTGATGAAATTTTTAATCATAAATAGGGAGCAACCAAACTAAGAGATTTTTAACAGGCAGTGACAAGATAGATATTATATCAGAAGAAGTTTAAGAAAGATACAAGAAAAGTATTGATGAAATAGTCTCCTAGTGAAGATCGTGTTGGTAGGGCTGTATCTAGATGTTCCATTACTCGCCCTTAGATTATCCTTGATGTTCCATATATACATGAATGGAGCCTTACATCAAAATTCCGCAATTATTAATATTACCATGATATCAACCATTATAGCATATAGAATCGGGATCATGCCATGGACCTTGCTTGTGTCACCTAAGCTCTATGTCATTTACTTATTTTAATTTATAAATTCTCGACTATCTTTTCTCGGCACTTATTGAAGCATAAGTATGGCTTAACTTATGTGGTATGAGGGCTGTAG
This sequence comes from Clonostachys byssicola, assembly GCA_902006505.2. NCBI lineage: Eukaryota > Fungi > Ascomycota > Sordariomycetes > Hypocreales > Bionectriaceae > Clonostachys > Clonostachys byssicola. Next base: position 312,049 of record CABFNO020001372.1, read on the forward strand.
AGTGACAATTATCCCAACAATTTGAGTCTCGTTATAGGTTTAGGGTATCCCGTTTGTTCACATCAATCGTGAAGCTGGAAATTGGACTCTCGGATGAGATGTGGAAAGAGTGGGGTGAAAATGGACTTTACCAATCGGAATGGAGTATTCTCGGAACCAAGTCCTAGTGCTTGCCGAGGTCCGAAGGCACGTGACCATCGAATCTGCTGACACATCTCTTTGCTTCCGCTTCGGCATCATCCCACGCACGAGCAGTTCCGTGAACTGCGCCTGAGCGGGTTAAGATCGACGTGGGATCCGATGCGTGCCCTGTAAGGTAAATCTTAGAAAAAAAAAAGAGTAAATGAAACCGATGGACTACCGTTCAGGCACATCGACCACCTAAACAATGCAAACAGCCGAGAACACCCCCAAAAGGGATTCTTTCTACGAGAGTTCAAGCACCGATTTGTAGGTATCCCTATAATTAACTACCTATATAATCGCTATAGTTATTAAACGGCACTATACCCTACCCTTTCACTAGAATACATCCGTCAACAAGCAATGCCACCGCAACTAACCGCTACCAACTCCTGCTAAATGTTCATCTTTGACTGTAATAGTCTTCAACTGTGTAAACTCTGCGAAGCCTGTTTATGATTAGCCGCTGAGTCATGTGGCAGGTACCTAAGTAATGAAAGATAAGATACTTACCCCACGGGACTCCGAACCGTCCCCAACCGCTATCCTTAGATCCTCCATGTGGTAAATGTGCCTCATCGTGAACAGTCATCGAGTTTATATGAACTGCCCCTGTATCAAGACGCCGAGCTAGCTCGATCCCTCTACCTATGCTAGCGGTGAAGATGCTTGACGAGAGTCCGTAGTCTGAATCGTTCGCCAACTCCACAGCTTCATCCAATGTCGTAAACGGCACCAAAATCACCACAGGCGCAAAGGTCTCTTGGCGCCAGATTGGCATATCTCGGGTAACCTTGGTGAGCACGAGGGGAGTCATATGCGACTTTTGAGTTTCGATCCTCTCTCCAAAGAGGAGCTTAGCACCTGCGTCGAGTGAGTCTGAAACAAGCCTTGTTACCTTGGCGACGTGCTGCTCGGAAGCTCCAGGTTGAACTTTCATCTTTTTTCCAATATCGGCCAGCTTCTCCGAGAATTGTCCAAGGACCGAGGCATGGACAATTATCCTTTCAGTGGACATGCAGATCTGCCCATGCTATTGATTGAAATTCGGTTAGCAATAAAGTTGGCATGATGTACTCTTCATGGACTCACATGAGCGAACGCTCCCATGGCCGCAGCCTCAGCCGCCTTGTCCAAATCCGCGTCTTCAAGCACAATCTGTGGCGACTTCCCCCCCAATTCCAATAGCACAGGTTTGCAATGCTCAGCCGCTTTAGCAGCAATGATCTTGCCCACAGGGGCGCTGCCAGTGAAATTAACCTTTCTGACGCGAGTGTCGCTGATGAGAGCGTTGAGCACTTCTGATGCATCTTCTCTCCGATGCTGCACAATATTAAGGACACCTGGAGGAAAGCCTGCATCTCTGAATAGGATCCCGATGAAGTTATGCACCAGCGGAGTCATCTCGGAAGCCTTCAGTATGGCCGTATTTCCACACGCGATCGGAGTTGCCACAGCTCTGATGCCAAGGTAGAGGGACACATTCCACGGCGCGATGCCGAGCTGGACTCCCACGGGCTCTTTGATGATCATGGCGAAGGAATCCGTTCCTTGCCTACTGGGAAGAAGAGTTCCGCTCTCGGTATCCTTCACGTGGAAGGCTAATTCCCGTAGGAGTTCGATGGAACTTTGAATGTTGATCTGCTGTATGACAAAATCGTCGATGGGCATTTCGACCTATCCTATCCAATTAGTTCCCAAGGCTCCGCTGGCAAAGCAATAGCAGGTATCTGCTTACCCGTAATATGTTTTCAGCCACTTCCCTCCGCTCCTCGAGAAGATTGGCTGCCTTGAGAAAAAGGTCTTGCCGCTGCCATATCGTAGTGCTCCGCCAGCCTGCGAAAGCTCGATGAGAACTTTCGACCACACTATCGACAAGTTGCAGTGAAATGCCAGACGCTAGGATAGATTTACCAGTAGCATGATTCGTGACTGGAAACTGAATGTCTGTATGCACAGGCTTGTTGTCAATCCATAGAGGGACTCCTGGTTCGATAGGTAAGCTCATTATGAAGATGTGCGGGTCCTTTGACTGGATGGCTCAATGATACGGCTCAAGTCTCTCGACATACAAGTCAAAGTCTGCGAGGTAATCATAGTTTCACATACACGGGTAAGGTTTATTGATTTTTGGGCTATTAACTGGCGGTTGGGGATCCGCGAGACTTGCGACGTTCTGAGCGACTGTGCGGGAGCACATCCGCCAGTGATATCGAAACTCGGTCTAGCTCGTGTGCCTGGGATGATACCCGCTTCCACCAATTCTTTGGACTTAATACAAACATTGTCTACCATGCAACTTTTTTGAATCGTAGACCCTGTAGAGCTGCTTTTTCAAACTTCAGTACTCATCAACATGCTAGGCGACTTCCCCTTGGGGGGCAAAATCGTGGTCATCACTGGCGGAGCATCAGGTGAGTATCCGCAACAAGTGATGAGACGAGATAAACGGGTCCTTCTACGTTGGTGACCCAAGAGTGAGAAAGAACTAACGGCTTGTCATTCCAATGTATATAGGCATTGGCCTCGCCTTCACTAAGTTGGCATTGACCAGCGGGGCCAAGGTGATTATCGCCGACCTTGTTCTCTCCCCTCCAGCCGAACTTCTCATAAGCGACGATCCCAATGCCCGCTTCATCCGGTGCGATGTTGGGAAATGGAATGATCTTGAATCTCTGGTCCCCTTCTCTCAGAAGGAGTTTGGTGATGTGCCGGATGTTTACGCTGCTAATGCTGGTGTCGGAGAGCCTGTATTTGACTCCCTCTTCCCGGACGCATATCTCAGGAATTCAGCTGAATCTGACTCATCAATAGGCGTGGTCCAGTTTCTGGGGTGATCGTGAGACTGAGAGATATGCTCAGCTCGATATCAACCTCGGCCACCCTATCAAACTCACCCGCATAGCAATCCGCGCATGTCTCGGGAGGAACAAGAAGGGTGTTGTTATTATTACATCTTCCATCGCCGGGGTGAATGGCCATTTCGCTACTGCGCTTTATGTAGCTAGCAAGCATGGGACAATCGGATTCATCAAGAGTCTCGCGAAAGCTGAAACTGAAGCCCAAGTAAAAGTCGTCGGAATCTGTCCTGGGTAAGTGAGCGAACCCTGGAAATTAGCGCGAACAGCTCTAACATGATATCAGGCTCGTCGAAACGCCGCTTCTCCAAAAGATCATGGAGAGTCAGAACAAAGACGAGCCTGACGTGGTGCTGATCAAGCCGAGCGAGATTGCGGATCGGATGAAGGACCTAGTTGAAAAGGGCACATACCGTGGAGGAATAGCTTTGGCAGTGAGCGCGCCGGGAGATGCAACCATTGTGGCCGATGGATCGACTAGCGCTCTCGAGGATCTGCTACCCTCTGATCTGAATGTAATGAGAGGAATTATCGCAGCAGAGAGGGGAAATGACTCCTAGAGTTGATTGAGGAAAGGGAGGGATGATATCAAATGGTACTGTGTTTGTCGCCTATCAAATCTGTCTGACCTCCTGAATATCGTCGCTTCGCAGCTTCGAGATGCTTCTTCCTCCGAATGTTGCTCCAGCTCGTTTCTTTACCAAAGGCCACTCATTGGTTGTGCCGATCCGATAACAGCGGGGTGAAGTAGGTAGCTGTACAAGGCGACTTCAACGTATTCTTTTAGAATTCCTCATTTTTCGTACTATGTTATGGGAGAATACCGTAATCCGGAAGTCTTCTATGTATGATATATCTATTGGCATTTGTACTGTTACGCTACAAGAGAACCCATCGTAAGGTGTTCAAGTACTGGGTTAACATCAAGCTCCCTTCTAATGTCTTCAAGTATAAAGTAGGCATATAATATATCCCTTCCTCCCTCGGCTAGCTTTCAACCTTCTCATGCTACCAAATCTACTCCAAACCCCATCAGAATTTGGCGTTTTCAGCAGCTGAAAACTCCAACCCAGCTGTGATCTTTCCGTTCTTTGCAAGCCAAAGATCATAAAAGTAGTTGGTGCGACCTTTCCAAGGGCCGGAATCGCCACACTTTGGCATGGTCTCCTGCGCTTTCTTGGCATAGGTTGCATCGAGGTTCCATATCGGCCGTATCTGAGTGTGTTTGGGCGATCGTGGGACAGCGCTCGTCTTTCCTTTCTTCTGCATGTGCTGCAGGAGGCGGCAGATGAGGTGAGCACTGGTGTCTGCTCCAAGCGTCCACGAGGCGTTGACGTATCCGAGCATGAAAGCCAAGTTGGGCACATCGCTAAGCATGGCAGCTCGCCATGCCATCTTGTCGGAAAGCTCGACAGATTCTCCATCCACTTTGAAGTGTATGCGCCCGCCGACCTTGAGCTTCAAACCGGTAGCAGTGACAATGATGTCCGCCTTCAGCTCGTTGCCGGAAGAAAGGACAATGGTGTCCTCATTCATTGTGCTAACATGATCTGTCACCACCTGGGCGTTGTCCTCCCGTATGGCTTTAAAGAAGTCGCCGTTAGGGCTGAAGCAGACTCGCTGATCCCAAGGCCGATAAAGAGGAGTGAAGTGAGGGTCCACAGGGACATGTACTGGAAGCTCCTGTGCAACCCCTCGTTGTAGCTTCGATCGAGCAGCATTGGGAAAAGCACGGCAGAGCCAGAAGATGATAGCAGTTGTCCAGATAAATGCCCAACGGCTGAGCTTGAAAGACCATAGCTCCGGCAGCATTCGATGAAACCAGGAATTGCCGGTGCTATTGTCAATGGAGAGAATATAGGTCGGGCTTCGCTGCAGCATTGTGACCTGCTTTGCCTTCTTGGCCAAGTTTGGCAGCAGCGTGATGGCTGTTGCTCCGCTGCCAATAATAACAACCTCTTTGTCGGCGTAGTCAAGTTGTTCTGGCCAGAACTGAGGATGAATGACCTGTCCCTTGAAATTGTCGAGACCGGGGATCTGAGGTTCAAGCGGCTCCTTGTAGTCGTAGTAACCCGTGCCTAGGATCAAGAAGCGTGCCTGATACTCAACACTCTCACCAGCATCCGTTTCGACCATCAGGCTCCAAGATTGTTCTGCCGACATCCAGTTGGCTGAGAGGACGCTGCGCTTAAACTGGACATGACGATCAATGCCCTCCTTTTCTGCCGCCTTGCGTAGATATCGCACAATGGATCCTCCATCAGCAATGGCACGCTTTTCCGCCCAAGGGAACCAACTGAAGCCAAAGCTATGCAGGTCGGTATCAGATCTGATTCCTGGGTAGCGGAATAGATCCCAGGTTCCTCCGAAGCCCTCGCGGCCTTCGAGGATCGCATAAGTCAGATTCGGAAGCTTTTCTTGGATGCGGTAGGCGGCGTTGATGCCTGATATTCCAGCACCGATGATGATAACATCGTACACGCTATCAACCTGACGAATTGACTTGCTGTCCATCTTAGATGAGGTCGCAATGTAAGGAGGTTTTATTTGTAAGGTGAAGGGATAGAGGGATGCTTTGATAGCAGGTCAAGAGCTTTAGTATAGCCGCACATTATAGCAGCGAGGGAGCCAGCTCCATCCAGCTTGTCTGAGAAACTCCATAGCGAGTCTGCGGGTGTTGGCCCGGATGCCGTCCAAGAGAAACTGGAAAATTCCGCACGGTATGGGGGTCCAAAGGAAAAGGTCTGCTACAGTCTATCAAACATGCGGATACGCATCCGGAGGTAGACACATGACGTCTGGGGTCATCGTTAGTTTGCCATATTCCGAAAACTCCAGCCTCGGCTTCCGAAATCTGGGGAACTAAACCAGGGAAAACATCCGGGGAAATCTGGAGAACCGGCGGACAAGTTGCGGCTTCATAGACTCAGTGTGGAGGAGCGAGGGTACAAATTCCCCGTCCAAGACCCTACTTCACCTCGCAGAGCAACATACAACAGCCTGACTCCTTATTGAATCCGAAATCGAAACATTTACTTTTTTTATTACACACCAACGTGTCTAGAAGCAAGATGGCTCCTAACAGAATCGACGTTCACCACCACTTTGTGCCGGACTTTTATCGTGAAGGTCAGTTCCTCCCCCACCTTGCACATGATATATGTCACACTTGAATTCTGACATACTCCCCAGCCCTTGTCTCTTCTGGCGGAGACCCTTCGGGATGGTTCATACCTGATTGGACCCCAGAGTCTGATGCCGCGCTTAATGAGAAGTTTGGCATCGACGTCACCATCTTGTCGCTGACCGCACCGGGTGCCTGTATTCTCAAGGATCCGAAGGCATCGGCGGAACTGGCCCGCAAGACCAACTTGTACGCTGCCAAGCTACGAGACGAGAAGCCCAAGAAATATGGCTTCTTCGCGGCCTTGCCGAACCTGCTCGATAAGGAGCTGGCTCTTGCCGAGATTGCCTTCGCGCTTGACACTCTCAAAGCAGACGGCGTCACCTTGTTCACTCGATACGGGACCGGCAATCACTACTTGGGCCACCCTGATTTTAAGGACATCTGGGCCGAGCTCAACCGCCGGTCTGCCATCGTTTTTGTCCACCCGACCCATCCCGTGGACACCAGCCAAGTCAGCGACCTGCCTCAGCCGGTTATCCGCTACCCCTTCGAGACTACGACAACTGCCCTGGACATGATTTACAACAAGACTGTCCGCAACAACCCAAACTGCAAGATCATCCTCTCCCACGGAGGTGGCGTTTTGCCCTACCTGATCGGAAGGCCTGCGAGCATCCTCCCCAAGTCCAAGGAAGAGCTGGATGAGTTTCTGGACGATGCTCGGAACTTCTATTATGATTTAGCTGTGGCGGGCTCGGAGAACGCGCTACGGGTGCTCGAGAAGTTTGCCAAGCCGGGCCATCTCCTTTACGGGAGCGACACCCCTTATGCAAATGAAGGGATTATCGGTTTCCACACAAGTGGCCTTGATTCGTACAAGTTTGAGGATCCAAACTTGATTAAGCAGATCAACTACGAGAATGCTCACGCCTTGTTCCCCAAGTTTAAGAATTAAGAGAGGGAAATCCAGAGGGCGCAGAACGTTGCTACATTGTGTAAATAGAACCAGATAGGTTGTTTATTGCTGCTAGTGTTTGCCAAGTATCCTGAGATGAAGCCGGCGTGAAGGCCTTCAGTAGTTCTCAATTAGTACCTCTTGTCCCCTGAATAACAATATGGTCACGTAAGACTAGCCTCACGCCATAAAGCGCGGATCTAAGAAAGCCCCATGTCCTCTGCCGTTGAGGGCCTTAAAGCTTGCGCGGCGGGTGTGTTTCCGCAAACGGTACGATTAGTCTTGCTTGAATTTTACCTGGCCGAGGAGCCCAATATGATATTTAGTATGCCATCCAGAACTTTTCAGCTCTACATTCTACCTCACGCCTCACCTCTGCAATACTTTCCTCCTCTACTAAAAATCCTACAACCATGTCTGATACGGAACAGATCACCACCAAAGCCTACGTCGTCGCTGAGCGTGGCGGGCCCTTTGAACTTAGAGACGTTGTGCTCGACAAACTGCATCCGACTGAAGTCTTGGTGGAAATCAAATACACCGGCCTATGCCATACGGTTTGTTGTCTATATCAAGGAGGCCTCGCGTGGATATTTCGTGAAGACTGACTTGCAATACAGGACCTCGTGGTGCAGCAGGGCGGCATGCCAATCGGGGGATATCCAGCAGTCCTCGGCCATGAAGGACTTGGTATTGTGCGACGCATTGGGTCCAATGTATCTGATCAGTCTCTGATGCAAGGAGACACAGTTCTGCTCTCATTTCACACCTGCCGGCAGTGTCGAGGGTGTCTTGAGGAGCGATACGGCAGCTGTTCCCAAATGACGGAAACCAATTTTATCAACACTGGGCGCAAAGGTCCCGTAGCATCTTCACCCATCTCTCTGCCCGATGGCACGCCCGCACATGGTCAGTTCTTTGGCCAATCATCCCTCAGTAAGCTGGCGGTTGTCTGCGAGAACTCGGTGGTCAAGATATCAGCAAAGCCCCCGGACCTGAGCTACTTTCCTCCCCTGGCATGTGGCTACCTGACCGGAGCAGGGACTGTTCTCAATGTCCTCCAGCCCCGTAAGGACAACAAACTAGTCGTGCTGGGCATGGGCGCTGTTGGACTCGCTGCTATGCTGGCGGCCAAAGCGCTCGGGGTAGAGCATCTTGTGGCCGTCGATCTTGTTGAGGAAAAGCTCCAACTCGCGTCGTCGCTGGGAGCTACGCATACCATCAACACAAGCACGGCCCAGGACCTCAATACTGCCATCAGAGAACAGTTCCCAGACGGGGTTGACTACATTATCGATACTACAGGGGCGGCGAAACTTTTGCAGGCGTCTGTGGAGGCTCTGTCTCACGAGGGAACCCTCGCTCTAGTGGGTGTCCCGCCACCAACGGCGACTTTCCAGGTCAATGCCCTGGACCTCTTACTGTCGTGCAAGCGCATTGTGGGAGTCATTGAAGGGTTTTCCAATCCGCAGAAAGTAAGTCAGCCAAAATAAAGGCCGTTATCAAACCATTAAGGGCCAAACGTAATCTAATGGTTTGCGCAACTCAGTTGATCCCGAAGCTTCTCGAGCTGTACTACAGCGGCAAATTTCCTATCGACAAAATTTCAAAGTGCTACCCCGCGGAGGATTTGCACCAGGCCATAGCAGATCTCAAGGCAGGCCGGGTGAGTCCTCTACCGACAATTGCTCTAATTATGCAATCGCTAATGTTCTTGTATTGAAGGTTATCAAGCCGGTGGTATCGTGGCACAACATTCATTGAGCATAGCATTGAAATCTTCAGACAGTAAGGCTAGATTAGATACAGCTATGTCCCACCATTGCACATTCCAATTTTACGTGGTATATAACATCGAGAGAGAGGAACAACCGGAATACTAGTCCTCTTCGTCAACTGCTACTGAGAACTCCTTGCAAGCTCACTCCAATTTTTTCCCTTCTCGTCACCAAGCGCCGGCCTTTGAGCTCAAGTGTACAAAGGCAAGCATGATCCCAATCCCAATATATCTACCATTCTTGGCAGTCCTACCTATCAGAGTTGTGCCATTCTGGGGGCGGTGATGATGACATCGGAAGATAGAGTCCAACCGCCAACAATAATGAGGTTTCCGGGAATCAGCTTGAATGTTGATTTGGAGCAAGACTCTAGGCACTCACTAACGGTAAGCCAGGGATACAACTAGCCCGACCTCTGTCACATGGCCTGGTTGCGGAAGCATATCCGCAAGCGCCGAATTGGTAATCACAGGCCACATCCAAAAATGGACAGAACACAACCTAGGTGCCACCATTTCTCATCTCCAACTTTCGATTTTATACCCCGTGTCATTTGCCACAATCCCAAGATGGGTGCCGTGTGGGGGGGATGTTGGTGTCCAACAGGATTTTGCGGAGGTACACCAAGGAGTCCGGACATACTAATACTGAGTCCGCAATCATTCTTCCCCATGTTCTATAAGCTCTCGTACAATTATACAAGTTCGAAAACCATGATCCAAACTCCAATATCTACAATAAATCGGAAGAAGCAATTCCTGACACCAATCAAGAACCCCATACAAACATCAATATCCCCGCCGAAGAAGTACTCTTCTCACACATTTTCTCGTAGACCCCGAAGACTGACTTTCGAATCCAATTTCCAGTTACAGCAGCGTAAATCTTTATCGAGAACATCTGTTCCGGGCCACAGATTACCATATTGATGGCTAGAGTTGGGAGTGACCTGTGATTATCTAGTGCCTCCTCACGGCAGTCTCCTGAGGATGACTTCCTCTGCCGCTAAACCAAGAAGAGATCCGAATGCGGGGTTTGGAGTAGACTAGTTACACAAGCCAGTATAAAATGACAGTCCTAATTTACGGGCTTCCTCAAAGCTTCCTCCACCCCCTTGATCCACGGTTTTGCACATGAACTCCAGGCCTTAGATGCTCCCAGCACAGACAGCCTCGAAGACATTGATTCAAAAGCAGGGCAATCCCTTTCGACTGTCGACTCCCTCTTAATGGCTCCACCCACAGCCGACCACCCCGAACCGGTGCCGCCGAGGAAACGGCGCCGCACTGCCCTGGCCTGTGAGGAGTGTCGCGACAGGAAGCGCAAGTGTGATGGGGTCAAACCTATATGCGGAGCATGCAAAGGCCGCTCTACGGCACAGTGCATATGGAAGCAGGAAAGGAACAGCAAGGGCTGGTGGAGCAACAGGTACATACAGATACTCATCATACCCGATCTCACCGACCCAAGTCATAAAGTCTTACCAGTGCTGCAGTTATGTCCAGGAGCTCAAGAATCGTATCAGGGAGCTGGAGGATACTCAGAGCATGGTGAATATCACGGACGACCTAGTTGACTCGGCCATCCCTCCATCTGATCGAGAATTCGGCCCCCCTGTCTCGTTGGCCCCCCATCTAGAAGCCTCTCCTACTTGTCAAGATGTAGGCGACCACCACGAGGACGCACCCACTGATCAGGGTACTCCCATACGTGAAGAGATTGGCTCACGCGGGACGAATTCACTGGAGGTGCGCCAACCAGAAACTGCGTTGCCATTGGCATCCGCGGAAACAGCCCATATCGAACATGCTTCAGATCAAGCCTCTGTGCTGTGGGCTGGCATGGACTTTGATTCGGCTTCCAGGTTTACTCCTCCCACCAGAGATTCTCTCGAAGAAAACGGCAGGTTGGATATAGCCGACCTGGAAGCGGGACAACCCGCAATGAATGCCATGGGAGTTGTTATCTCTCCACGTGGTACCACTACTCAACCAACAAGAAGAGGCGCGGATTACTTTGGCCCCTCAAGCACGATCAGTCTCCTTCGTGAGGTACGGAGTGCCATGGGGCGACGAAAGTGCGGCCATGGACCATCTCTTCCCGGCAACCCGGATCGCTGCTCAGCGTGCGAGCACAACGCCCTCTTGGTTGCAAGCGAACCATCTCCGCCCTCATCGGCCTGGCTCAATCGGGGATACGAGAGCGTTAATCCTATCTTTGGGATGAGTCTCCCTCCAAGGCCGGCAGCGGATCGTTTTGTCGACCTATTCTGGACAAACATGCACTCTCTCTACCCATTCTTACATTGGCCGTCCTTCCATGACCGCTACCTCACACTCTGGAGCCCTCAGGTAAATTTACAAGCCTATGGAGCCACTGATTCTTTGGATGGGCCTGTGAACGTATACTACAGTACCATTGACGATGGTCTATTTCATTGTATGCTCAATGTCGTCCTCGCTCTTGGCGTGCTCCACGACACCGGGATCAGGCAGCAGGAACGCGATGAGATCAGCGAGACATTCTTCAAGCGAGCAAAGACTCTCCTTGACCTCGACGCATTAGAAAGTGGCAGTGTAGCTCTAGTGCAAGTTCTTCTTCTCATGGGCCAATACCTTCAGACCAGAGACATAACAACCTCATGTTGGAATATCGTAGGCATGGCTATTCGCGTCGCTCAAGGAATGGGGCTACACCGCGAGCCTGAGGACTGGGATCAAAACGGTTCTAGCAGCTATCGAGCATCAGATCAACTCGAGGAGGAAATGCGCAGACGCGCTTGGGCTGGGTGTGCTTTGCTCGACCGGTCAGTGCTCGTATACACTATTCGGAGCCCAAGGCTAAACTAACGCTCTCGCAGAATTCTTTCCCTGACTTACGGACGCCCTCCCATGATACACGGTAGCATCTCGCACGGCACAATCGTCCTTCCATCGGCAATAGATGACGAATTGTTAAGTCGCGTTGCTGGTGCTCCGGGATGCCAGCCAAGCGACACCCCAGGCCTTGTGGAATGTTATGTTCACGCACTTAAACTACAGGACATCCTAGGCCATGTTCTCACTTCCTTTTATTACCAAGGCTCGGACAACGACACAGCATCCTCCCCTACTCTTGACCGAAAGATGAACAACGAGCCTGTCAGATCGCGAAAGAACTGGATCAGTGACGCCGGACTTCAAAAGCTGCTCGACGTAGATCGCCAGCTCGATACATGGAACAAGGATCTGCCAGCGCATTTGCAAGTGCACAACTACTCAGAGGAAAAATTATTTCCGGGCAGTCCACGCTCCTTAAGGTCCATCATCTTTTGCCGGCAAGCCACAGTGCTCAAAGCGAGGTACGTACTCCAGTTCACTTGATCAAAGCAAAAGTCTTGCGCTCCAAACCTCTCGCAGTTGCTAACCATCGCAGGTCTCTATATGTGCGTATGAACCTGCTTAGACCTTCATTGTCGGAGCTGTGCAATTCTGTCAACAAGGTTGGCCTGCCGTCAACTCAGCCTGATTCCATAAGTACAAGTGTGCGCGAGATCATGCTGATAAAGTCCGGAAATCTGTGTGTGTCTGTTGCGCAAGAACTTGTTTCTCTGATAACAGAAAACTCCCACTCCCGAGCCCATTTCCTACCACCGCCATGGTACAACGTACTTTGTGAGTAACCTATTTTAACATGTCAACGCTTTTTACCTTTCGAAACGTACTCTCGGCTCTAACCTCTTTTTACACCGTAGATATCCACGGCTGTGCCCTCGTGCTTCTCTTGGGCTCTCTCTGTCTGCACAAAGTTAGCGACGTCGAGCAACACAGTCTAATGGCCGACTGGGACCGCTGTTTGACCTTCCTTCGTGAGTATCAGTCACAAAGTCAGTCTGCGCCGCGGTGCATTAGACTTTTGGAACTTCTAGAACAAGAGGCCTCGAGCTACAGTAACGGTACGTCTTTGGAAGTTTTGCCCACGCCTACATACTAAGGGAGTGAAATAAGGAAGTATAAGCATCGATGAATCTCGTTTATTGCAATCAGGGGGATATCACCCTGCAGTGACCCTCGATGCGAGATATATGACACTTGATCCAATGGCAGGAAATAAAGAGTTCCCCTCGAACCTCGAGCTTGACCACGGAGAGCTCGACGGACCAAATAACAATTCCGCAAGCAACTCTGTAGGGATGAACTGGCTTTCACTAGCCCCGTTCTTCGAGGGGGCAGCAGATATTCCCCCTTAAAGATTATCAGATCAACCATCCCGGGGAGCTCTCAATTTAGGCAAACATCCGCCTCAATCTTCCGCAAGATCATTGTAAGTGGCAGTTTCAATATCTGCCCACAGTTGTACCGCCTTCAGATCAGCAAAAGGAAGTACCTGGGACGCGACCATACCCGCCACCCCTCTTTCTCGATCACACCACCACAAACAGTTGGACAAACCGGACCAATGGACTGTGTGGTTTGAACGACCAGTCACTCCGCCCGAGATCATGAAACCGAGCCCCCACCCTTGGGGCTCACTTTCTGGACAAAGCGGATAAAGCTCTTTGGCTGGATGGACCAGCTCGGGCTTAACGGCTGGGAGCTCAACGCGAGCGAAGTTGGGATCATTCGGCAGCTGGTTCTCAAACATCATGTCGACCGTTTCGGGGCGGAGAATTGCTTCGCCTGTCAGGGGAGAAGTTCCATTATTTAGCAGGACCCTCAGAAGCTCTGTTGACACGTTAGGGGATGCTCGATCAACTCGGGTTGGGAGCACATACTGCCATAGTCACGCACAGTCCCCCACACACCAGCGCCGCCACTATGGAAAGTCTCGGACACCTGATCCGGGGCCAAGGGTCGGTCAAGAGGATATGATCGTGGACTCAAGCGGCCATTTGCATCCCGCTGCCAGATACCCGCAAGTCGATCTCTCATGTCCTTTGGTGGAAAGAGAGACAACTCCTTGATACCTGCCGGCGTGAAGATGTGCTTTTGCATATACTCGCCGAGCCTGGACTGTGTAACACGCTCTATGGCAATACCCGCCCAGTCTATGCTAATCTAGTAGCCTTGGTTAGCTAGGGGGATGACTTCCGGGTGAGTCGTCCGGAAAGGCTTGAAGGAAAGAATAGAGAATCAGGTCGTCGCCATACCCCGTATTCAAATCGCTCTCCAGGCTGATTTACCAGTGGTTGGTGGAAGTCCTGGGCAAGTCCGGAGAATTCGTTATATTTGTACTTCCCAAGCTTCTTGTTGAGGAATGAGTATCCGAAACCGGCTTCAAGCAAGGTCAAAAAGCTGGAACTCGTGGAGAGGATGCAAGAGGTGGAACATTCGCAGTTAATGCTCATTGAAAGTAATATACGTACCAGTATGCGTCAGCAACATCCTCAGTGTGATCTTTTTGTTCTTTTTCGACGTCGATCCGTCACTATTGAGGACCTTTATGTCTCGTAACTCCGGGCAGAGTTTCTCGAGTTCATCTCCGTCGTCAAGTGTGAGCTTTCCCTGCTCAGCTAGTTGCATACAGGCAATAGTTGTGATGAGTTTCGTGCAAGAGGCTAACCAGAAGACCTGATCGTTGGGTGACCCCTGGCCCGGCTGTGGTATCATCGTAATATCATCGTTCTGGCCGTTCCTCGCCACCGTCTCATGGTGAAACAGCTCCGAAGTGGCGCTCACTACTGTGGCACTGGCACACGGTAGATCAACCTCGCACGCATTATTGAGAAGTCCGCGAAGACTATCTATTGTCTTGGAAGAAAGAGAATGAGGGGCCATGATATGAAGGGCACTGATATGGTAGATGGCGAGATCAAGAACACGGTGGGCTAAGACCCAGGGCCGTTAAATACTACATTATCACCAGCATATTGGCCGATTTAATCCTCACGGATCAAGCAATTTGCGGAAGTGTTTCCGCTGGGTTAGGAGCATGCGGGTAATGATCCATCCGGACATGCTTCCGCCCAAACCAGCAAATGCACCGGAATATGTCTCCCCTCACTATGAAAATGATCAATTTGATAAGGAGCAATTTTTCATTCTCAGATACTCATCTTTTAAGTTTAAGCGCCAGCTCATCGGACAACGAAGTAGCCTGGTTCTTTATTCATGAGACGAGGGATCACTTCAGTAACAAAGGAAGATAACAATAGGAATGGACTCCGTTTCTAGACTCACGTACTATATTATTAATAACTTATGAGCCCATGAGAGGCTTTTGCAAAAGCAACAACAGGGCAAAAGTTAATCATCCCTCAGGGACCGGCTACCGTTAGTTTTACGAACGGCAAAGATTGGGGGGGGGGCGCATATGTATGCTCGGTTCCCCAAAGGCATGCTAGTTGATGGGCAATCTTACATTCAACCGAGCTTTTGCGATCATCGCTATATGGGATCTTATCTTTTTCCTGTGGAATTTCTTGAGGGGTAAACACCCTAGAGCCTTGCCGCTCGCTGTTCGAAGAACAAGGGGGCCAAATGGCAGATGCGAATTATATTGATTTCCGGCAAGACCGGCGGGATATTGGGCATTAACAGGTACTCCTGGGCTGGCTCGAGAACATCCGCAAAGACGTCTCCGACTTGCTTGCCATATGTGTTCATAACTTTGG
The DNA here is from genome assembly GCA_902006505.2 of Clonostachys byssicola. Lineage (NCBI taxonomy): Eukaryota > Fungi > Ascomycota > Sordariomycetes > Hypocreales > Bionectriaceae > Clonostachys > Clonostachys byssicola. Next base: position 327,542 of record CABFNO020001372.1, read on the forward strand.
CTAATTCGCTTGCCGGAGGCTAGAACAAGGCAATGAGAGGCACGCCTTTCATTAAGCGAAGCTCAGAATGAGATAGGTCAGATGAAGCTAAATTTAGACCAGTATTACAAAGGACGCGTCCAAACGACGACTGCCGGAAATATGAAGCGAGGCGAGGTTCTTCATCTCCCGCCATCATTTACTCCAAAAGGAAATTTTAATCTCACAGACCAAGTCCCTGGTCCCAGCCAGGATCGCTCCAATCTAACCCCACCAGCTAGGTAATATCTCCAGCGGGAAATTGTTGATTGGCAGAGTCTGTTGGGTGTCAGCACTAATTGCGAATCAGGGGCATATATCATTCTGAGACAATAAGCACAATGCAAAAAGAAAACGCCGACTTTTCACCTCCTGCTGTCACACGCACTTGTCGTCTCAGTCTCTGCACAGAACATCGACTAAAGAATGTTCCTACGACTGTTGCTCGTGGCCGGCGCCGTGATCGCCGCGCTGGTCGCGCTCTTCATCCCCAGCTCTCCTCAGCGAGAGCCATATGTCCAGGGCCGGAACAAGACGGCCCTCTTCATCACCAACATTCAGCATGGCCTCAGTAATGTTCATGTGGCCACCGCGTCTGCGCTTCTTGAGGGTTATCCCGACATCGAGGTACACTTCGCATCTTTCCCGAAGCTTCGTGAGAAGCTGGCTCGAGTCTCGGCGTTTGCACAGGCCAAGACGCCAGCCGCCAAGGACATCGTCTTCCACGAGCTCCGTGGTCAGCCATTCGCTGAGGCCATGCAACTACTAGGCGCCACTCAAGAGAGTACTATTTCCCCTCCCGGAATCGCCGGTATCGATCAGTTCACAAACAACATGCAGGACTGGGTCTCCCCATGGGGCGTAGAGGAGCACATGGTACTCTACGACGAGATCAGCGCTCTAATTGAAGAGGTTGACCCTGCAGTAGTCGTCTTGGAGGTGCTTCTACGTCCTGCCCTCGACAGCACCCGCGACAAGAACCGCCTGCACGCTATAATCTCGCCCAACACCCTCCTAGATAGCTTCCGTGGTGACCAGCCTTACGGCAGCATGTTCTGGAAATACCCCGCGTAAGTCTATCCTTGTACTGGTTTCACAGTAGCTAAGCTACCTGTACTAACACACTTAGCTGGTCTTCCGGCTTTGACTTTCCGGTGCCATGGCGCAACATGCTAGAGAACATCTACCTCAACTTCCGCTTCATCTATGCCGTCATGTTGACACCAAACCTATCAGCTAAGAAGGCTGAACTGAGGACCAGAGGCCTCAAAGACCCCATCAATTTTCTCAAGATGCACCGCCCTGATGTTCCATGGATCACGATGAATACCGAAGGCGCGTCTATTCCCGTTGACGTGGTGCCTACCAACGTCACCTGCGCTGGACCAATCTTGCTCTCGGTTGCACCGGCCAGCGAACAAGATCCAGAATTGGCCGGATGGGTCAGTCAAGGCCCTACAGTCTTGATCAATCTCGGCAGTGGTTTTGAGGTAAGCTGCCCCCAAGCATCGCCATGGGTGCCTGCTGCCTTTACTTGGAAGGCACCGTCACAGATACACGGCTAACCAGTTGTGCCAATAGTACTCGATCAACTACGTTCGCCCCATGGTTGGAGCGCTTGTGGATGTGCTTACCAAGACCGACATCCAAGTTCTTTGGAAGTTCAAAAAACTCGGCGAATACTCAGACGACGAACTGGCGCCCTTGAAACCGTTTCTTGAGAATGGACGCCTTCGACTGTCCAACTGGCTTCCTATCGATGTCCTGTCTTTGCTGGAGACCGGTGACATTGTCGCCTCTGTGCACCACGGTGGCTCCAACTGCTTCCATGAGGCTGTCAGGTGAGTCGCGTCTCCCCGATTATGAATAGCCCCATCTGACCGTGTCTAGCGCTGGTGTACCTCATGTTATTCTTCCTCTCTGGGTTGACCTGTACAACTTTGCCGCCCTCTCAGAAACGGCCGGCATCGGCGTCTGGGGTTGCAGGGACACAAGCCCAGACTGGACGGCTGACGGAATCAGCAGCGCGATCATCAAAGTTGTCGATGGCGGAAACGCAAGCATCTCCCTCCGCGAGAAGGCCAAATCTCTGGGTGATAAGGTGAGAGCAGGCGAGAAGGGACGCGACATATCCGCGAGGGAGATTGCGAAGCTTGCCTATGTGAAGTAACAGCAGGGAAGTGGACAGGTTCGTGCATGGCCTTTGGGCTGTGGGAAATCTACCGGGCTAGAGGAAGATATAGAATTGATAGACACGCGGCTTAGACATTGGATTATTCTAGATGCATAAAAAATGCACCTTGGCAATGGCCAGACACAAGGCTGTGGTTCGCTCAACCCTCGCGAATATTTGCTCATCCAGCTTTAATTCTCCAAGCAGCCAGAAAAGTCCCGCGGAAGACTGTTATCTAAGTCCAGCTTGACACATGATTGGACGTTTCTCACTCAAGTTGCTGTTAGAAATCAGGCACTGCAAAGTCACGTCGATAGAATTATGATATGGCAGTCCGTCATGTAAAAATCAACCTTTCTATTGTGCGATACAATAAGAAGGTATTATTTTACCTAATAATTGATTATTGTTCTTGCTAACAACAAATACTGTCCAGTATGATCGCGATCTGTATTTATTAGCGTCTCTGATGTTTTAACACAAACTAACTCCTTACGTGGGTACCTTATCTATAAGTACCTACGTACCTTAAGGTTACTAGCTTCTGTGTTTACCAAGGAACGGAGACTCTCGGTTCCTGGATATAGCTTAACCCTTGCCACTTGAGCTTGGCTGTTCACGTCTTGAATAATAGTAAAAATAAACTACGGAGACAGTATTTGTGAGTATCTAGCATCACGGGGATCATCTGGGCAAAAATGAATGTCCGCAGTGAGGTTCGAACTCACGACCTTCGGATGGCTAACTCTGTGAGTTAATCACACAGATTACTGTATGAGACCGACGCTTTAACCAACTAAGCCATGCAGACTAATGGATTTGTTAGTAATCTTTTGGAAATTAAATGATATATAGGCTTGGCAAGCTCAGGATATCTCCCGGGCTGCCGGGGTTGAGGGTGGCCTCTTCAACTCAGCACCGGAGCATCTCTCGAGCAAGACTCGTTGTACAATATGATTCTCACTAGAAGCATCACTGCCAAATAGCTGTAGTCATGGGTAGATTACAGTCTCCATGTGTGATGAGCTGTATGGTTGTGTATACTCCGTACGGAATCTAATATAGGTGAAAACGGATCATGGCCTTTAGCGGGATTGCCGATGCTCAGAAACTAAATCTTGAGATGACCCAAAGTTAACTACTATAGCTAAAGGGCCTTACATGTTGTGCCCGGAAAATTACTTTCTGGTGAGTCCCACTGAAGTGTTATTGGCGATATGACTAGCAACAAGGTAACGACTACCGATCAGTGCTCAACCTCCCGAAACCATCTAGTTTTGAAATGGAGACCGCAAACAACTTAAATCTCTACCTCGTCGGAGTCATTGGTGTACTTTTTTCATTTAAGCCCGTTTTGTCTATGTCGTCCGGTACAGTCTCCTCCGTTGCCGGCCGCCGATTTCGCCTCAAGGAAAGATTGACCAAATGATTGGCCAGGATGCAGCATGGGCCATATAATGAGGAAAGCAATACAACCGAAAAAAGAGCCGTATACGCAATTGACAAGGTGTATACGACGATCTTCACATACGCAAGCGTGTCTCCCAAGGACTCTGTAATATAAACGATCGTTTTCGAGTCGGTTGCTTCCCCGATATGCCACAAGACAGATGCATGATAAAGAATGGCGGCAATGCTGTAGATCAAGTCTCTCACCTATCGGAAAAGGAGGTTAGTTGATTTGAAATGTTCGCCTGGCAAATGGCTCACGGCTCACCTTCTGCAAAATGCCTTTTCCGCTTTTGAAGCAGCAGAAAATAATCAAGACAGTCGAGGCAACAAAGAGGCCTATGATGCAAATCTTGACAGGAGTATCTATCATTTCAAAAAAGGGTATCGGCTGCCAATAGTCAAGAGCAAAATATCGTGTTGTGAATGCTTGGTTGAGTGTGACCAATTGAAATTTGACGGTGACCAAGAACGCGACAGACATGACGAGGCAGGAAGAATCTGATATGAACTGTATCAGGAGAAGCGAAATGAGCAAAGATGATGTGCAAGACGATCCTAGTAGATAAAGCTTCCTGAGTAGAGGCTCGGCAGCGCGCAACGAAATGATTTCGGTTACTGAGTACCCTTCCCAAAGCCAAGAATAACTTTCAAGGACAAGGCCACTGTGACTCAACAAAAGAGCAACCGAGCTGTGGTACTAACACGTTAGCGCCCAAGTCTTCTCACATTCAAGCGTTTCCGCCCGATTGAAGTGAGTTGGAGATAGTCCCACAGGCCGCGCTGGAGCTCAACCATATTCGAGTGAAGCTGACCCCAGCATGTGCGATTGCATGGAGACGCGCCATGACCAACAAATATCAGGGTGGTGATGTTACGGTAAGCTCTATAGAAAGCAAAGAAGAAATAGTACCAGAAAGTCAGGATCCCAGTAAAATAGAAGACTAGATCAGTCGACATGGCGCGGGTCGGAGAACAATCAAGGGTGCTGGATGGTGGGAAAGTGGTGACAGTTCGAATGACCAAAAAGGCAGAGTTTCCTGGGTACTTAACCAAATGATATAAACCAACCGGGATTTACTGTGCCACCGGCTAAAATTAGCAGGAAAGACAGGGGCTAGAAATGATGCTACATTTGAAGCAGGCTTCCTGAAATGGCAGTCTCCGACTGACCTGGGACTATTCCATACATTCAACTTACTTCAAGATGCTGCAAATTCCAGCTAACGGTGCCGTCTATCTACAGCATCTAGTTCAGATGGGATCCAATGTCATGGCATGTGCCAGCTTGGCCCAGTCGATTCAATCTCCCACCAGACATGCTTCCCAAGGACAAAGTTTAGCTTGGATCTTAGACATGTTGATGTGAAGTAGAAGCCCAGGGCGAGTTTTGAGGAGCGAAATGATGCCACGAATAAAGCTGCTGCCACTCTCAAGGTGACATCCATTGCGCATGCGGCTACAGGGGTAGCCGAAATTGCAGTATGGCTTGGGGAAAGACGAAGCGATACGTTACTGGGATGTGCGAGTAAACCCAATGAAATACAGGGCCCAGCTCGGTGAATATTGTGCAAGCTCTTGCGCCATTCTTACAAGCTTACCAAGAACATGAGCTTGAAAGAGAGCGTTGTTGGTGGTGGAATCCACAAAACGGCCCACGGCCACTTCCACCACACGAGGAAGCCTAATGATACAGCACAGTATAAAGACCTCTGTAACCTTTTACAAGTTTGGAAGTACATCTTCTTCACTCGCCTACGACCTCCAGTGAGATGACTGAAGTTCGGCGCTTCACACTTCCCCATGTCGGTTTTGCAGTTGATGAAATCCAGGGGCTTTTATAAACCACTGATACTGTCTGCACTAGCATGAACACGTACGTCAAATGCCGCCGCGAAAGGTGCCTTACCGATTTAGATGCGAACCACCAGCTTTTGGTTGCTCTACATGATGGGCGTGGTCCAGGATGCCACTAGGCTTTGGGAGGCAACGGCCAGGATTGCTGGGGGCGACAATTCATCATCGTTCCTGAATCTATACATGGCCCCGGACCAGACACAGACGGACACTTCACTGTCCCCCCCTGAGGCCTCCCACGAATGTTGTCCGTGAAAATGCTAATTCAAGCAGGATGGTGCGGTGCTATAAGAAAAATGGTGTTTTGGTGGATCAGCGTCCAGGTAGGTCACCTACGGATGGGGTTGGGCTTCACCGAGTAATGATCATGCCATCTCTATGACTCTAATGCAATCATCTTCAAGCAGTAGCAATTTAATGCTCATCTTCGCTTGTATTAAAACAGATATCGCTTGCAGCGTTCGGTCCAATTACGCGCGAAACAAAAAGACTCCCACGCACCCTTAAAGTGAGTCACTCTTCAAAACCAGCGCCCATTCTCTTGTAAGCTAATTGGACAGGGGTGGCCTCTTTCATAGCAGGCCTTGTTATTCTCTCCAAGACAATCTCACAAATCATAGAGGCCAGCCCCATTGGGTCCAGTGAGTGCGATGGCAAGAACAAATCCGGTGAAGTAGGGTCGCATAAAAACGCCACTCACAGCCTGTTGTAAAAACTATATACCTGTTGTTCTGCAAGTAACGAAATATGAATATAACATGAATTATCACCTATCCAATGAAATTTTTCCCAATAATCTGTGAATTATTTCTTCATTGATGTTCTCTTGAATCAAGTATTCTCACTTGTGCGAGAAGACATTTTCGGTATAGCGCCGAGAAAGGCCCCCGCTCTTTGTGCTGTTATTAGCTCAAAGCAGCGGATAAGGACATAGTCACGTGCCAGAAAAAATCAATACTAAGGACGCCCTCCAGCCAGTCTTACCCTATACTCAGAGCCATACGACTCTTGTATGTATATGCATGTACACATGGCTCCAGACAAGATTCTATTTGAGTTTCTATGTAAGAAAGGCCATATGGATCGATACTCCTCAATGTCTGATCGATAATGTTGGAAATGGAAATGGACTGTCAGATGGTGTTCAGGCTCCGAGTTCAGATTGAAAGTATGCTACAATCTTAACAATTTTGCGGCAGTGAGACCGCAATTTTGAACACGAATTGCAATCAAACTCTCACAGACGACGTAGGAATTTTACAAAGTAGGCTTAGGAAGGCCTACTAGGTCAGGCCATGTATCGGTAGTGTACATGTAGCTAAGTCATGGATATCATGTCGTAGCACTCATCTCGCAATAAATTCGAGCATTCAAACTAATGCTCCACATGGAAAATCTGGACGGCGGGCTGTTTGCGATGACTAATTTTGGTAAGAGAAAAACTGCCTCGCCCTCGCCATGGTCCAAATTTTCTCACCTGATATCTGTTTTCCCATCTGATGCCTTCAACATTTCAGCAACGCGGCTTGCTTCAGCTGCTGGCTAATGTTTTCCAGGAATGCAGGGGTTACCACCCCTGTCAGAAGCGCGCCCGCTAATCTTAGATTGCTGTTTTGACAAAGGACCAAAAGCACGAATCAAGAGGCCTTATACGAACGACCACCAACAGAGGATCGGTGTATGGTGCCATGGTGGCCCTAGAGGACGCGCCACCATGCCGTACGTATCACCAACAATGTCAGCTCCAAATAATACGTCCAATTCGGGAATTATGGCGAGTTGGCTGGCGAGTGGGGGAGGCGGGAAATAAAATTAAATGCCAATGCGTTTGTACTCCACAGATGGGACAGAGATCTAAGAGCGGGAGGGAGGACCCTTGTGAAGGAGGAGCTCAGCTCACCGGTCGAGGTCGAAAATTTCGGTCCCTCGTACACGCACACTCGGCCGTCTTCATCTACCCCCAAGGAGAGTAGGCAGTGGTTGAAGGATTTCATTTCTCAGGGAGAAGGGCGTTCAAGCGATTGCCGTGAAATCTAGATGTGAAATCTAAAAATACGCAATTACGTTGGTAAGCCAAGAGATCCAGCTGGTCTATTTGTGGCGGGGAGGGGATAAGCCGCAGGAGGGATGCTGCAGTGCTACTCTGTACGGTTACCGGCACTGATGCCATGCAGTTGGGACACCGCTTGGCCTCTTATTAGGCCAAAGGGGACTTTGAAACGTGTCCATCGTGAGCTGTTGGTCGGGACAGTGGCATGGGTCGACAACTTGAAGGCCAGCCAGACAGGGGTCGGGATCTTGGAGTCATTGGGCTGAAGGGCTGAAGGGGGGATGATACAGCGTCAGGGATTTAACCACTTGAGACACAAATCCAAACTCTATTTACGACCCCTGGAGCAATTGATGTCCATTGTCGTGTCCAATTTCAGGGAAAATAAGTCAGTAGTTCTGGAGCTGAGAGAGCGTTCGGCTGGTCGGTGCTCTAGATACTGTGGCCTAGTGCAGGCCAGCACGTTTTAATTCCCCAAGTTCCCAATTTCGGCCAGTTGGTCGTGCCTAGATGGGGCCGTGCACTACCCGGGCATGAATCAGTTGGTTGCTAGCCTGGCCTGTTGGTGATCAGTCAAGCGTCTGAGCAAGGGTGAGAGCATCTAGTCTGGCATGATTTTCTCGGTTCCGGCAACATGCTCCCTTTAGACAATCTCGCCAAGGGTGGATCTGGCATTCAGTACAGGGCTGAACAACCTCTTAGTGCATCTTATCTGCCGTTGGCCGTCTGTAATAAGCATCCAAAACACTAGTTGGTCACTGCGCCGCCCTGTGGCCATGTAAGCGATGGCCTTACATGGCCTCAGCTTGGCCGCAAGATTCGGTCCCTATGAATTCTCTGTCGGTGAGATGGAACATCGCGCCGCATGGCCACATAAACTTGATGGATTCTGAGTCTATATAAAGGAGCTTGAACCGCACAGACAATGGGATCTAGACCCTCAACACTCATCAGCACTCACTCTTCTTTCCTAGACTCTCTCACTTTTCCTTGGCTTTCTCTTCGTCAGCTCCCCTTTTCACCCATCTCTTGGTTTCTTATCTTCTTCTCTCGAGTAATTTTCCTTTGGCTCCTGAGACACACCACTCCAACAAACAAAAGACAACTCTTCTCAGCCACAGCTTGACTCTCTTGAATCAGTCAAGATGGTTCGCCCACTCGTCCTAGGTTCCGATGGCGAGTATTACCAGAGCTTCGGTAAAAACGCCAACTGTACCTTGGAGGTCTGCCCTATCGAGGCCACCATCTACAAGTACAACCCGTCCAAGCCTGTTAACACTGCACTCACCGTCATCTTCGGCCTTATCATGATCGGTCACATCTACCTCGGCGTACGATGGAAGACATGGGGCTACATGGTCAGCATGATCCTTGGTTGCCTTCTTGAGATTGCTGGCTATGCTTGCCGAATCGTCTTGCATAAGAACCCATTCAAGTTTTTGCCCTTCGTCGTTCAGACTGTTGCCTTGACCATCGCTCCTATCTTTTATACCGCCGGAATCTACGTCACTCTTTCCGCCAGCATTTCCCACTTTGCCCCTGACCTAACTCGCGTCAAGCCAGTTGTCTGGGTCTGGATCTTCCTCCCCGCCGACATCATCTGCCTCATTCTCCAAGCTGCCGGAGGTGCCATCTCTGTTACAGGCTCCGGTGAAAACTCCTCCGAGGTTGGCAACAAAATCAGCCAGGCGGGCTTGTCCCTCCAGCTGATTGTCCTTGTTGGCTTCATGGCTGCGTTCGGTGACTTCTTCTTTCGCTTCTTCCGCGCCGGCCGCATGCCTCAGATTGAATGGCGTCTGAAAGCCTTCGTCGCCGGTATCACTCTCTCAGTGGTTTTCATTCTCGCCCGTTGTGCCTTCCGTGTGTACGAACTCAAGGAGGGCTACAGCGGCGCCGCTATCACCCACGAAGTTCCCTTCATCATTATGGAGGGTGTTTTCATGATCATTGGCGCCGTTTTCCTCTACATTGGACACCCCGGTCTTGCACTCAAGCCCGGCGAGTCTGCCGCCGAGATCGGTCAGTATGCTGGCAAAGCCTCTGGCTCCGACACCGAGGATTCCGGTTTCCCAAGGTCCAAGGCTTGATTGACGCCTGGGAAGTGTCATTGACCATCGCATCTGCTGACGGCAGCTTGCGCTGGCCCGATAAGCGTCATTCTATCCCCCAGACAGCCTCTCGCTAGCTGTGAACGTCGCAGGTGGACTGCCCTGTCGAAAACAAGCTCTGGGAGCGTTGAATACGACCACTCGACAGGTTCTAGTTTGCCTGTATTAATGATCTGCATTTCTATATTAGTTTGTCTTTTTTTGTTTAGTTTGTTATTTCAATATATCATTCGTTTTTATTCTCAACTTCATGATCGCATGTCGATTTAGTGACTTTTGAATGGATCGTCGAACTCGTATGTTTCGATCAATATCACTGAACAGCCATCCTGCCCAGTTGATGCCTTATGCCACCCTCCTCATGCAGCGAACGCGAGGCAGACCCCTTGGCGCACCAGGGAGCGTTCTGCCTTACTGTCTTTAATCAGCTTTACTACGCCCAGGTCGTCTGGATAAGTCGTTGCTTTGCGACCTTCCAGCGCTAGATGATCGGCATCATCCATCCGCATGGCAGAGCGAACTGTGATTGGACAGGGCTCTCAAGGATCCTCCCAGGAAACTTCGCCGATACTGTGATTGGACAGGGCTTTCAAGGATCCTCCCAGGAAACTTCACCATGCAGCACCTGATACGCAACCCGACCTGTTAACAGCCCCAAGCTGAGTATGTAAAAGTCGCCCTCTCCAGAGTGATCCACACATGCCAGATCTATTTAAGAGATTGATGTCCCAGTCGACAATCAGGTCAAACGTATCACGCCACTCAGACACTTACTGATTCAACTTATCCAGACGCAATATCAAAGCCACAAGAGATATGTCGGTGAACCGAGATGTTTTGCTTCAACCTCGAGGTCTTACTTCTTCAGATATCATCGGGATATCGTTCGGGCTTTTATCTGGTATTTTCGGGCTTGCCGCTTGTGGCATCGCATTTATGGCGTGGCAGTTCCCACGTCTGAGAATTTTCCAATCGATGCGCCGAAGGCTCTCACGGCACCATGAGATCCAAGATGTATGTCATCATCAGAACCAATTCCTCAGGAAATCCTGCGTATCAAAGTAGTGCATCCCGCTCATGGACATGCAGGAACAGAACGAGACTGTACAGGAGCAGGACGAAACCGCGCAGGAGCAGAGTGACACTGGCATGGCTCGTTCGAGAATCGAGAACAGCTACGTTCCTACAGTAACAAATGAAGTGTGTCTAACGGTTTCAGCTTCAACTGAGCATTGAGAAGCTGTGATGATTAAGGAGTATGGGAGCGGAAATCAGCCACATTGGACAAAGAATGGCCGCGTGGTTGGTTGTGGACAACAGGACACCCATGTTTCGTAATCAGCGATATTGAATGTTACTTCCTTCAATGAAGTTTACCAGTCCTAATGCGCCAATCACATATGCGTATGCGAGATGCGACTGATCACGGCAGCGCCTTAATCGAAGCATCACCTCCTTGCACGATATGTCACGCTACAGTCAACTGATGCGTGTATGATGGTATTTATCTACAAGCCATAATAGTATCAGCGTTAGTGATCTCAGTGGACAAGAACGGTTATTTGAATCGCTATGTGCATAATGAAGTGGCGAAATGACTTGTAGGATATCGTTTCTTGTTGCAGAGGCTAGATATAGATATAGGGCCACCCCGCGGCACCGGATTTGGCCACCAAGATTGTGCGTCCGACATGAAGGGCGGGGTAGCATTTCGAATTGGGTAGGTATATATGGATCGACTGGTCTCTGGGCGGACTTTTCATTTATATCCACAAAAGGGAAAGATTAATCGCAGGTGGCAGTAGAGACTAGCAACGCGTGCAGACAGCATCTCGTGTCAACACAAAGGAAAACATGTTGGGATACATTCAGGCGTTCATACTGAATACATATATACTTAATATTAAAATATAATTATAAAATCAATTGCTTATATTTATATACAATATCCCTGTTCCCTATAATATAAGATAAAAAATAACGCCGGTTTGATAGCCCAAAGAATCGAGAGGAGAAGAGAGCAATGGCCGGAATCAAAGCATGTAAGAATAATGAATATTCGCTAAACACTCGTCCCAGTCACCCAGCCGTCTCCCTGTGCAGAAATATACGAAGCCGTTGCCTTCCCCTGTATGTTCAGTGCCCATATTTTCAACGCCGTGACAATCACCATGATAGCCCACCGATCTCCGAGAGATGAATAAAACTGTAAGATAAAGGGCAAGGTCATAGCCCTGCCATCGTGAAACGCGATTGTTGCAACCACTTCTGGTTGCCGGAAGACGCCACCGCTACCCAAACGAACAAGTCTGAATCCGGATTCGAACTGTGGAGGAAGGATGCCTATCTCATGGCTGGTTTCGATCTTACGCCATTCAAAAAATTCACGCCTTAGATCATGGGCGTATCCAACATCGACAGAAAATTGAAAGGTGGCGGTTTCGCGATCGACTGCTGCGCGCAGATCTTCCACGCTGGCTTGATGGGTTCCAGGAAGTGGAGGCATTTGGACGACGCTGTTAAGAGCGTTGTGTGTCGAACCAATCTCATCGGCAGCTTTGGCTAGGACTGGGTGCTTGTTTGTTGGGCCACTATAGAGAGTAACGCCAGGCGGGCTACAACCCCATCCTGACTGGACGCTGACAGCATACAGTGGATGGTCAGATGTCTCTCCTAGATGGAATGTGCCTGTCAGGAGCTTACGCTGGTAGAAACCTTGGAGAACTGGAGGTATTGGATGTTGCAGCGTGGAGGCCGGACGAGCCTCAACCTTGCTATGGAGGATGTTAAGTTTATGGGACAAGTGCATGGCGCCAAGTGATATTGATTTTTGGTCTACAGAGGACGGAATAGACCAGAGAACACTATGCCTTTGATTCATTAGGGTTACCATATCTATTGCTCTAATATTGTTTTATAATAACCATGCCAAGATGATCAGCAGGCGAATACGCGGACACTGACGCTGCTACCGACGATCATCGACACAAACGTACAGCACCGCCTCTGTTATTAATGCGAGGCGAGCGAGCCAATCGCCAGGGGTGAGCAGCTCGTCTGCGCCACACTGATGATGATTGCCTTTGGTTCTTTATAAGCCACTGCAATCGCGGATAATTATAAGCTTTCCTATGCCGCCAACTGGCATTGCCTTGGAGGTCTGATCCGTGTTTACAACAGTCATTGAATATGTCATTGCCATACACCGGAGGCAATCTGGGGAAATCGAACCGATCATTTCAGTGTCTATTCTGATGGTATTCTAATGGATACTACGTTGGATTGCCAGTGACCACCTGATGGTAAACTATTCTCTAAGGATTGGAAGTATATTTCTCCCCGGAAAGACAGCTACTCGTACACTTACAAGCAATACCATGGATCCCTCTTCTTTTATGCAGCCTTCGATGGCGCCAGCGAAACAAGCCTGCCAATTCCAGTAAACTCCGCCGCTTCATCTAATGCGTTCTTCCAGTCCTCCAGCGGATACGTCTTGATGTCCGCGAAATCCTCTCCTCTTGGGAAGCGTCCAGCGTGCAGCATCTTGCTAAAGAGCAGCATATCCTCTCTCTCATACATCAGTTTCCCCTTGAGAGTGATGTTCTTGCTGATAAAACTCCACGAGTCTATAGGAAAATCGGAGCCGACAAAGCCCATTAGACTCGCTCGGCCATTGCGTCGGAGAGTGGACAAGGCACTCTTTAGATGAGTCGACTTTGCCGCGACCGCCATGGGCGGCGAGAAGTCCAGCACCGCGTCGATTGGACCAAACGCCTGTAGAGAGGCAGTGTCGACAGCCTGGTCGCCCGAGATCCTGACAGTCTCAATTCTGGCTGACGGGGTGCCCTTTTTCACGTGTGCTTTCAACCTTGCCAGTTCTGCCTCGTTGCGGCCCATGGCAATCACTGTCGCGCCAATGGCGACAGCCGTCTGAACAGCAGCACCTCCATATGGGCCGGTGGCTGGGCTGATGATGACTATCTCCCCGGGCTGGAGATTGATATCGCGGAATCCGCCGAATGGAACAATGAGCCAGCCCATGTACATCAACTGCTCGAGTGTATAGCCCAGCTCTTCGCAGAGTCGTGCCTCGTCTAGTGGAATGCAGTTTTCCAGAGGTGCTGACAGATACTCAGCGAATGGGCCGTTTCGCCAAACATCCCTTGCCAGCTTCTGGCTCCCCTCGGTTCCGCCGTGGTGAATGGCCGTGAGGAAGCGGTGATCAGGGTCATCGCGGCCGTATATGACGCAGTCCGCGTAGACCAACTGGCCAACCTTCAGGGACGTGGCATCGGGTCCCAACGCAACGACGCGGCCGATGGAACTGCACCCGCCCACGATGGGCTTGGGGAAGTCGTATTTGCGGACTCCGTTGTAGATCTCGCGGTGGTAGGATAGAATGCCCGCCTGCTCGACTTTTATAACGGCGCTGCCATGGATGGGTTGGGGGGTTGGAATCTGTTTGAGTTCGAAGCCAGCACCGACAGTTTCGAGGACCAGAGCGCGGTGCTGAGACGGGAGGATGTCTTGGGGGGACATTTTGATATGTAAAATTTCGGTAGAGGTAATAAAACACTGTGATGTTGATTTGAGGTGTTGGGAACTAGTAACTGTTGATCGAAACAGCAAGACTTCAAGCTGCTCTTATATACATAGACAATTATGGGCAATTCTATTTGAACAACTTCATATTATTTCTTTCCAGTCTATAAGCATGATGATCACGATAAGGCAATACACCGATAGGCCCTCGGAGTAGTTGTGATCTCAACTTAATCAATAACAGGAGGATTGAATATAGCGATATATCCGCGGAGATAAGATACTATTAATAACTCTCTCCTGTTATCTTACTTTTCCAGTTAGAGCTATTAGTACTCTACTATAAGATTATATATATTATACTAATAGGAAATTCCCTATACCCCTATAGCTTTTTAGCCCTTTCTATATACTATTATAGCTAATATATTACCTATATTATTCTCTAACTTAGAGCTAGAGCTCCTACTATTTAGAAATATTAAATACCAGTTTCTAATATTTACCTATTATAATATCTTATTATTACTAGTAGGTTTAACTTTATCTATAAAGTATAAATATATTTTATTTTTACTATTTTAATAAGATAGAGATATAATCCCTTTTATTATACCTCTAACTGCTCCTAATATTAAAAATCTATTCTTAACTCTATTACTCTTATTTATAATCTTAGCTATTCTAGATCTAGATACTATAGATACTATATCTAAGGAATATCTATTTCTATTTAATCTAAATATAAATATAAATATAAATATAAGTACTAGAACCCTTATTATACTAAAGACTTTAGATAATAATTAATATCTAGATCCTTATTTAGAACCTACTCTAGATTTATACTTCTATTTAAATAAAACCCTAAATATACTCCTTATATATTAAATTACTAAATATATAATTTATATTACTACTATTACTATAGTTAGGACCTTTCTATAGAAGCTAGATAGTACTTTTAAAACTAATCTTATTATTAATAACTTCTTTTAGACCTTTATAATTACTCTCTTATAAACTATAGTTAAAAGATAAGCTTCTATATAAGAGAATTCTAATTCTAATAAATAAGAAAGACTTATAGTAGTAAAAGCTTTCTAAACCTAAGTTTAAGCTCTAGCTAGATATCTTACTAATTTAATTTATACTCTAAATAACTCCTATACCTAAGCTACTTATTATAATATCTTCTAGATATTCTTTACCTCTCTTAGTAGAAAATAGATTATTAGAAAAGTACTAATAATAATTAGAAAGATAGTTTTAGTTACTAGATAAACTCCTAGTTCTTTTAAATAATAATAGTATCTAGAGTATAAAGAGTAAGAGTCTATAGATAATAGAGTTTTTTTATAATTTATAGAGAATAACCCCCTTTAAGAATAATATTCTATAGCTATTAGAATATAAGTTATCTAAATATATAATCTTCTAAGTAAAGATATTATATAAATATATTAGGTTCTATCTAGCTTTATATTTACCTCTATATCTAATAAAGTTAGATAAACCCTTCTTAATAATTATATTATACTTTATAATAAGTTTAATACTTTAAATATTAAAGAATTAAAAGTATAATTTACTTATATTATTCTATTTATCCTAGACTCTTTTAAAATAAATTTTAATTCTCTTAATATTATTCTAATTATTAAAAATAAAATCTTTATCTAAATAGAATAATACTCTATTAAACTTATTAAAAGAAAGTTCTATATTTTATCTCTTAAAAAATCCTTTTAATATATTAGCTTTAAAGCTCTAATATAGAGATTTTATCTTTTTAATACTAATAAGTTCTTTAAACTCAGAGGAAGAAAATAATCCCTTTCTAAATATAATAAATATTTCTTTTAGTATCTAGAAGAAATTTATTATTAGTTCTAGTTTTATCCTAACTATAGTTACTCTAAGTATAAAAATAAACCTATATATTATTTTATTCTAAAGTATCTAAATTATAAAACTCTAGGAAACTTCCTTTATAAAAATTACCCTTTTAAACTAATCTAATAAAAATATATCCTTAAAAAACTAACCTTAAGCTAGAAGAAGAAAATATAAAATAAAAATAAAGCTCTATATTTAGTAATAATTAAGAAGGCTGAATAAATAGTTCTAAATATTATAAAAACTACTTTAATTACTACTATTACTCTATCTACCCCTATTAATAATATACTAGTTCCTAAGATCCCTAGGATTTTTATTATTACTATTTAGAATCCTTCTCTTCTTAGAATAACTATTACTATCTAGTCTAGATCTTAGATCTTAATAACTTTTACTCTAATCCCCTAGCTAGTATAGAATAAGAATATAATTATTATTAATACCCTTAAAATCCTTTTCTCTCTAGCTAGTAATCTATATATAGAGAGAATCTTTATAGTTATTAGATAACTCCTATTTAATATATCCTACCCTGAACTATATATCTTATTTTAAAAAACCTCTTTAACTAGTTTAAATCTATATATATCTTTAAAATCTATTTAGAAGCTTAATAATCTAGCTAAACTAACTATTTAGTTTAATTTAAACTCTTAAACTATTATTAAACCCTAGTTTAATAAATAGAATAGAAAGAAGAAAAACTAAACTAAATATACTTTATACTAACTACTATATAGATAGAGATAATTATAAAGTTATTCTAAATACTAAGTATATAGTAGGAACTAACTTAATACTAATTATAGATTTATACTATATAAAAGCCCTACTTAATAGAACTATTATATACTCTACTTATAATATCTTTTTATTTATTTAGATCTAGAATAGTAAAAGTAAAACTCTAGATATTATTATTTATATCTATATAAATAGAAATCTTAATCTAGTCTTAATTAACCTCCTACTATATAGAGATATTATAGGAGTTAAAATTAGTAAATATATTATTATTTATATTTATTAATACTCTAAAAATAATAAAGTTTTTAATATACTTAAAAGCTTTATCTTTCTATCTAATACTATTATTATTAGGAATTAAAATACTAAAAGTTATTAGTAAAAATCTAGATTATAAAACCTAAATAGGAAAGAAAGAGTTACTATCTTCTTTAAAGAAAGATAGTTATAGCTTTTAAATATATCTAGTATTCCTATATATAATAAGGAATATATTCTTAATCTAGCTATATTTAATATTCTGCTTATTAAAGTAGAGATTATAGGGTATATATATACTAGCTTAGATTATAAATCTCTTTTTATTACTTTTCCTACTATTTACTAGAAGCTTTCTCCTCTAGTATACTATCTCCCTATTAAGAAGGAAGAAGAGTATACTAAAGGAGTAATTAAATTAGTTATCCTTCTTCTAGAAGAGATTAAGAATAAAGCTACTTTAAACTTTTTTATTAAAGTATTATTCTTTATCCTTATATAACTACTAAAGATTATAAAGAGAAGATAGAGAAAGAATAGTAGATTAATATAATACTAGAATAATAATTATAAATATACTATATAGCTATATTAATACTACTAGGCTTAGAACTCTAATAGGAAAAAAATAGTAGAATAAAGAAAGACTTTATATTATATAGTTAAAAAGACTAAGTATAACTTTAACTAAAGTATTTTATAAAGAATATAAAACTCTAAAGATATCTATAGAATTATAAATTAGTATAAATCTTACTTTTAGTTCTAACTTTCTCTATTAAAAATTAATAAAAAGCTTATTTAGAACTTAAAAGAAAAGAAAAAAACTCTATATATAATACTTCTAGATAGATTAGACTACTTATAAAACTTTAGTTCTAATAATCTACTCTCTTACCTATAGTATAATATCCCTTAGAATAAGAAATATTCTCTAGAAGAAGTTAAATAGATACTCTTTAGTATAAATAATATCTTATTAGAATAGAATAGAATTACTATCTAGATACTAAGAGTAGTTTAGTTTATAATTTACTATACTATCTAATACTTCTATTAGAAATATATTAAACTCAGATATTATTTATCTATTTTTAAGATTATAAAGATAATTATAATCCCTAAGTTTAATAAGAATTAAAATATACTAAAAAACTAAAAGCTAATTTTTCTTTTATTCTATTTAAATAAGAATCTAGAGTAACTAATTATAAGAAGAATAGTATATCTTACTATAGAGTATAAGGTTATTCTACTTTAGATTATTAATACTCTCTTTAAAAAATTAGTAAATAATATTATTCTTTTAATAACTTATATAGTAGAGAATATTTTTAGTAGGGAACTAGTTATCTTAATAGTTATTATAGATATAGAAGAAGCTTTTAATATTACCCTATCTTATAAACTATATTATATAATAACTACTTAGAGCTAGAAATAGAATATTTATAACTAGGCTTTTAGCTTTTATTTTAATAGATTAATAAAAGTAAGAATAGAAAGTATTATAATAGATATTATCCTAATCTAAGGTAGCTCTCTATAAAACTCTTTAGTTTCTCTAGTTCTTTATTTACTATATACTATAGTAATTAGGATTAATAAAGATATATATCTCTTTAGATATATAGATAACTATCTACTAATAGTAATTAGTAAAACTCTTAAAGAAATCTTTATAAAACTCTAAGAGTAATTTATAAAACTAATAGAATATAGTAACTTTATTAGTATTAAGTTTAAATTAAATAAAACTAAGATTATTTATTTTATTAGAATCTAGAAGCTATATCTTCTAAGTATAACTTATAATAAGTTTATAATTAAACTAAAGAAATCTACTTACTAATTAGAAATCTAATTAAATTATAAACTAAACTTTTACTTATATATTAATTAGAAGATAGATAATATAAAGAAAGTTATTAACTATATTAAAGCTTTAAATAAAATTATATATAATACCCCTTTAGATATTATATAAAAGATAATTTACTTAATTATTCTTTTTAAAGCTCTCTTTAGAACTAAGATCTAATACTCTAGAAAAATAAAAATAATTAGAAGGAAAGATCTAGAAATAGAAAACTAGATCTAGAGATAGTCTAAGCTTATTAGTAAATAAAATAAAATATAAAAAGTACTTAATATTATAATAAAAGAATATCTTCTAATCTAGAGTATTACTCTAAATTATACTCTATATAGAGAAACTAGTATACTACTAGTAGAGATTTTTCTTAAAAGAGTTTAGTAATAATATATTATCTAAATAAACTAGTTTAACTAGAAATACTTATTAATTTAGTAGCTTAATAATAAATAAGATAACTAAAGCTAGAAATACTTCTATACTTCTATAAACCTAATTAATATAGTAGTACTTATTAAAATACTATTTTACCTATTACTCTAGCTATTAATCTTTTTAAATAAACCCCTATTACTTTATAAAGATAAAAAAACTATTACTAAGGAATTTATAAACTAAATCTCTTATAGAATTTCTATTAATATTACTATATATACTAATAGCTCTAAACTTTTAGGAATAGATTTAAAAGAGTATATAGATATTAGTTTTAAATATACTATCTTTAAAGAATAAAATCTTATTTACTTAGAGTTCTAAGTACTATATAAAATAGAAGTATTTAATATAGAGATAGAGAGAGCTATAAAAGATCTAATTAAAGCTATAGAACTATTTCTATTCTTCTATATTATATTCTATCTTAATAACTTAGCTATAGTTTACTATCTCTATAATATACTAATCTTCTCTTTATAAATAGTTTTTTATAGATTTAGATTAATTACTTTCTTTTATATAGTAGGTATTAAGATCTATTAGGTATTAGGATACTTTAATATCCCTAGGAATAAGATTATTAATAAACTAGTAAAGATAGAAGTAAATCTTACTCCTTTATATTATCTAGCTCTAACTATAAACTATACTAAGTATAGAACTAAAGTATAATATAAGAAGGATTAGATAAGATAGTAGAAGCTAAACTAATTAAAAAGCTATTTAAAATTAGAACTTTATACTAATCTTAAAGGTAATAAAGAGTTTATACTATCTAGATCTTTTCTCTACTATCTATTAATAGTTAGAACTCTTTATAGGGACTTTATTAGCTACTATAAATACTAGAAGTATCTAGATATATACTTTAAGTATATCTATAGTAAAAGAAAGACTCTAATATATATCTTCTATTATAAGCTAATTAGACTACTTTAGATAAATAGTACTTATAGTATAAATATAGCTTTTAACTATAGCTAGTAAGTATTTATAAAAAGGGTATATAATATAGATTACTTCTACCTTAAGTATTTACTACCTAAGGAAATATAGCTCTCTCTCTCTCTTTCTCTCTCTCTCTCTCTTTCTCTTTCTCTCTTTATTATTTATTTCCTTTATTTTATCTAATAGTTATAGGAATATCTACCTAATATAATCTTTAAAGATAGCTAGATATACTATCTTAGTATAAGCTTAGTAAGAATAAGAATATCTATACCTTTCCTATATCTAAAACCCTAACTACTCTTTTCTATCTTTATATATTTAGTAGTAAATAGCCCTAGGTAGATATTCTTTACCCTAATAAAGGATTTACTGATATAAAATAATAATAATAATAATAATAATAATAATTAAGATACTATTAATCTGTACTGATGAAGCCGCGGAGACCACAGAAATAACTGTGTCCGCGGGCTTTAGGTCGCAATTTGTCGGTATGTGCAAAGAATACACATGTTATAGTAAACACTCAAAGCTCATATATCCGATCATCGTTGTCAATTGCATCTCTGCTGTCCTTGGCTGTCCTAGACTACCAAAAAGAATGGCCAACCGTCCCATGTGCCATGAGGTCATCAAATCGCCAAATGTCATCGAAGTCAAGAAATTCCAGGTTGTCTCCAGGGTGTAGAAAGTCGCCGGAGTTACCGTTCGGTCCAGCATCTAGTGCCTGTAAGCCGGAGGAGCCTTCGAGCAGTGAGTAGGATGACTCTAGGCTTGCTTTCCCGTGCTGTGCCATGCTCTGCTGCAGTGCGATTCCCGTTTCTGCCCCTTCCGCCTGCCCTAATATCATGCATATCTTCATATGTAACTTCATACTTGTGTCGCAAAGTTGAACCCTTTGCTCCCACTGCCGACGCGTCTCCTCAACCCCCGTCATTAGCATTTTCCTGTAGCTACAAGGTTCTTCTGGAGGCTGACTCCCGTCATGCTCGTCTATCTCTACCAGTAGTTCCATCAACAGTGTCAGCGTGACATGGATTAGGCGATGCTTAAATATCCCTCCACCCAGCATGCAAAGATGGGAAAACCCTTCATCTCGAGGTGGTGAAAGCAGGGCCATTGCCACATCGAGGCTCTGCTTTCTCGAAGAGAAGAACAAGGTGGTTTTACGAGCCCGGTCTACCCAGGGACGATGCAGAGGAATTAGAAAGCGACGGAGGAGAAGATCTCCCATATTCCGCCTAAACACTTCCCCGCCGTCAGAGACGGCCCTTTTTGTAAGGGTGAAGCAACGACGACAAGCGTCCATGATTACGGAATTTAACCTCATGACCTCTTCATAGTCTACTTCCTTGCGCGCGCTGTTCATGCAGCGAACTATCTCGACTCGTGGCCTCAGAACAGTGAGAATATGGCGCTGTAGTGATGCATCTGTCACTGTGTCATCTGGGCGCTGTTCCAATTCGTATATCTCGTCGTGCAGGTCTTCGTCGTTGCAATTCGATGGTGGTTCTGTATCAAAATCATCAAAGGAAATTGCAGGCAGAGAGCCTGCATCCAGAGCTGCCTGTACATTCATCTCCAGGATCGTGGCCCACAATCTTCTCCGAATTTCACTATGCCTAGTACAAAATTCCGCTGTCAGCATTCCGAGAGCCTATCATCATTCACGACCAGGGGCGTTTGCTTACAATATCGTTATCTTCTTGAAATGCCGAGGATCCCGATGAAGACCCATATGCATCGCTGTTCGGACAACTGTGCCCATCGTCACCCAGACTAGATCTCCCCCTACGTTGAGAACTTGTCGGGCAAGAATCAACAAGCACTGGATCTGCAACCCGCTGATACTAATCCTGTTCTTCTCCAACGGCCCGGATATCCATCTCTGCGCGTCATGTACTGTCTGAGCCGCTGCTGAACGGAGACCCTGCGTACTATGTGCCTCAGGACACAGGCTGGATCCAATAGCTACAACTAGTTGTACTTTGATCCTGATAGCATCCGGCGTGTCTAGCGGATTGCTCCAATACTGCCCATACTCGTCCCAGAAGGAGGGTACGTGGACAATCCTAAAGACCGACTCAAACCGCGAAACGTAGAGCTGCGCCATCTGGTCCGCGACAGCCTTGGAGGGCAGGCTCATGTCGGGACTGGGCAAGTATCTACCGGGTTGGGACGACTTCAAACTCTTAGCGAGTGTTTTATACTTTAGTACAGTAGCCCGCATGTCTAACTTCAAGCGCCTGGTGATTTCATTCTCTGCAGCACAATCCGACTCCGCGTTGAGGAACGCGGATATGTTTCTAAACTGTGGTTTTTCTTTGTTTCAGTCGAGCCCTAGCCATCGGGAAACTTTGCAGCGTACAATGTGGCTTCCATCTGACCAGTGAGTCTTCCCGTACAAGCTCGACTTCCGGAAGGAGAAGGAATCTCCGTTGCAGGCGGGCGCCGAGTGGCTCGATGATGCCTCGTCTAGTTTCTCGAGGGCCCACGCCGGAGCAAACGACCGGGCCATCTGCTCCAGTGCGCAGAGTCGACGTTCCAGCTCGGCTGGGTCTTGTTTCGTATTCGGTGTCGGGTCAGGCGAGGTCGGCATCGTCTCCTCGCTGGTATGCTTTTCGTTTGTTTCGGGTGTCGGATGCCTAGGGTCTGGTTGTTGCACAGTGCCATCACGGGAGCTGTTCGTGGTGAGTGGCGTAACTGATCGCCGGCCGTTCGCTCTAGCCGATGGAGTCTTGGGACTATAGAGGCATGGTATCTTCCACAGTACGCAGTGACAGCATGGGTCTTTACGATCGCACTTGACTTTCCGCCGGCGGCATTCGATACAGGAAAGGGGGGGCCGTCGACGTTGGCGCCGAGGTTGGCTGGAAGGCTGGTTTTGAGGGGGCATCCCGATGCAGAAAGAATATCCAATGATATAATAATAATTAACAATGATTCAGATCCGGCTCGATATTTGTGGGAAAGACAAGACCACGGACGGGAGCGTGTCGGCTTAATAGTTAGTTCACTTCCGCGGCTCTAAGCGAGCATTATCTCCGCCATGTTCCAAAGTCCGGGGTACAGCAATTTGGATACATAAACGCCGCTCGGTGCCGGACAAATTTCCTTAAATTCCAGCTTAGTCAAGTTCTAGACTGCCCGAGTCCGCGGGCGAACGTTATTATCGTATCTCGGAGGCTGCATCTTTTCCCGGCATCACGCGATGGCGATGCATCTCAGTGGTAAGTTTGCATGTCCGGACGGAAACTCCGCCCCCTTTCTATCATTAAGTAGCCATCGAACGGTCCGGTAGGCCCATGGCAAGCGGCACTCCGGTCGAATGAACTCCGGAAGGTCCGGTCAGGGCCGTCTGTAAACAAGAAAGCATTTTCCCCATTAGGACAAGCGAAGTGGAATAGAACAGCGAACAGCGTAACTTGGCCGAAGCTCACGCATAACACCGAGTCCGAGATCGCGATCTTAGCACCATGCATCTTGAATAGATGTAGGGGCATTTGGATCCTAAGACCGCAATTCCGGTGCACCGATATCTCGAAAGTGCCGCTAGCATGCAAATGCATGGACTCAAGACATATATGATAGAGACTCCACGCAGGAAGATGTTTCACCTCATCTTTCTATACTGTCTTCAAAGAATAAAGTGCACTTTCTTGTTTCTCAACAAGAAGATTTTCTTATTCTAGGAACCCCAAGAAAGGCTGACTAGAATGCCTCTGTAATGTGTGATTAGCATGGTAATCAACCTGTCAGCATCAGACTTCCCTGGGCGCCTCCCATCAGCCAATGAGCATTTACCCACGGATTCCGGACAAGTAGCGCTCAATACGATATCCTACAAGTTGATAGCTCCGAACGGCATCAAGAACTTCGACTTTCCCCATAAATGTCCCCCAATAGTGGTATTAGTGCCCAACTGCGTAATTAGTAGACATTAATAGTAGCCCATAGACAATCTCATGCAAGGCAAGGTCAAATGGGCAGTAGGCTGACTACACGTTTTTGATAGTACTGTTACCGTAGGGCCGAAATTTGGATGTTTTTTTTTTTTTTTTTTTTGGAACATCTGACCCTGCCAGCTGACGATTTGTTACTCCTTCTTGTATTCCCCTGAACGGAAGATTTTAGTGAGCAGTCTTCGATCAAGAGATACCTTCGAGCTGAAACTATTCTAGATATCACCACGCTTCTTTGGAACCTTACTGCTTTCTCGCAAGATTCCATAGTCCCAAGCTTTCCAGGCCTCCGACCAACTGGATCTAGGTAAGCCATCTAGAGTGAGACTTTGTGATTCCAAGTTCCGAAAATCAACAAAAGTCAATGAAAGTAGAAGATTCGGATCGATCTATTTCAACGATACCATTTCTCCCCTCAGCATCGACTTCCGATCCTGGAGATGAATTCGACCCTTGAGTGGGGTTATCGAGTGAGTCAACCTACCTCTAGACTCTACCGCAATTACCTAAAACCAACATGGCGTTGGCAAGAGTTTGCGATCAAGACCCGCCAATCCAATAGTTTCATCCAGCCGATTGGTTTCTGGTTATGCCTGATCCAGTACACCTGCATGTCGTTGAAAGAACTACTCCGTTTTAAGCACCGCTTGACGATTGAGTCATCAGCCTCAAAGCTGAGAAAATTGCCTCAGAGCTCACGCGTCCACTTCTTCCATGTTTTCGACCGCAATATAAATACTCTCTCCCAAGTATACTCGTAGCTCCCAAAGGTTCCGTCATCGTATTCCAACGTACCTCACTGCTGAGTCTAAACACTATACATTGACTTTGCCATTTCTTTTAAAGATGAGTTTGAATCCCTCTCCCATTTCTCCCTCTGTGCTAGATATCATTGGCAATACGCCAGTAATACAGCTCACGAGTGTAGTCCCCGAGAACAGCGCCGATGTTTTCGTTAAACTGGAATGCTTCAACCCGACGGGGTCATACAAAGATCGAATGGCAAAATCCATGATCGAGCAAGCAGAACATCGTGGAGACCTAAAACCAGGCATGACGGTTGTTGAAGCGACTGGCGGCAGCACAGGCGCATCTCTGGCCTTCATCTGCGCCCTCAAGTGTTATCCGTTTCTAGCGCTCGCAGCCGATTCGATCGCGCCCGAGAAACTGCGTACAATGAGTGCTTTTGGTGCAAAGCTCGAAATCACACATAGCCCGTCGGGGAAAACAACGCCGGATCTGATGGCATCTATGAAGCGGAAGGCCGCCGAGCTTGGGTCTCGGGATGAGTATCTCTATACCGACCAGTTTTCCAACCGGGATGCACTCATAGGATACGCTCAAATTGGCCACGAATTAGTCAAGCAACTTCCAACGGGGTTTGATGTATTTTGTGGTGCTTTTGGCACTGCAGGTATGACCATGGGTGCGTCTAGCGTTATCAAGGCTCGTGACCCGAAAACTCGAGTCATCCTACTCGAGCCGGAATCTGCGGCTCTACTGGCAAAGGGCCAAAGTGGTCCGCATAATGTCGATGGCACTGCGCCAGGTTTCATCTCGACTCATGTTGACCGGGAGTTGTACGACGAGGTCCGCACGGTTGACGAGCTGGACGCCCGAGCTATGTGCCGCCGTCTAGCAAAGGAAGAAGGGCTTTTAGTTGGAACCTCATCAGGGCTGAACATTGCTGCTGCCATTGAGCTGGCTAAAGAACTTGGTCCCGGGAAGAGAGTGGTCACAGTTGCTTGCGACACTGGGCTGAAATATCTAAATGGCTCTCTTTTCTCAGAGGACTCGGAGTAGCTAATACATTTTCACTGAACATGGACGGGTCGTTCTGAATTTTGATGATAGGTTGTCCAATAGCGAAACATGGACAGGCAGTTGTCTCTACTCAGACTCAAATACCTGAATTTGTTTCATTTTCCAATTCGTATTCATTCTGTTAAGATGTCGGGACTGGCATCTTCTATTGCTGTTTCTTTTTCTGTATGCTCGAAACCTCATCGGTAAGTGGCAATTTGCAGACGGTTTCAGAGTACGATGTGAAGCCCAACTCTCGGTTTTATTCCAAGGCGCATCGCGGTCATGTCATATATTTGACGGTATCTAGAGGTTTTCTAGCCCGCCCATAGGGCGAGCACTCTCGATCGTTCAAGGAGTTAGAGGGAGTGGAGTAAGCTTGGATGAGCACGCCATTGCTGAAACAAATTGCGTGCGCCTCGTTCAAGCCAGTCAGTCAAATAAAACATCACAGCCCGTTCAACCTCAACCCAGGCCCGGCGATTCGCGTGCTGCGCTGGGTATGAGAGACTGGCCCTAGCTTGTGGGATGGAACTGCAAGGCCGAGCCCCGGCTGTTTGGTCTGAGCCAGCTGCCGCCTCCAGCTCGAATCCGCTATCCAGGTCCGAGATCACGGATCCCTCGCAGTCAGAAGGCTCAACCGTGGACGCAGCCGAGGTGCGCACAAACAAGAGGCATCTTGTCGACGGCAGCACCGCTCGCTATCCCCGGAAACGAGGGGCGACTGCATGCCATCTCTGCCGGGTTCGCAAGACAAAGTGTGACAATGCCCGCCCGGCCTGCGGGTCGTGCGTCCAGCACAAGGCTGAGTGCGTCTACGGCAGCTCGACGGAGGCAAAAATACCCTTTGATGCTGCCAGCGAGGAGATCTTGAGCCGTCTCAGTGTCATACAGTCGCTTCTTTCACACGCAGGCAAACCGGTGTCTCCCATTATGGCTAGTAGTGCCACGGCTTGCTATGACCATCCGTGGCCCGCCCCTAATGTACATCAAGGCTTTGCTATAAAAACATCATCGCCGCCGAGACTAGTGAGTGATACACTACGGACGCAGGGATATTACGCAACGGTCTTGTCAGCGACGCGATGCGAGACATTACTGCGTTGGCCAGTCTTTGAAGATGTGCTTTCTGCCAGGGACTCCAAGACTGAGTCGTTCCTCCTCGATTGGATCTCGGACCAAGATGAGCTCCCCAATCTTGAAGCGCCGGGGCATCAACCGTCTTCAACGCCCGAGGCGCCGAATGCCCAAGAGAAGAGGCAGCACCAGGTTCATGTGGCTGATTATGTGAGCCTGTGCCACACATTCCTCTCAACAATACACAGGAGAAATCCGATTCTCGATGGCGATGTGTTGATAGAATCTGCTCGTCATGTCATGGCACACGGCCTGGGATGGGATACGAGAGGCTGTCTGGTGGTGAGTCATTTGTGTGGCGTGGATCCGAGACGACCAGCTGGGCGCTGACGTTGATGTAGCTCCTCGCTTCTGCTTTAGCACACTGTGGCTTGTCCCATTCACTTGAGGGTAGACCACAGTCTGACCAAGTCGAATCGACCTCTGAGGGTGTAGGAAAGAGTTTGGTAGCGGAAGCGTTTTACACAGAAGCAAAAAAGAGGATTGGCTTCTTGAGATCTTCCATTGCTGATATCCAGTGCTTGTTCCTCGCCTCCATGTACGAAAAGCTCACACTGAATATTATCAAGGCGTGGGAATACATTAAAGACGCCTGCTCCCGTCTCCAGACGTACCTGGCACGTTGTCGACGGATGCCACATAAGCAACGCCCCGATCATCTAGAGCCACGAATATTCTGGTCGTGTATGAAGGCAGAAAGGTTAGTCTCAAAGCTTTTCCTACGCATGCTTTTAGTACCTAACGCATTCGGCAGCGACTTGGTGGCAGAACTCCCGCTGCAGTCGAGTGGTATTGAGAACTTCGAGTACCCTTATCTGTTCCCAACTCCGCCGCCTAGCTCAGGCACACCTTCGCCCTACAGTGGTTTGGTTGCCTCAAAAGGAGGCCAAAATCATAGAATAGTGAGTGAGGAGGAGAGCTGGTTCTTCTATACTGCAGATATATCCTTCAGACGGATTCTGAATCAGCATCTGAAAGTGCTCTACACCGGGGCTGAGGCTGAGTGGATGGAGGATATAAACCTTGCTTTCGCCCGGTTTACCGAATGCGAAAAGCAGATTGAAGTTTGGTGAGTCTCTGTCCATTATGTAGCTATTCCACCCATATCCCCTGGTCTGATGCTAATTCTCAAACATGGTTCGTGAAGGTACCGCCATCTCCCACCCGTAATACAAAGTGGCTTTGAAGGGCAACCAGATAATGAGCTCTCGCTGTTTCTCAAGGGCCGCTTTCAGGGTTGGCGTGAGCTTATCCGCCGACCTTTCCTCTACTACGCACTTCATCACAGTTCCGTCGAACCCGCAGACTCGCGGGTGCTGACGCTGGCCACGGAAAGCCTTCACATCTGCGCAAGTCTGATTCATCACTACTTTCCGCAAAGTCGCCACGGAGGTACCTGGTTCATCGCGCGAAGGACCTTTACCTGCTCGATCTTGATTCTGGCTGCCGTCTTCGCCGATCGGAAGGATGTGCAGCCGCCAGACGACTGGCTCGCCACATTGCAGGTGGCTATCAATTTCTTAAAAAGGTGGGAGACTGAAGCATGCGACATTGCAAGAATGCGCGCTATACTTTGCAAACTTGTTGATGAGGCATGCCGAAAAGTAGGAGCAAGAGCAACGGGACGGTGAACGTTCTGAGCCCTCCACCAAATACTGGGAACAACTGTTCATGGGACATCTTTCAAGAAGGATGCATAGGCAAACATGTATTACAGATAGCCATAATTAAAAGACTTTAATTGAATAAATGGGCTATAGCGTGGGCTCTATTGCGTTCCTCCGGCTCGTTCATTCGGCCATCCCAGCGGTAGCTATCACTTAGAGGTTTGACATAAGACTTTAGTTTAACACACCATTCAAGTCCCTCTACGTTATAATGACAATTGATTTCCTATACTTTCTCCTTGATCTCCATTTCGATCTCGGCTTGGGTGGTGGTCGTGTCGCCAAACTTGCGGAGTGGAACACCTCGGGCGAACAGCTCGTCTATTTCTTCGAGCGACTTGCCCTTGCACTCGGGAACGAAAAAGTAGGAGAAAATAATGGCGAGGAGTGCAAACGACCCGAATATGAATCCGACCTTGGAGCCCAAGTTGGCATACGGCGCGTAGAGTAGATAAGGAATGCAGAACGAGATGACAAACTGCACGAGGATGTTGAACGAGGAGCCGAACGAGTAGGTGACATCTCTTAGCCGGGAGGATGGAATCTCCGCCGCGACAATATGAGATATGGGCGCCCAGCCTAGACAGAAGCCAACGCCGAATATCGTTGTCATGACCGCGATTGCAACTCGGATGTGGTAGCCTGGGTTGGCGATTGTTCCGAGGCCGCCCATGGTGAACAGAGCTGCTGTTTGTATCACGGCGCCAATGAGTAAGAGTGGCCTGCATTGATCGCGGGTCAGCCATCACAAGTGACCTTGCGGCACAGGCCATCTAGGATTTTGAGAAATAATGTACCTCCGTCCTACTCGGTCTGTCAAGAATTGTGACAAAAGCGTGATGACAGCATTGACTGCGGTGTTGATGGTGGTCATGGTGAACGCATTTACTCCGTCTAATCCAGACATGAAGACTGCCCCGTAGATTGTGACAAAGATGTTGCCCGTCAACTGTAGGAACAAGTTGACTCCCACTGAGACCAAGGTACGCTTAAGATTTGCTGGAAATTTGGTTAGTATTAGAAATATGCCTGCGACCATTCCAGATCACTCACTGCCTCGGAACATCTCAGCAAAACCCCCCTTCTCAACTGACGCGCTTGAAGTGATGGTTTCCAAATCCTGAAATTCCTTTTCAATCTCTTCGTCGGAAAAGGCACCCTTCCGCAGTCGGATAAGGCACTGGTATGCATCCTCGCGACGACCCTTTAGCAAGAGCCAGCGGGGTGACTGTAGCAACTTCTTAGCATCGAGTCATTCGGGATGGTGGATTTAAGTCTCTTGCGATGACCGGAAGAGCTGGAAAGCAGCCGTACCTCGTCGGTAAACCAGACGCCACACGCGACAATCGTGGGCACAATGAAGAAGAGACCGAATGGGATGCGCCAGGAATCATGGCCTTGGATATCACTGGTGCCGCGACAGACTACTGCCATAATGAGACTGCCAACCTGTTCCCATAGGTGTCAGCTAATTGTATGGCAAATAGGCAATAGACAATATGGTTGGACGAACTCACCAATATCCCGGATTGATACGTGCCCACGACAAACCCGCGAACGTGCTTTGGTACCAATTCAGATTGCAGGACTGGTATAACTGCGAGTTCCATTCCGATATACACGTACGCAATGATGCGCCCAGCGAGGATCTGCTCTCTGTTCTCAGCCGTGAGTATAGTAATGGCGGCAACGATGGCCCAGATACACATGGTAAACAGGGAAACGCGCCGCCCAAATCGACGGCTGATGAAACTCCCGGACACCAAGCCAAACGCGAAGCCGATGTAATTCAAGCTGTTTAGCAGCGAGAGGAAATACGGCTCGAACGCGTAGGATCCGGTGCGAGCGTTCCTGGTGCCAAACTTTTGAACGAAGAAGGGCATCGCCTGGGTTGTGGCAAAGGCCTTCAGGTCCATCCCGAAGTTGATCTGCGAAAGGGCCAGTAGGCCACACGAGAAGAGGAGACGGCCATTGAAGGCGCTTGTGATGCGGCAAAGGCCGCTTGTCGGATGGATCGTCGCTGCTTGCTGCATTGTCGAGGGTGGAATCGGTGTCCTAGACAATCAATTGAATAAAGATCGATGGATGTAGGCTCGAGTCCTTCCTCCCAGCAGTACTTCAGCACTCTTATTCTATCGGAGGACCATTCTATTTTATATAGATCTAGCCCAGGAGCATATGGCCTTCGTCGTTCAGAGCAGGTAGATGCTATCAGCACGGATTCGCCAGAGTTGCATATAGACAGCCAGAGTGATTCTTTCGCCACCCCACAGCCAAAGCACGCAATCCGCTAGATGATCTAGCCTAGTCTAAACCATCCAGAAAAAGTAACCAGGTGTCCCGGGACCTAGCGTGACAGTCCAGGGTTGGACATGACTCAGTAGGTACATTAGCCTGGCAACAACTGACTGATCTTAATTACGCATTTGCATCCTCGCCATTGTGATTGTTGGAAGCTGGTGCAGTTGCTGAGGAACTTTGGGACTATAACTTGTAGGGAGGTTATCGATGTCTAGAGAGAACTGTGGGCGTGTTCCTGTGCCTACGGTTAATTTGCTGTTCTACCAACTGATTGCTAGGTACTTAAGGGACAGGCCACCGGGGAGCACCGGGGAGCAGGATCGAGCTGCGGATCATGGGAGTTGAAAAGAGAGCAATTGTGTGCGCGCGTCGTGGAGACACTTGATGATACCCCCTGCAATGGATTGTCTCCCCGGGCCTCCCCGTTGTTGCAACTCCCTCATCGTTACGCCCGGACCTCCGCTTTGGCAGTCAATAGTCGCAAGATACCAGTTTGCGTGCGGAAAGTCGTCGAAAAGCTGAATGATCGGTCAATTTAGATTTTCAAACAGTCCCTGCTCCGCTAAAATCTCTCAATGGTTGTGCGAGGACAACCCAGCGTCTTCTACTTAACAATAGTAGAGTATGAGCACTAGGATTGCGCATGTGCATGCACAGATCCTCCGGCTTTGCTTCTTCGCTCGTTAAATAATTGGTCTAAAGTAAATGCTCACCGTCACCCTCACTAAGTAAGCACAACAATGTCTCAGACAACCACCACAAGGCCCAATTTCCTCATCATTGTCGCCGATGATCTCGGATACAGCGACATTGGGCCCTTTGGCTCGGAAATAGAGACTCCAGTCCTCGACAAACTTGCGAGCTCTGGTGTCAAGCTAACCAACTTCCACACTGCATCAGCGTGCTCGCCGACCAGGTCTATGCTCTTCTCTGGTACCGATAATCACATAGCAGGTCTTGGCCAGATGGCAGAGTTCATGAAAGATGACCGTTATGATGGTAAGCCGGGGTACGAGGGATATCTCAACTTCCGGGTGGCCGCCCTGTCGGAGGTGCTGCAGGACGCCGGATACAGCACATTCATGTCCGGCAAGTGGTAAGCAAGCCCAATAATCTCACTGTTGATCGCCAGCCTCTAACATGTCGAAATGCTTTAGGCACCTGGGTTTAACGAAAGAGACCGCACCCTGCTCCCGAGGCTTCGACGAAGCGTATACGTTCCTTTATGGCTGCGGTAACCATTTCAATCACGAGCCTCAGCTGGATGACCCTTCCGCGGACCAATTCGGACCAATGTCCAGTGGCAATTTCTGGATGGAGCACGGCCAGTTTCTCGACCGTCGACGTGATATTCCAAAGGATTTTTACTCTAGTACGTCCTTTGCGGACAAGCTAGTCGATTATCTAGACAACCGAACGGACAAGGCGAAACCTTTCTTTGCATATCTGCCCTTTACCGCGCCGCATTGGCCCCTTCAAGCGCCCAGACAAGTCATGGAGAAGTACAAGGGGTTCTACGATGAAGGACCCCACGTGCTAAGGGAGAAGCGCTTGAAACGCCTCGTAGAGCTGGGCATCATCCCAGGCAATGTTGAGCCTGCAGACATGACCGTCGGTGCAAAGCATGAGTGGGAGCAAATGAATGCTGAAGCGCGCGCCACGTCGGCCAGGAAGATGGAGGTGTACGCTGCCATGGTTGATGTCATTGATCAGAGTATTGGACGGGTTGTAGATCATCTTGAACAGACTGGTGAGATCGGCAACACCTTCATCTTGTTCATGTCGGACAACGGGGCTGAGGGATCGAAACTAGAAGCCGTCCCTCTCATGGGTGGGGAGACGACAATGGGCAAAGTCATCGACAAATACTACGATAACAGCTTTGACAATATTGGAATGCGGGATTCTTATGTGTGGTATGGCCCTGCCTGGGCTTGCGCCTCGATGGCACCCTCGCGTGGCTTCAAGAGCTGGATCACCGAGGGAGGTATCCGATGCCCTTGCGTCGTGCGCTTTCCCCCAGCCGTCGCCCCGTCCCTCTTACAAACGGACTCATTCTGTACCGTCATGGATATTATGCCTACGATATTAGATCTTGCTGGCATCCCTTCACCTAGCAGTCCGTTTCGTGGTCGTGAGATCGTCCCCATGCGCGGCTCGTCCTGGGTTCCCCATGTCAGCGGACGATCTGCTTCGTTCCACGATGAGGAAAAGGAAATCACAGGCTGGGAGCTATTTGGACTCCGTGCGATTCGTGAGGGGCCGTGGAAGGCGATTTACATGACCGCCCCCCGAGGCAGTGATCAGTGGGAGCTGTACAATGTGGCTCGAGACCCTGGTGAAGTCCATGACGTCTCCTTGGTAGAACCAGAGATTTTGAAGAGACTGATAGAGCTCTGGGAGATATACTATGCAGAAACGGGCATGTTTGACCCAGGGCAGGATTTCAGAATGGTAAAACATATATAAGTCATCAAACAGACTGATAGAAATCCAACCACGACGTTAGAGTGGTTTGCCCAGGACTTATTATCATGGCCATCATGACAAATTTTCCCATACGTCGAGTGGTGGGCAAGTTATTATACGGCTCAGCATATTGGCTGGGCTCAATGATCGGCCAATTGCTTTATTACAAAGAAAAGTTATTTGGTGTTTACCAGGTCCCTATATCCCTATATATACAGTGTGAAATTAATCCCCCCTATGTTCTTCTCGTGAGCCACAGCTGCTCAAAATTCCCAACTGTGCACCGTTTTTTTGCTGTTCGTATCACCACCCATCCGGTTTCCACGTACTATTAGGCGAAACAGCGGTTACAACTCCTCCATCTAGCTCAACTCGAGGCACATCAGCCGCGATCTCATGGCATCCCGGTGACGGATCTTGGAATGTCGGTGCTGGTAGAGAGAGGCTGTAACTTTGCTGCAGGCCCGTCGTTGAAGGCGAGCTGACCAGATGTTCAGTGGGATCGCTCGGGTCGCTTGGAGATGTATGGCTGGTATGACTAGATTGAAGATTACTCCTGTGAGTAACATGACTAGCAGGAGTAGCACTATGGGCATGAGGAGAAGCGTAGTGGTGAGGTGATGTCTCCTCGAGTTCCGGCCTTTCCGGGATATCTGTGTTTGGACGACGTCGGAAGAACCAGATGGCAAAGGTAATGAGGGCGATCAAAGCTACTCCGCCAACTGTGCCTCCTGCGATTG
Source organism: Clonostachys byssicola (assembly GCA_902006505.2). NCBI lineage: Eukaryota > Fungi > Ascomycota > Sordariomycetes > Hypocreales > Bionectriaceae > Clonostachys > Clonostachys byssicola. The sequence goes on from CABFNO020001372.1 coordinate 361,990, forward strand.
CGCCAACATTTGTGTCGCCTCCTGTAGATTCCGTTGATTGGTTGCCAGAACTGTCCGCTGAGCTGTTTGTATTATTCTGATTACTGTCTGTAGTGTTTGAGCCTACGTACGTCGCCGATTAGCACCCACAACAAGATTCGCGGCAATTATCTGGGAACTTACTTTTTGCAAACATGGCCTTGATGGAATCGCTAGCCCATGTAGGTTGTTCTCGTGAGCTGAAAACATGTCAGAAATGCGGAAATACAAAAACAAGGCATTCATCACGGCGAATAGGGGGTTACTCACGCATCAGCGTACCACTCCTTTATGACATCTGGCGAGTCATACTCCGGAGAGCTCGCATTATAGTCGTTCTTCCACTTCAACTCGGTGAGGTCCAAGATTCCGAGCCCATTTCCCCACGGATCCGGGTCGCTGAAGTTGAAGAAGCTCCTGGCACCACCGACGGAAATCATCTGGTTCTTTCGTGTAACGCAGACATGGTGCAGACGGGCAGGCCCATTGCTGAGTGCACTTGGACAGACCCAGTGAAAGTCGGGGAGTGTGAGGATGCAAACGCTGCCTTGGGTGCCGCCTTTTCCATCACCACCATAGGCATATCTACATGTAGAAAGCGGGTGTCAGTGGCCAGAATATCTTGCAGTGCATTAAATGCAATCACAAGCGATCAGAAGGAAGAGTGGCGTCAACTTACATCTCATAAGTTCCATTTTTGCCCTTTGCTCCGACGGAGCAGAACTCAGACCTATGAGTTCCAGCTAGTCCTGTGGTGTTTTGTTCGTGCCATTCGTGGGTATCAACATCATACAGAGTCACCATTGACATCGCATTCGGCTGTGTATCCCCGGTATCTGGGTTCGTGTAGCGGCCACCAAATAGCAAAACTACCGGCTTGGAGATTAAATCCTCAATGCACACGGCTTCGCCCATCTTGTGCGTTCCATATGGCTTCGGGTAGCTCGAGTTCTCATACCTCGTCCAGACTTTCGTGTCGGGGTTATATTCGAGGACTCCCTTATTCAACTTGTTGACCTTGACCTTGGCATACGTCTTGTTGCTCACGCTGCCACCGAAGTAAAGATGCTTGCCACCGCAAGTTACGGGCGTGCCACTCACTCCAGGCGGGTTGTCCTCGTCTGCCGGTGTCTCGTACCACAAGTCATTGTTCGAGGTGTCGTTCTTCAGGTACCACATCACAGGATAATCCTTTGCGACCTGCGAATCGTCGGTTCGTTCACCTCCCCATCGGAATATTTGGCCCAACTTCTGGTTGGTCCAGAGAGCGAATATCTTCACACCCAACGTTGTCTGCCCATAGCCGTGGTATGATTTCTCCACATTGGCATTGTTCCAATCACTCTTCAAGGAGATGACCGTCGTGTTTAAAACTGCGCCTTCCAGTCAGCATCTCAATCTGCCGCTGCCCATATCTTCTGTAATTCTTTATCTGACGTACCCGCTCTCGTGTTGTATTCTGTACCCTCTGGCAGTGAGCCGTTGACATGATTCGACATGGATCCGCCATCGATGTAAAGATTATCGCCCAAGATTGCGGCTACAGCATAAGAATGGTCAGTGATCTCCCGCCAACAATGAAGCGGCGTTCGCAAAGGGCATACATACCGTTGTGCCAGAAGCGCCTCTGGTATATCGTGAGGTCTTCACCCGCGACTAGCCCCGCGGCGAGCCACAGGTAGGTAAGGAACGACAGTTGAAGCATGGTGATGGCTGTAGCCCGCTTCGCGATGAAACAGCTTCTCGTGGGAGGACGTGGGAGGGATCAACAGCATTTGACGGCAGAGGACTGCATACTAAAGTCGCGGGAGGTGGCCCATCCCTTACAAGCCGCCAAGTCCCGCGCCCCCTGCTCGTTCAGGTATTTTGTCGACACCACTCGGCATGAATCCTTTGCCTTTTGACATGGGCCAACTGCGGATACAGTGGAGCCATTGGCAGCTTAAATGGACTTTGGGTTGCTTGATGGATCTACTAAACGAATCGCCAGCCATGAACATCTCAACATCCAGCCACCGGAATGCGCTCGTCGAAGATTTTCAAGCCCTCAGAACTCTGCCCAGTCGTCCATCAAGTTGCATCAACTAGCCTAGACTCATTCCCTGCAGTGTGAAGCTTATTACAAAGAAGACTCGCGCCATGGCGCCACGGCCTGTTAGTTCCGGATGCAATGTCGGGCAGATACTTACTTAGGAAATGGCCGATTCACAACACGCATGTAACCGCGTGTAACAGGTTTTCGAAGCACCGCAACCCCTCCGCATACATCCAGTGCCCCGTCAATCCTTCGGACTGCCCCATTCTCTCCCGCCAGCCGCTCTTGGCGACGCACTCACTGGCTCCTTGTCGAACCGAGCGCCCCTGAATACCCCGAAACGACAATCGCCGAACGGCATAGTTATATTTGGCACAGGGATCATGTCACCTCGAATCCTGGGAGGCGTTCTTCGTAGTACACCACCAAGAGCCGAAGTAGTTAGAGCGCCTGTCCGGCTTTGCGCACATTTAACCAGACTGCTACCCTTCGTATCGCTTTTTTTCCACCTCTCTCTGTTTCACCATTTGTCAATATTGCCTCGGAAGAGAGGAGCGAAAGTCTTGGCCGGTGGCGGGAAAACTGGCGGCCCGGATCGGGGTGGATGAATTCGCTGTTGCATTCCAATCTCAAGTTCTGTACTTTGGTAATGAACGACTAGTCCAATTTGCTTTCGAATACGGACATCTCTTTTGATTCTAGACCCACGGACATGACCATAAAAATAAGTGACCCAACCTCATCCCAGCAACTGGGCCAAACGTCAATTCCAGGCCTAGAACAAAAATAACACACCAGAAGTTCAGAACAAGTCCCGCAGCAGGGGGAAATCGCGTCATTGAAGGCAAATCATTTAACGGTCGCCTACTTGCATAGAATTCAGCCAATCACACTCATCTTGGAGGCAAGGATACGCGCCGAAGCCTCGCAAGACGAGCTTGGCCAAACTATCCCCCAGGTCACAAATCTACAATACAGGGTTCGTCGGCGATGGTCAAGCCAACCCTTTACGAATTAGTTGTCTAGATTCTTAAATTGAATACGATGACGACAATGCGGCTCTTTTTCAGCGATCCCGAACGTGGCTACTTCCATGTGTAAATTAGGCACCCATCACAAGCAACCCGCTTTTAGACGCGTAGTAGAATTTCGAGCTTTCATAAATAGATTCTAGGTAATTAGAGTACGATAGTATCGATAACGTTGCCCTTGTTGAGATGCATTGCTATTAGTAAGGTTCTGGACGTGATGCATGCCTCAGTCGCATTGAGAAGCCAAAACATAACAGCCTTAGGTAATCAACTGTGTAATATTGGTGGTTCCCAAGTGATAAAAAGAAAAACTGTTCACTGCTCTTAATTATCCAGGCCTTGAACAGCTGAGTTTTTGCTGAAGGCAAGGTGTACTTCAAATCAGACAAGAAGGTGGTGTGTATGGGGATGGTTGTTCGGAGGGTATAGGGTAGGGCTGAAGCACTGGCCTGTTGTGTTAATTTAGATAAACGATTTATCGACAGATGCGCATTGTTACTTGGGCTTTTCATTAGTATACATAGGCATTGATTAAGTGCTAAGAACTGTAGGAGCATCGCGTTGCTTTAAGTCTGTTCATTTGTATATTATCTGAGCATTCCGTGTACCTTTGGAAATAAGAGGATTCAAGTCAGTGTGAATAACTTAATTAGGCAAAGCTGAAAAAGAGAACGTGTTGTCCGACCCCTTCAGGGGTTGGATACAGTTTCCAGCTTTGCATATTCACATGAGGGCAGGTCGCTCTACATATCAACAGTTATTAGCTGCTGGATTCTCAAACAGTCAGCTACTAGTCGAAAGAAAATTAGCCCTCGCGTCATCCCATTATCAATAATGCCATTCTAAAGCTTGAGGAAGGTGTTTTGTAGTATAGTGAGGAAGTATACACGCGTCTGTTATGAACCTTATGAATATGATCAACAGCTACAGCCTCGAGCAGGTAAGTCAGACCTCTTCTTGATCTCGCTGATAGCGATCTAGATAAATACAATCAACAACCACAGCCTCGAGCGGCCTCAATCAGGTAGGTTTGATCTTATCCACGCTGACTCCCGCGAATAGGATCAGCAGCTGCAGCAACCGGCAGGTCAGTCGGACCCCTCCCTGATATCGCTAGCCGTGATCCAGATGAAGGCAATCAACAGCCGTATTATGCACGAGAATAGGGTACAAGTGGTCGCCTTCCGAGAACTTGCATACATCTCTTCTCTTCTTCTTTAGCCAAGATTGCACTGCGAGAAAGCATCACAAATAGGACCATATTGCCTGTCAAGATTTATATACAACTCTGACAGTGGAGACCTTGTCAGGACGCCCAATCAACTTCTTGATCTCCTTGCACATGCATATTACTACGCCACCTAAGCGATGTCAGCCGCACCAAAGCCCCCCGCTTTAGATCCTTCAACATCGAAATGCATCCATATTTGTCGCAATCTTCTCAAATATATCTGACTCTACGTCTTCTACGAACTGTATCAACCCGTGGGCTTGAGTGAAGGTGAAGGGGGCGTGCATGGACACCAATCGCATGCCCCAAGAGCGCAGATGCGGAGCTCTGCGAGGCTCGTCTGGCGCTTACTTGGAGCTGGCAACCACGGCCATCTTAGTTGAACAAGATTCACCTCGACGAAGATGAGACGGACCGTCTTTAGGTTGAGGCAATTGCCTCCTACGACTGATAGACTGGATATCATCAACCTATTGACGGAATCCACCGGGGTCAAGGCTTCGGCAATCAAGGTCTTCTCATTGGCGCGTTCTGTTGATATATATAATCCCAGCAGCAAAATAGCGACACTGATGTTTGATCCTGAGATTGACATCTATTTGTCCCTTAAAATCTTCGCCACTGGGAACTCCGGCGATGAGTGGAAAATCAAGATTGATAACCTTCCACACACTCTTATTTTGGACACTCATTTTAGAGGCTTCACTCCACTTCATGATCCAGAAGACCACCAGGCAGAGTCAGTACTTAGGTCAGTCCAAATACACGTATATGTCTAACAAAGAGTGATAGTTGCATTGCGCTTTCCGGACTGGCCAGCCACCCGTTTGGCTCATGGCAACAGAAGGATGGGTCGAAAACATTCATGTGGATTCGTGATGCACTGCCCAAGTCCTTGCCGAGGGTGAGGCCAATTCTATATGGATATGATACTGTGTTACAGAACAGCAATTCATTCCAATCTATATTGGATATCGCTTGTGGCCTCCTCAACCAGTTGCGAGCTTGTGGCTGGGCATCACCAACTGCAAAGCCTCTCCTGTTCCTTGCGCATAGCCTGGGCGGTCTCGTATTAAAACAAGCCTTCGTATCCCTCGCCAATACTTTGCAATCAGATAACACGTTGAGAGGTTCAGTCAAAGGAGGCATCCTGTTTGGTGCTCCTAATTTTGGCATGGAGCAGACAAGTCTGCTGTCTATGGTGAGAGGGCAATCTAACGAGGGGCTTGTTCGAGACCTAGCCCTAGGTTCCCAGTACCTCTCCCATCTTGATAAGCAGTTTGCTGGCCTATCATTTCTTCAGGACGCTAAAATTTATTGGGCCTACGAAACAAGACAGTCCCCAACAGTTATGGTTAGATACTCCATTAACCTTTCGCCTTTGCTTGCTAACGTTTACTCCTTAGCAAGATTCCGATCAAAATTGGTCTAGAAGTGGCCCAGAGAAGATCCTTGTGACCCCTTACTCAGCAACTCGAGGTTTATATACTCGCAAAGATCACACAGAATATGTATTTCCCATCAATGAGGATCACTCTACAATGGTTAAATTCTCAGAAGATGACCACATATACTCTGTTCTCGTGCATAAGTTATCCTCTATCATGGAGAAAATCGAAACCGATATTCGTCACGAACTTCTGCGGACTGGCTCAGCATTGTACCAGGCAGTCGAAATGGGAGATGACTCTCTGTCGATCGACACGTTTGATGGCATGCCACCAGATAGTGAAGCTCCAAGCACTTCAAACGCCCCAACCATGGATGGTAAGCGAGAGTGTAAAAGTTGAGGGCTTTTGAGCGCTACTGATTCCGTTAAATAGAGGTCCTAAAGTCTTTGGAAGTACCTGAACAGCATCGTCGGTTAGATGAAATTGAAGAGAGGTTCAAGACAACTTTGGATTGGGTTTTTGACCTTCCCGAGTCTGGTTTCAGTGATTGGTTGCAGCATGGCACGGGCATCTTCTGGATCAATGGTAAACCAGGCTCTGGAAAGTCCACTCTGATGAAGTTTATTGTTCAAGATACTAGAACGCACACGCTACTATCGGATTGGAAAACGAGACACTCTCCGATATACGTATCCTTCTTCTTTCACCATCGAGGCACATCTGTACAAAAATCATTTGAAGGCCTCTTGAGAAGCATTATTCACCAGATACTCAGCAGCCAGCCGGATTTCAACACAATACTGACTCAGTTCATTGAAGGAGGTGACTTTGTATCCTCTGACTGTTGGACTCTGCTCAAGCTTCAGACTGTATTGCATGAAATACTTGAGCAAACAGCTATACCTTTGCATCTCACCATATTCCTCGATGCCCTCGACGAGTATGACGGACCAAAAGAGTTCATTTGCAGATTCTTAATCGATATTGCAAATATAGCTCAAACACCTACTAAAGACATTCGCGTCTGTTTCTCTAGCAGACCCTGGGACATCTTTGTTGCCAACTTCCAGAAGTACCCCACCCTCCGGCCTGAGGATTTCACTCGAGAGGATATCATGAGCTACTGCCTCAACTCCCTCAAGAATGAAGAGATTTCATCCTCAGACTATGAGAGCCTGATCACCGAGTTAGTTGGTCGCTCTCGGGGCGTATTTCTTTGGGTTAAACTGGTAGTGAAGGACCTCGCTATAGCTATCCAGAATAACCAGAGCAGGGAGGAGCTGGGGAAATATCTTCGGTCGCTGCCTATCGAGCTCGATGACTACTACGCCGAGATTATTACCCGTATCCCTCTCTCCCACAGATGGAAGACCTACGCAATGCTTGAAGTGGCAGTTCGGCCAGAGGAACCCTTGGAGGCCAGAGAATTCATATGTGCTGTTGAGTGCTCAGACTGCAAAACGTACCAGGCCGGTATCGCCACACTGCTGAAGTTTCGGGAATACTCAGATAACAATTTCTCGGGCTTTACCCAACGAAGATCCAAGTTCCACTGTGGGGGCCTAGTCGAAGTCCTGACTACTGGGACTGTCCAGGTCCTCCACCAAACCGTTGTTGACTTCGTTTGTGATACAAAATTCAAAAGCTTGATCCTTCAAGAACGCGCAAAGATCACAATGGATAACGGATGGACTTTCTTGGCAAAGTATCGATTGTTGGAATCGGAAATTGTCGAAAGCCAGGGCTGGCATATTACAAAAGCCGTGAGATATTCGATCGAGTCAGAAATGACAACTGGGCGTGGCCTCAAGTTGTTCTTGGACACTTTTCCTCCATCATTCTTTTGCAGAGGAGGTGGCGATGATTCTTGTTCGACTACAGCATTTGGCTTTGCTACGCTTACGGGACTTCGCTTATACATGATCGAGACGTTGGAGGTTGATCCCCAAGCCTTGGACAACTGCCCGGATCCTCTGTTGGCTTTGGCTGTCACTCGACTCGCAAACTTTCCTGATAAGGACATCATAGCAACGACTACGCTCATTTTGCAGAGAAGAGGCGAATGGGTGCGACGACTGGATATCACAGTCCCTGTAATGCGAACAATATTAAAAAGAAACACGTTGTTTCAGTGGGTAGCTGGACACGAAGATGCTGACTTCGACCTTGTCAATTTGCTAATTGACTGGGGAATATCTCCCGACATTGATCTTGGACGTGGGTTGAGACCTATACATGTGGCCTCACTGGGCCTAACAAAACTACTTATGGACAAAGGGGCAGATGTGAACTCTTTAAGCGAGTGTCAAATGACGGCTGCCGATTATCTAGCCCAGGCGATGCTTTTTGCACACTCCATGGCAAGCTTGACGGACGATATTTCATTGTTTCTCCCATTCGATATCATATCATATCTCCCAAAAAGTCTTGACACGTTACTCTTGCACTTGTTGCCACACATTGATTTTCTCAGCGACAATGAGGGCAGGTTCCATTGGACGAAAGCTGATACATTGTACCTGATATCGGGGGATCTCTCAACAAGCACTTTTCAGAAATTGCTGAGAATGGCAAGCCACAAGGAACCTACAGAGGGCCATACAGCAAAGCTTGAAGAGAAAAGTGTAGATTTCGCGTCCCCTGAAAAGTCGAAGTTTCATAAGAGACTCGCTCAAGTCTCCCATCGGTTAAAGCGGGCAATGAAACGATAGTGTTGTCTGGAATCTGATTAGGAAGGTTATCTGAGTAAACACCGCGTCTTCGCTCTGTTTTCTTAGCGTTCATGGAGGACTAGAATTACCCATCATATTATACGTGAGAGCTGTACTGCCCTTCTGTCAATTGATGCCCGTTGGCCTGTAATATATCAAACGCATCCTTCTGACACGACTTGTAGAGATCCGTGAGCACAGGTGGGCTCTGGTCAAGGTAAGCCTCATGAACATCAAAGATGCCGCCATTGAGTAGGATGGCCTTCACTCTGGGCTCGAAAGCCGCAGCCCGCGCCGCGAGATACCCGCCTATTGAATGGCCGTAGAGAGCGAGAGTTTTGTATCGACTTCAGCACGTTTATTTGCCAGCAGCCAGTCGACGGTTGGCGTGCTCCCAGTTGGAGATAAAGCCTAGGTTCTGGTTTCGATGGACAGTAGGTTGTCCGGATCCTTCGTAGGTCAGGGCATTCTATCCACGAGCTAAGGCATTTGTCACGATGGTGTGATATATGTCCTACGCACCGTCATATCCGCCTCCGAGAACCAAAATAGGGTTCTTCTTATGTTTGCCGCCTGAGTATGCCGAATACCAGATAGCCTCAACAGTAAAGTTGCCGGCCGGTATTCTGATACGTTGCCCAGGAATTGGTAGCGCGTTCATTCCCTCGTCGAAAGCTGAAGCATGTCTTCCTAGAGTTGGTTGTTCAGTGACTCATCCCAGTGTCCGTGGGTGAACGAATCTGCCCGGCGAAAGTAACTTGCTGCAGAGAACCATGTATCGCGCACATTTATTCTGCACCTCAGATTTATCATTATTTAGTTAGCACAGCTATTTATGAACACGCCACACTAATATTAGAAATGACGTTACTCCTTTCAACCTGCCGTGCATCAAACAGACGACATGGAACGGAACTATGCCTGGATAGATCAGAAAGGAGGGGGCTCCTGGTTGCTAATGGCAGATTTAGAGTTCACTGAGGGAGTCCAGTGATGAAAGGAGTCATGATGGCGAACTCAACACCACTTAGCTTGGAACCTTAGTTTAGCTAGCTCTATCGAGTCTCATTGTTTGGGCTGCCTAAATCAAAGCATCACGAACCGCTGGCTTGTATGAATTGTGCTTCTGGTGTTCAGAGCGGTTGTTATTCTATCTGCGTTGAGCTACGACCACGATCGTGGCGTTTACTCCCGAAGTTGTTAGGAAGATGTGTTAACCGACTCAAAGAACGTACTATTGACCTATCACGAGTCTTGGATGGCTTTGAGTTCTCTCAAGGTAGAAGACTCTTAATAGGCCGTCGTCACAGGAAAACGGGCATGTTTCTTGCCACTAGGGAATTATCACCGCGAGTACGAGACGCAAACAGGGTGGTGAAGTTGTAGGTAGCCCAACAAGCACATCTTATGAAATCTGAGAAACTCAGGCTATTCGCCTCGCTCATTTCCATAGACGTATACCGGGGGCGAGTCGGTATAATTTCATCTGTGCGGAGCATGCCTCCTATATTGCACCACTTATGACTCGGGCATTCGAGTCTCTATCTCGGAAGAACTAGTAAATTTGTACCATGAACTGCATCAAATGGCCCAATTGCTAGACAGTCATTTGAAAATCTGATAGCGACGAGCGACTTGCTTTGGTGAATACTGGTGCGCGGTACAAGGCGTAGACATATATATGCTCCTTGAGACCTCATCATAAACCTAAACCATTGCGAAGAGCGGAAGAGCGACAAAATTACATCGCATTCGATCTAGGATACGGCCCCAAGGCTGACAAATGCGAAAAAAGGCAGGGAAGACTATTGGTACAGTTACGACGAGTGTATTCAGAGTGATTGATGGGCCCGTTCTAGCCTAGCCTAGCCTCTGTGTGCGGTAAACATGATTGAAAAGCAACTTAAAGTCCTACTATCCATAAGAAGTGTGAAAATTTTCATGCCGAAAATAGGAAACAGTATCCTCTCCGTGCTGTGAGTCAGGCTCCCCATGTAGGAGCAGGAACACCCTGTCAATTGTCTCAGTAGAAGCTCTCTGGATGATCAAATTTTGACGCAAAGAATGCATGAATTCCAAGAAGTGGCCAGTCACGCCAGGGCAGAATTACACGTTGAGTGATCCTTGGTTCTCGCTGTACGCGGCATTAGTCAGTGTCTTAACCCGATGTAATCAGCGTGCTCTTCGATCCTCCGATCACAAAAGATCTATTCACCTCGTTTTAAAGGAAGATCTTTAGACATTTTATGACTAATGTCCCGGCGATCGCAAAATGAAGTCTTTATTAGCGATCTGGGCCAAGTAGCTAAGGCTGCTTCCCCGGAATTCCCCATTGTTGTCTACATAATTGACTACCAATTACATCTAAGCTCAAGCGGACTAAGCTGCTCGTTTTATCAATGACCATCAGAAGAAGCTCCATTCAGCGAGTTATCATTCTTGTCTGACATTTGTGGCTGATGGTGTTGACTCGTAGGCTCCGGCGCCAACAGTGCCGGTTTTCCCACCGTCTTTTCCAAGGTTAGAGTGTTCCACATCTTTCATATCGCCCTCGTGATCTCCTGTCGCTTGTAAGACTCCCTAACAGTTTCTTAACATTGAGAAGTTGCTTGAAACTGAACATCGTGCGTACTGTCCCTTTCGATCACTTGAATCCATCTACACGGATCACGTGTGGAACTTTGACCACTCGACAAAAGAACAAGTCAAGTTTAATACACAGCACTCAGATTCAATTATCAATGTGTATTTAATATCTTTTCTAATCTGTTAAGCATTTGCTATCACGAGGGATTTTTGTTGATGGCCTCGGTGTCACTTAGTTAGTTTAATGCTAGGCTAGATAAGCATCCGCATTTCAAATGACGAGCGGGGATATCTCAGGGGGGCCTGGGGGCATTAACCAAATTAGTTAGGCCAAGCCTGTCAGCAACGATCTTCCGTGGGGGTGCTGAGCTGAGGAAGCAGAAGTCCTTGTGCTGGCACCGGTATCTCGCATCACACCCTCGCCTCACTTGTGCTCGGAGGGACTGTGCATGTAGATGAGGCCCACTGGCCCAGAATCTTTCCGCCTTAGCTCATGTGTTTAGGCAAAGTGATCACCTGCCCCTGATAACACATCAACAGGGTCGCCTGACTCAGTGCCTGATTCGGTCTCGCGCAACCGCGTGGCCAGATCCCAACCCCTCAGGGCCTTAGCTTCCTTTAGCCCCGCGCTTGATGGACAGTCCACGAGGCGATGATTCTTGGATCTAACGTAGCATCTGACTTGGGTGGCCAAACTGGGCTAGCGGATGTGGTATGACATGGCGGCGTTGCTTATCTTTGTCTGCGGTTCTTGTGCAGCCGACACATTACACGCTGGTGGAACTGGCCGAAGATAAGGCCTTGTTTTCTGGGTTGGGACAAAAGAAACTAAGTGACCCCTAATGCGAGGGGGGGCTCGTTATAAGGTTGCGTTGGAATGTTAGGCCATGTCTCGTATGTTGTTTCCACCCAGACTCCATCTCTGCTCCCTTGCAATATGCGTCCGAAGCTCTCACGTGTTTTCCCTGTCTTCGTTCTTTTGGCACGAGAAGTATTCGCCGCGCCCATCGCCGACAGGACCACTTGCCAGAAAACCCAGGTGGCGATTCTCGGTGCTGGCATCGCCGGAGTCACAGCCGCACAAGCCGTCTCCAACGCGTCCATCACCGATTTTCTCCTGATCGATCGCAATGACTACATTGGAGGTCGCGTAGTGAATACAGACTTTGGCAAAAGGCCCGATGGCTCGCCTTACACGATCGAACTCGGTGCGAATTGGATACAGGGCCTTGGCTCTGTCAACGGCCCCGAGAACCCAATCTGGACCTTGAGCAAGAAATATAGCATCAATAGCACCTTCTCCAATTATAGTGCCATTCTGTCCTATGACGAGACCGGCCAAGTTGATTATCTGCATTTGCTCGATGAGTACGACAGGGCGTACGAGGAAGTGCAGAAGCAGTCCGGATACATTCTAAATCTGAACCTGCAAGACACCAGTGTCCGCACAGGCCTGTCCCTAGCAGGATGGAATCCTCAAGGGAACTCACATGCACAAGCTGCGGAGTGGTGGGGATGGGACTTCAATGCTGCCCAGCCACCTGAGCTCAGCAGTCTGCTCTTCGGGGTGGCCGGCGATAACGCTACCTTCAACCATTTTAGTGATGAAAACTTCTTCGTGACGCATCAAAATGGCCTGAATGAATTCATACAACTCGAGGCCCACCAGTTCCTGAAGAAAAATGATCCTAGAATCCTGCTGAATACAACTGTCACATCCATCCAGTCCTCGGAAGACTCGGTAGAGGTGCATTTCGAAAACGGAGACTGTGTCGAGGCTGAACATGTCATCTGTACTTTCTCCATCGGTGTTCTCCAAAATAACGTGGTCGAGTTCAAACCTCAACTCCCTCTCTGGAAGCGAGATGCTATCCAGTCCTTCAATATGGGGATCTATACGAAAATATTCATGCAATTCAATGAGACATTCTGGGACGATGATACACAGTTCTTTCTCTACGCTGACCCATACGAGAGAGGGAAATTCCCCGTTTTTCAGTCCCTCACAGGTCCTGAATTTCACCAGGACTCACATATTATCTTCGCCACTGTTGCGGCTGGCCAGGCACAAGTGGTGGAGAAGCAAACGGACGAGGAGACGCAGGCCCAGATTATGGAGGTCCTAAGGTCCATGTTTCCTGACGTCAATGTCCCCGATCCTATAGCATTCATGTATCCTCGCTGGTCCGAGGAAAAGTAAGTTCCCAGTCCGAAATCCGATGTGGAGGAGTAACTAACAATATGAAGATGGGCATATGGGTCCTACAGCAACTGGCCCGTCGGCGTGACCCTCGAGAAACACCAAAACCTTCGAGCAAATGTCGACAGACTCTGGTTTGCCGGAGAAGCTTCCTCGTCTCTATGGTTCGGATACATGCAGGGCGCCTGGTTCGAAGGTCAAGAGGTCGGACAGCGCGTTGCAGGCATGTTGGGCGCCCGTGTTCCTATGAAGAACCGGGGATCGATGCGACACTATAACGTCCTGCACGGCACAAGCTTTGCGGATGGATACGATGATGAGCATGGATGGAATGTCGACACGTTTGCCGATCAACAGCCACGAAAGCTAAGTCGAGTGAAGGCTGCAACTGCTGATGAGCAGATTCCTTTGTAAATTACGATCTATGAACTGTTAGAAGATTTGGTATGTTAAGGAAGCAAGCATATGTTTTTACATGCGAGAATGGATAAATCCAATTATTATCACAACTACTTATTATGTAATTTATTAAACAGTTCTTTTCATCTTATACACCGAGCTGAAAGTATTACATCCCATCCTCGAGCGGCGCTTTGATCGGCGAATTATCTTAGTGTTCTTTTGCTTATCTGTGCTATTTAGGTTAAGATTATGAGATAGGAATAAAGAACAGTGACATCTTGCGTATCAAATCCGAAATTCTCTTATTCTGCTTATCTTCTCAAGAGCTACTGTTTTGCGGGCACCAACCAGCATCTCAGATCCAGGAATAATCTCCACAAAGCGCATTTCGGTAGTTGCAAAGCAGGTTCCTGGTTGGTGCCCGGAAAATGATAAGATGAGACTAGTAATAAGATTCCGATTCCGTATTCCGCGTATCGAGTCCCTAGCTTTATGAATTAGGAATAAAGAACCAGTCTGTTTCTCCTCCAGGTTCCAAAATATCTTACATTCGTCAGCAACTCACCAGCAGTGCTTAACTTTCCCTCCGTCGCTGCGTCTAAACAATGTCCTCATCAAAAGTTCGCGTCGCTGTAACTCAGGCCGAGCCAGTGTGGCTCGATCTCGCCGGCGCCGTTAAGAAGACATGTGATTTGATACAAGAGGCTGCTCAAGAGGGCGCTCAGCTCATTGCGTTTCCAGAATGTTGGATCCCTGGTTATCCGTGCTGGATTTGGTGAGAATAATATGGCCCCAGTGCATTCACCAAACTACATGATGCTAATCAATGTCCGAGGAAAGGACCCGGCTGGTGGATTTCGACCTGAACGTCAAATACATCAAAAATTCTATAAAGCTCAACTCGCCGGAGATGAAGGCCATCCAAAAGTGCGCACTTGAGAACAACATTGCAGTGTCGCTGGGATTCTCCGAGAACGACAATGACTCCGTGTATATCTCACAGGCAATGATCGGCGCCGATGGAGAGATCAAGACGCACCGCCGCAAGATGAAGCCCACGCATATGGAGCGTACCATTTTCGGCGATGCTTCTGGTCACTGTCTCGCCTCTGTAGTCGAGCTGCCATTCGCTCGCGTCGGCCACCTGTCATGCTGGGAACATATCCAGCCATTACTCAAGTTCCATACTATGTCTCAGGGAGAGCAGATTCACGTGTCCGCCTGGCCCAGCCTGACACCACACACTGGCGGACCAGACTTGTGGTCCATGTCGGCAGAAGGTTCGGTCCCAACCAAATTCTTGGGCTATAAAATGAGAAAGAAGGCTACTAACACATCTTGAAATTCTAGGTTGTCAAGCGCTATCTCGTACATACGCTATCGAGGGTTCAACATTCGTTCTGCATTCCACAGCGTTAATCACGGAGAAGGGTGTTGCACTTCAGAAGACCGAGGGCGGCAGTCTCATGTCATCTCCTGGTGGAGGCAGCTCTGCTATCTTTGCGCCCGACGGTCGCAAAATAAGTACCGACATCGACCCAACGACCGAGGGTATCCTCTACGCTGATTTAGACTTGGATAATATTATCCAGAACAAGATGTTCGCGCACTGCACTGGGCACTATAGCCGGCCTGATCTTCTGTCCTTGAGGGTTGAATCAAACATTAAAACCGTGGTCAAGGAGATGACACTAACCTTGAAGGACACGGAAATCGACAATACCCTCAAGAGTCTGGAGAACTAGGTACCTGCTCCTTGTTTTATGTATGGTGTAATGCCGAGATACGGGGTGTTGCTGAGGAGAATAAGGGCAGTCCATTCCTCAGAAGCAGCCCAGCCCGGAAACTTAACAGTCTCAAATTGTATAGCCTTAATTATGTAGTTGTTTTCAAGAGTTTTCAACGCCAGCTGCCATTCTCCAGATACTTTTATGATAATTGTATTGATGTATTGCGTAAACTTAAGGTGATACTAATGTCTGTAGTCTGCTGCTATCTACACAACCACATCTCCTCAGACATCTAGATACCAAGTTTGAGATAAGGTCTACTCTTGGGCCTCTAGCTTACCTTTAGAGCATAAATCTCAAGAAAAATCTCCTGGCCCTGGACCAAACGACTGTCCTTTGGAAAGCGTAAGTCTTGTGCATGTCTCGGCCTCGCAACCGCTATTCGGGCTGTTGCCCCACCAATCGAGCTCGACCGAGGGATAGCTGAGCGCGAAGAAGATAACCACGGCAGCCAGAGCAATAGCAGAAGAGAAAGCGGCTGAGAGGACGTAGTTATATTTGGACCAGAAAGCGAGGTGTCGCTCCCGCAGATATTTCATGCTGAACCAGGCGGGTAGGACGGCAGGCCACATGTAAGCGATATTGTACTAGAGAAGTTGGATTAGCTCTGCTCCAAGCGCTACAGAATCCTCATGGCAAGGCCGGATGAGAGTCGAGAAAGTAAGCAAGAGAATGGAATCTACTGGGTTTGAACGTACTGGAGACCAATGGATACCGCCTGCAAGGAGCATCACAGGATGGACTGAGCGAAACCAGTGGTTGCGGGGAACAAGCTTCTGAAGGTAGTAGAGAACGAAAGGTACCGCAAATCCCAGAGGAAACGCCGTAAGCAGAGTCGTATACTGGGCATTGGAACCAAATACACGTCTAGCACCGATATTACCGAACAAAACTGCTGCCGTGAAGTAGGTGTTGACTCCAGGGCAGGAGAAGCGGTCCTTTTGATTCCTTGGGGCGCTCTTAGTCAAACGATTCATGGGATAGTTAGACAGGAGTACTTACGTTTCGCAGAGGTTTGGAATGTTTTGAATTTGGAAATTCATAACTCCGGTGGTCACAAAGGCAGACACAATCACAGCAACGACCTGCGCGCAGAATGTCTGCCGCTGAGGGATCTTGACGTAGTGGGCGAGCTTGAGATCGTTTGCAAAGTCGAGCGCGTGAGCCGTCGTCACATAGCTAAGTCAGGTTCAGTAAAGCAGACCGAGACTCTAGATTCACAAAGTTCTTACCCGAAGCACTTGAAAAAGTTCATGGCCAATGCGTTGCCCGGCTGCCAAGCACCGCCGATGAACTCAGCCAATACACTAATCGAATATGTCAGTTGACTGTATAGACGAGATAAGATGGAAATTATTTGTCTCACTTGTATTCCACTTCCATTCCTGTGGTGGCCGCAATAATTCCTGTAGGAATTGTGAAGATCATGGCAAGCGCAATGCCAAAGAACACAACACCGACGCTCGTCTATGTTTCGCCAAGGTGGTCAGCTTAAGGGCCTGAAAGCCAAGTAGAAAGCTTCTTTACTCACATGCGTGGGCCAACCGGCAACTGCACCAACTCCCACGGCCACGGCGACGATATTGAGAATCAAATACCACCATTCGGGAACTAAGAATTGCTGTGAGCTGATAATTCTCAGAAGGCATATGTTGTAGACTCACCTTCTTTATATGCCGACATCAGTCTTGAGTGGACATCTTGGAAGTCATTAGTTCCATTTCTCCTCATGCTTCTCCACAAACTCTTGAAACCAAGTGCAATATCCCGTCGGTGGTACAGAGTGGCATATGACACCATAGCGGCATACACCGCAAAGAAGTAGTAGTACATGGTGATGCTACTAGCAGCCAGGTATACTGGAGAATATGCCTCATATTTCGTCTCGTTGAGCCATCCTTGGCCGTCCAGAATTCGTGTAACATTGTATGATTTTCCGAATCTGTCAAACATGGCGTTCGTGTTGATTGGAAGGTAGCCAGTGTTGTAGGCATTGGTCCAATACATGCCGATGATAGTAATTCCACCCAAGAGAACACCAAAGAATGTGTTAATTGTAACGTGGTACGGAACAATGAGTGGATCCTGGATGTGTGTCACGATGTTCCAGTCAAACGTAGGAAGCGGATTGAAGCCGAGCCCCTTTTTGATCCCCGTGATGGCTGTGAGGTTGAAGTTCTTTGGGGCAATCCACGCTATCCAGTTGAAGATGCTCAGGGCTTGGAAGATATACTCGGGGAACCAAAAGTAAACAAACATTGACGAGAAGGCAACCAAGAAGAACCGGAATCGTGAAATCGTGAACAACTTTCGAAATGGGCCAGGTACAGTGTTATTCACATCTAAGAGGAGGCGTGGGAGTCAACATAATGGACGTGCAAAAAGGAAAATGCCTGCACGCGCTTACCATTATGAAGCGAGCTGTTAAGAGCGATGGTGACCAGTGTTGCTGGCCATAAGCAAAAGGACGGATAGACCAAGAATCTCCGACAGAGACCCGCAAGACCGAACCCCATGAGATTGGTAGATATAGCAAGCAAAATCTGGTACCCAAATGACTTTGCGTAGGACTGTCCGAAATACTTGTCGAGCCATCCCGTGAAGACTATTGACGGTCAGCAATTGAAGGTATGCACCTAATGGACTTGGAAGGGGATACGCACTGATATATCTCGAGCTAGGCAAAGTCTTTCCAACACTAGCCATGATTGATATAAGCATGTGTTCCTTCTTGTTGAAAGGACCAGGGTTCAAGCTATGCCTGACGCCAAAGAGAGTAAATCCGATGTCAGGGAGAACACGCTCGGCAAATTTTCCCACAGGATATGACAGAAGCTGCACGACCGGAGCTTGGACAAAGATAGTCGGCTGGCGGACACTGAAGAGCTGATTGATGAAGGCAATGATGACGACGAACAATAACCCAATGGCCCAAGCACGAATAGTTCCGCATGGCAAGTTTGGATTGTCGTGCGGATCCACGACGGCACGGACCTCTGCGTAGGGACTGTTACCGGTGAGAAGAGCCACCTCAATCTTGGCTTCTTCAATTTCCTCCCTGTGGTCATTTGGTGACTGGAAAAGGGCGTCATTTTGTAGGAACGCAGAAAGGCGGTCGATTGTGCCGTGTGCTATATTTGGGTCGGAAATGTGAGCCTCGACGAGCTGTTGAGCGTGCTGTACTGCTTGTTAGGGCTCCGTACTTCCAGCCTAAATGAACAGTAGCTACATACCTGCCGAGCATCTTCAAGAGTCAAAGAGCGAGCCTGTTCTTGAGCGTCTAAGATATCTTCGGTAGTAGCGAAAAAGAGTCTGTAAGGGCACACACAAGTTAGAGACAGGATAGAATAGTACGAGATCAGTTGGTTTACTTGGCTAGCCGCTCTCCGTCAAGCTTCACGTCGAGGTCATTCGCCTGTCAAACGGTCAGGGAGATCGGTGATTTATATGAGTAGCTGGAACCAGTCGTCTTTACCTGCTCCTCTGCCGGCAGAGTAGTGATCGCCTCCTCGACATTGGCAAACTTTTCGGACGGAACTGCCATCATGAGGCTTGTATAATCAGTCCTTTGAGTGAGGTAATGCAACTTGAAGGGCTAATTTGACCTTTCCGTTTATCAAGCACAGGCCGGGGGCAAAGGAATAATATATAGGCCCTATGCATCCCTGCTATATAAATCTACTGGAACATTTTAACCTTACCTTTTAGACGGCTTTCTACAATAAGCTTGATAGGATGTCACTTCGTTCCCCACAGAGGCCCAATTTACCAGCCAAAATGTTGACCTCTTTCAACGGCGGGATTGCGCCATTCAAAGAAAAGATCCGCCCAAAGTGCATTCTAATTTCATCAGTCTCGCTTCGTGAACTACGAGCGTCGTAATGGCCATCAAGCCATATATCAAACTATTTCGTAATAGAGTGCGACGGGGGTTGTGAGGAGTCGTAGGCTTGTTTCGTTGAATGGCGTCGCAGTAGATTTATCATTTTGACCATCTTGCGATTAAGATTACCTCTTCTAATCTCTTTCCGCCCAAGCCGGAACCCACTAGCGATTAAATTTTCCGTATTTGGTAGTGCTCCGTCTGTTGGGCCTCGCATGATGCACTTTTTCGAACAAATCGCGACATGGCGCAAGAATCTAGCCGAGCAGCAACCAAAACCCGAGGAATAAAAACAGTGACTCTCAGCTCTCATCACTCCTCCCAGGCAGATCTAACATCTGAATATCCTCATGGAATGCCGTCGTTGCCTGATCTACCAAGTTCGAAGCTGAAGCATGCGGATGAGAGTTTGAGCAAAAAGTAAAAAAAAAAGCAATGGAAGATGCCAGATCCGACATCTGAACACAATGAATACGAAACGCAAATAATAGGCTATACTAGCCCAAGGTTGTGGCACATCTGAACACACTGTCCTCATGCCTTTGGTATTGTCTTCTATGGAAGTGGCGAAGATTGCTCAGGGCACATCTATGCTCCATCTACATCACATGTAATCTTTCAAGAGACGTTGAGATAAGTCCCACAACCTTTCACCGGTTCCTCGCTTTTGGAGTCCGTCAAGCACGGCCTGTGATTCAACACCCCAACGGCCCCATGGTTCAATATAACGCCCATTCTTGCCCCCTGCATCTACCGTTGACGTATCCACCTCCTGATTGAATCCTGCAAAAAGCTCTGTTAATCCACCAAAGTGCTGATCATACAGAAGCGGCGAGGTGATGGCCCTAAAAAGCTTCGGTTGATTGCGTTGAAACTCCGATTTCACGGATCCCGGATGCAGAGAGAGCGAGACTAGACCTTGAGGCCCAAACCGACGCGCGAACTCGTGAGCATACATGACGTTCATTGCCTTGCTTTGGCCGTACTTTAGCATGCCGCCTTTGAGTCCACCAATCGAGTGCATGTTGACGTCGTCCCAATTGACACCATCCGGGCCGGGCGCGCCACGATGACCAGACGATGTGACCCAGATGACCCGAGTAGCATTTCTAAGCGCATCTGGGTGAGCTGCTGTCTCTATGCACAGCGGTGTCAGGAAGTCCTGGAACAGAACTGGGCCCAGCGCGTTGACTCCAAGATGGGTTTCGAAGCCTTGGGCCGTAGTACTCCCTTGCGGTGCGCCGCCGATACCAGCATTATGCCATATAACATCCAGACGGGACTCTTGTGACAGAAATGTTTCCGCAGAGGCTTTGATCGAAGCCAAGTCATTAAGATCGAGCTTAAGGAACTCTATTCTGCCTTTGCCGCTTTTGACGGTAGGATGCGAAGCGGCGGGCTCGACTTTGATTTTATCAATTGCAGCTTTGGCTTTTTCGGCAGATCTTCCGGCAATGTAAACATGTCCATTTAGATTGAAAACAGCCTTGGCGACCTCATATCCGCATCCTGATGAGCCGCCGGTGACGATGAACACCCGGCCGTATTGGTCCGGGATATTCCTTTCAGTAAAAGCTGGCTTTGGGGGGAAAGACTCGCGCAAAGTAATAGCCGACATTTTTAGATCAATGATCTTGTAAGAAAGAAGAAATGTTTATTATTCGGCGTAGTGATCAAAGTCATACTTATAAGTACCTTGGTCAGAACTTGACTTGAGATTACTGCCAGTCCCAGGTCTCATCCGGAGAGTTCCGTCATAACCCGCGGCCTCATCATAACCCCTGCTCCCGCGGCCGCGGGTAATTTATGGAGCACTGTTATGTCTCACTCTGCATGACGCGCACAGGTTCCAAGCACGACGTGGTGGTGCAGCTTTGGCTCCATCTTAACCCATATCATTGTTTGACAACTTACTCACTGTGAACGGGAATGCATTTATTCGGAATTAACAGTACTGTTCGCAATCTCCGCCTCTTCTGCAGGATAACAAGCGGCTGACGCTAGGTAATCTGCATGGGAGTGTTATATCCACCAACGTTGGAAGTAACAATATATGATATTTCGTGACAATATTCCACTAAGAAGAGCATTCGAGTTAAAAAAGGCCACCGAATTCTTCACTTTTGGTCGACTAACTAATCCATGTCGTATCTGTTATGCTGATCCGAGGAACAAGTAGCTGTAGACGTTGACAATTAAGATGCTAAGAGTATAGGGTAACCGCTTGCTCCTCACTGCCTTGCCCCCATCGGAGGACCACAGGGGGAGACAACAATGTCGTGCACAGTGAAAGCCAAATAAAGATAGTGAACAAGAATAAATATAATGTTAGTGAATCCCACATCAAAAGAGCAAGGTTGCGCAGTAGGGCTTGGAATCGGTTGCGGACTACATTTACGTACATTGAAAGTCCCTATGGCCGACCGTGACCTACCGAACTTCTTGAATTTTCCCCTCATCCTTCATAATATCTTTTGTCCCTTCTTGACAACTGATAAGAGACTTATCGGATCCAAATCAACCCTCATCAAAGATGCATCTAAATCTTGATGATTCGGGCTATGCTGTCGGCGTTTTCGCTGTTTAGCACGAGCCATCGAAGTCTGGATCCTCACGTAGACACTGTAGATACGTAGCTAGAGAGATTTTAGTTCCAAAAAAAGTTAACAACGAGGCTCTCATCGGAAAATTACCTCCGATCCCCCATCGTCTATTCAAAGCTTCTAGATTGGATCGAATAGTAGCCATATCGGAATCCGCAAGGCTTATCTGGTCAACTCTTTGAGATGCCAGCACAAGAAGCACGCCTGCAGAGCAAACACAATAAATGCCCATGAGAGACATTGCGGAAGCATCTTTAATTTCCAAGATGCAACTTGCCGTTCTATTCATGTCAAGGACCATGCGTTGCGTTGTTTCTAGGGCCATACCATTTTCTCGAGCGCTGTTGCTTTCAAGCTGGTGAGTTGTGCGGAACAGCTGTAATAACAACAATGAGCTGTAGTGGAATCCGCCTTAGCTTGAGTGGTGGTTTCCTATGAGTGATCAACTCACCTAAGAGCGAGGGCGATGCCTCGCAAAACTTTATGCTGGCGGTGCCAGCTTCTTCGATCATGTTGCAGGTGATGAGGCTGATTTCCTTCTCAAGGTCCTTGTACAGTGTTGATGGTTTTCTCCCCGCTGTTACTTGTGCCACATGCTCAAATATATCACCGAGGAGGACTGAAACGCGGTATAGCATTGAGAAATTAGATGCTGCCATTTCCATGTCTAATAATGTTCCTTGAACTTGGTATTTAGTCGTAGAGGCTGGCAATATGCTTGAATTATAGATGGACTCCCAAAGAATGGAGTCTTTTTGGAAAAGCGTTTGTGTTGTCGTAATCGCATTGATAGTCTTGGAAAAATTGATTAAACTGGACGTGATTCAATCAGCGAAGCTGCTTGGTTACGGTCCCGATAAAAGGGAAAGAGGCGAAAGCTTCTTACCGGTCAAGAAGCACGATCGCTTGCCAGCAAGTCCGGATCTCCGCCAAGTCCTCTGTCGAACTTGGCTCTCGGCCAAACTGTGTTTCAACTAGATTTCGATATATAGCTAGGCAAGAACTGGCAGTATGGTGGGCCTTTTCGGTGAGTCCATGACCAAATTCATACACTGCAATAAGCAGACCACTTTCGAGCAGCCGGATTGACCCAATGCTCGATGTCTGCATGGCCAGAAACATTTGCTTGGTAGTCAGATAGAGAGGATTGTGAGCAACTTCGCTGACGTGCTCGCACAGAGGGTGAGATGCAAGATACATAGAGAGTAATAGGTGGCCATGGTTTCCTAGGCTGGTGATGGTCGAGGACAAGAAATAGTGGAGGTCTTCCTGGATGATCGGAAACCAGGGATGTATGTTGGCGTAGTATCTTCTCACGACCTCCTCAACGCCCGACCCGCTGTCGAGAAACAGTTCGCAGACTAGTTGCGTTACTGTGCTCAAACACTCCGCGCCAGTCCCTCCGAAAGCAGCCTCAGAAACGGCTTGAATAAGAGGAATCCGACTATGAGACGAAAGATACCAAATGCATACTTCTTGAGTCTTCAACGTTGGACAAAACTGCTGTGGACTGAAGGCCAAAAGGCTGGCATTTGCGGAATAGTCACATCGTAAAAGTTTTCTACTCCGGCAGAAGTGATCAACAACAAGCCGCGGTGTATAATATTGCTTCCACACCATTCCACTCACTTGGCGCACCGTGAACAGGTGGGTAGTATTTTGTCGCATCGCTGCTTGCCAACTCGACATTGGCGGCAGACACCCGCTGCCCGAGGTACAAGTGCGACTTCGGTGGGATTCATGTCTAAAAGGCTGGTCGCACTGTTGCTGGACTACATTGGCCGTTGTAGAAGAAGGAGAGAGGGCAAAATTTTGGTATTCCAAGAAGGGTTGAGCAGTGATTACAAATCCGGCTCGCGGTGACATAGCGGAATAATGCTTACAGCGGAATTCAAGAAATCACAACTATCACCACCGATTATGTTTCGCCCTAGTTTATCAGACTGTCTCAAAAATATGATTTCTTCTAGTGAAAGTTTGAGCATAAAAAACATAGAAGATACCAGACCGGATATCACAACGCAATGAGAAAAGAAATATTGTTTACCTTGCAGATTTGAAGCTCTTAATTAACTGATTAATATCAAGTTCATAATTAAAATTTTTCAATCGATTTTAATTTAAGATTCTATCTTTATAAAAGATTCATCACGGGTTGGCTCAACGCGATGCCATCGAACTTGAGATGGAATATGAATGGACCTTGGGCCATAGGAGAGCTACAAAGAACCCCGGCATTCGCCAAATGGGGAGGTGATGGACTCTAATTACTGTACAAGATTTGTAGTCAACATTGTTTCTTATGTTTGCATCAATATACTAAGCGACTTCTATAAAGTTTGGAGATTACGGTCAGGAACACGGGAAAGATGTCACTGACACCCACCACTATGTCACTGAGACCGCTGGATCCATGTTTGATGCGAAATTGAACATGCGGAGACGCGGTGTTTAACGGCAATGTTTATTATGACTGAAAAATCGAGTTGGCTGTATGTGTGACGCAATTGAGTTTCATCGCGGCTGATAAAGTGGCATGCTCGGTCTCGGACGGACATTTCATGGTGGGGAATATGATTTGTCAGTGCTTGAGATATCGCATGATTAGAGTGATTGTATGTAGAATGAAGCAATTGATTGGGTATCCCAAAGCCTGGACCGAGGCCGCGTCGGATTTATCGACTCTGATTTCTCGACTGGTTTACGAATGATGGGTTGGCCGCTATGAATCAAGGTTTCCTCCTCGTTATAAGTACCTCCGGCCCGGCTGCTTTTATTCTCCTAGTCCTAACCGCTTCCATCGCCACAAGATTCAGAGTCGATAGCTCCTACAGTTACATTATTCTTTATATTCCCGCTCAACCCCCGTACATCAACCATGCTTATTTTGGTCGCTGGCATAACCGGCTTCGTCGGCATCCCTGTTGCCGAAGCCGCCCTCGAGCGTGGATATCAGGTCCGAGGCCTGGCTCGTAATCGTGATAGAGTTCCGAAAGACTTGCTTGGGCGGCTGGAAAGCTTCGAGACCCTGACCGGCCCCCACGATATTGCGGCATTGGAGCGTGCTGTTGCTGGCGTCGATGCCGTCGTCAGCACCATTGCCGCCACCCCTGAAACAATAATGGAAACACAAGTGCTGCTCCTTAAGGCAGCCGAGCGGGCTGGTGTGAAGGTATGGGCTGCTAGGGTTTTGTAAAAATAAGTGTCTCCCCAAAGCTAATGCAATCATTTTTAGATTTTCCATGCCAGCACCTGGAACCTCGACTGGAGGCGATCTCCTGGTACCCACGAAGTTTACGACTCGCTCGCTCACTTCGCTCATCATGCCTCGATGACCTCCACCATTAAGCCGATCTACATGTTCACCGGAGCGATTGCGGAGTGGTACTTTGTTCGAAGCGCGAAAGACTGGGATCGCGAGACCAAGACGGTGATATACCATGGAGACTCGACGTTCAAGACCCGTTATACAACCGCCGGTGACATTGCCAACTACGTACTCGAGGCTATTTCTGCACCAGATGCAGCCGAGGGAGGATATATCAGAGTACAGAGCTTCGAGGCTTCCCCGGAGGATGTCGTCGAGGCATACAATGCGGCAAGGGAAGGCAAGGCCAAGGCTACCCACAAGCGCCTGGGCTCTGTGGAGGATGCGAAAGCAAAGTTGGATGAGGGGAGAGCCAAGTACACGAAGGCGCAGTGGTGGAATTACGCCTGGTATCTCTACCAGTACCACATTCCCCTGCGCACGTGGGATTACGAGCCGGTCGATGTTGCCCGCTTCTCCAACGTGAAGCAGACGAGTTTGGAGGAATTCTTCCGCCAGAACCCCGATGTATGAGCCATGGCGCAGATCTAGCCAATCGTTGTCGCTGTCTGGTCGTAACCTGTGGGCATATTCAATCACATGAGTCTGGTACGACTAGATTGATAGCTCAGCCGGACTATTCACTCTAAGGTAGATTAAGACAACATAGATGTTGACCATTTAATCCAAGCCAATGAAAATTCTTATGTGGCTGATGAGGGTTACCAGTGAATGCCGTTATGATCCCATAAAGTCACATAAACAAATACAAAATGGCCGTCATTTTGCTCACATCGCGCCCTTTCAGCCGGCAGAAATTTGATTCGTGACTTCAATCCACTCCACCGTCTAATGCAAAGACAGGGAACGGCCGATGCATATATCCACCTAACTACCTACTTAGTCTGTCTGATGCAAGAGCAGGGAACGGCCGATGCAAGAGCAGGGAACGGCCGATGCAGTAGTGGTCCCACGCGGCCGTGACTAAAGGCCTGCTATGTGCGAGAGGGTGCTGTGACTTCGGCGTTTACTATGCTGTGCAGAAACGTGATGATCAGAATGGATATATAAACCCTTACGACTATCTACGGCAGTCATGGGAAAGGCAGCATCAGCAACCTCATTACTCTACCCACCTTGAAGTAGATCTCAACGGTTTTCAAAATGCCTCCGATTAAGAACGTAGCAGTTTTCGGCGTAAGTCACATCATCCTTTTGTTGGAAATCGGTTCTTCAGCAGCAATCTACTGACCCAGAGAGCAATAGGCGTCTGGAAGAGTTGGTACCGTCGTTGTTTCCGCTCTTAGATCGGCAGGGTTCAGCGTGACGGCAATTGCGAGACCAGGTTCAAATGCAGCCCATCCCTCAGATCTGGTTGTCAAGCGCGCTGCATATGATGATTTCGATTCTCTGGTGGCCATACTTCGTGGTCATCACGCTATAGTGGAAGCTTTCAACCCCGCGGCGGCTGAATGGCAGGCCACAATTGTGAAAGCCGCACTGGCTGCTGGAGTCTCGCATCTGATCACTCCGGACTTTAGCACCGACACTTTCAGCCCTCACGCGTCTGAAATCATGATCTTTGAGCCAAAACTCAAAGCCCAGAAGGAACTGGAGCGGTTGACTTCATCACCAGATTGCCCCTTGTCATGGACCGCCATTCTCACGAATGGATGGTATGACTGGGCCATAGACGTTGGCGTATTCTGGGTCAATAAAGCGGATCGCACCATTACGCGTTTTGGTTCCGGGGACCAAAAGTATGCCATGAGTCGACTCGATATCTGTGGTGAAGCCACGGTTGCAGTTTTGCAAGAACCTGAAAAATTCCGCAACCGTCCAGCTTACTTTTCCCACCATACCGTCTCTAATAACGAGCTTATCTCCATCATCAGAGAGGTCTTCCCGCAAGAAGAATGGAAGGTGCTCGATGTTCCAGTCAAGGACTTTCTGGGTGAGGGTTTGAAGCTCTGGCATGCGGACACGGGGAAGGGTGTGACCAATCGACTTGAAACCAAAGCGTACCAAATGCTGGGAACAATTGCTATATTTGATGAGGATAACCGTTTCGGAGGAGACTTCGGTGAAAAGGCAGAGCCGGGTTACGACGCCGGCTTGGACAGTTTGAAGCAGGATCTAAAGCGATTGTTAACGTCCACTTAACTCTCTGCGGGTTAGGGCTAAGATTTGTCAAGTTGCAACATCAGCACCTAGACTTAGAACTAACTTATTCATTTTCTAGCCTTACCGAAGTAAGACTGGACTAGTTGACGCTAAATTGTGCGATTGAGTATATTGCAGCGCCTGAAATACACACGCGAATGGTTACGGCTACGTTGTTTCCGTCAGGTGCTCACGGACTCT
Source organism: Clonostachys byssicola (assembly GCA_902006505.2). Lineage (NCBI taxonomy): Eukaryota > Fungi > Ascomycota > Sordariomycetes > Hypocreales > Bionectriaceae > Clonostachys > Clonostachys byssicola. Next base: position 389,542 of record CABFNO020001372.1, read on the forward strand.
CGAGCGAAATCAAGTCCTGAAGGCTTTCCAATAAGATTTGATCATCCACCCTTTTTGATTCGTGATATTTGATCCTATAAAACAGTGTAAGTGGCAGATAAAGGGCCGTGGTACGACTAGACGTGATAGAGTGTTTGGCGGGTCTGAGCCACCCTTCTCCGCCTCAGTAGGTAGAGTGAACAGCAAACTCCTAACTCCGAGAGCTCCCAAAGAGATCTTCTACCTACCGCGGAATAACACTTTATTCAGTAGTCTCTAGATACTCAACAGTTTGTTTCTAATCCTAGGCTTGTACATATAATTGATAGGTCATCATACTAATGCACCCGGGTGGATCTAATGCAGGCATGTCCGAGATCCGGAATTTAAGTCCAGAGAAGCCATCTGCCCTTAAATACGCCTTCAACGTGCCAAGTTCTTTCGAATGATTTTATCTAACATTTATTTCGAACTCAGGCTGCAATCATCATGACTTCTCGACAAGACTTTGACAAAAGCACAACCTCGGAAGAGGTTGTTGCAGCTTTCTCCAATTACAATGCCGGGACCACAAGTAAGCTTTCGTCGATCCAGACATGTATTCCCTTTGTAGGCTAAGAGATGTAGTACTTATTACCGGAGTCTCTCCCAATGGTCTCGGCGCAGCCATGGCAATGGCCCTTGCTTCAGAGCATCCTGCTCAGTTGATCTTCACAGCTCGACAAATCGCAAAAGCAGATGAAGTTGTCAATGTTATCAAGACTAACATGAAAGATCCGCCGCCAATAATGTCATTGGAGATGGATTTGTCCTCGTTTGAATCTGTACGCGAGGCTACCAAAAGGTTGGTAGAGCAAAAAATTACGATTAATACCTTGATCAATAATGCCGGGGTGATGGCATTGCCACATCGAACACTATCGGTTGATGGCCATGAAATGCATTTTGCGACCAACTTTCTCGGCCATTGGCTTTTCACCAACTTGATCTCATCCAACATAGCTCAAGGTGGACGGATTGTGAATGTCACGTCCGGGGGTTACATGATTTGTCCTATTCGCTTCCATGATATCGATTGGGAGGGCGTAGAGGCATTGCCCCAAGAAGAGCAGCCAGATTTTGCCGCCGCAAAAAGCCTGGGAATTGGATCTCTCACATCTCCCGGTGATTACAATGGGATGTTGGCCTACCTCCATTCAAACGCGGCAAGCATGCTTCTCTCTGTCGGGCTCACAAAACGCCTCCAGAGCCAAGGGATCTCGACACTCAGCGCAGCCCCGGGAGGTATGATATCATTTCACTAATCTCCTTTGCGCCTCTAAGCTAACAATTTGGCAGTGGTTATTACGGAGTTGCAACGGCATATCGGTAGTTTCCGTAATGCAACTATGGAATATAAAACTGCGACACAGGGGGCCGCCAGTCTGCTTGTTGCCGCGCTTGACCCTGCTCTCCAAAGTAAGCGAAGCTACTCAACACCCACTTGCTGCGAAAGAAAACTTGCTAACACAAAGAAAAACATAGGTCGCAGCGGTGCATATATCAACGACTGTCAGCTTACCGAGATCATATCTAGCCACGTTCAAGACGAACAGGTGGCGAATAGACTTTGGGCGGTTGCGAATAAAATGACTAATTGCAATTTTTGATGGTCTAGTAGCCTTTGAATAGTTGTTTTCGTGTCTCAGAGCTGAACAATGTTAGCTAAAGAAGAGTGTTCAGACCTTGGGATTCAGGAAGGCTGACCTCAGCCGTGGTTGAAGAAGAGAGCTGCATGTAGACTGTCAGGGATGTAGAGCGCTGGATCAGGCTAGACTGGCATTACTACACGTGATAATCAATAGCGTCCAAGTTCTGGTCTCCGTGGCAGTAATTAGAGAGCCTCATCTAAAACTGTTTCACTCTCAACTCTGAGTGACTGAACTAATTGAGCATGGAAAGCGCGGTTACACCAAACATCCCTATCCCGGCCTGTGAAGCCTGTCGGCTAAAAAAAAGAAAATGCGACAAGGCCCAACCGAAATGCTCCCAATGTTCATTGTGGGCGAAATCTTCATCCGCTACTCTTGATTGAAATGGCATGTCTAATCGCCAATGGGATCTAGGCGAGACCACAGGTGCACTTATATTCACGGTATCCGATCTGGCAAGAGAAGGCGTCAGCCCTCATTTCCTTCGAATGAACGTACCGTCCTTCGGGAAATTGATGATCACGGAGCCGACATTACACCCCCATTACCGGATGCCGCGGGGGCTTTTCAAGATGGATTTCCTACAGTCGCCTTTGTTGATCAATCCATCCATAAAGAGTTGCGCACACAGGTCCCTCGGGCCCCTTCATCTCGTGATTTCCATCTCTTCGACTCGCGGCAATTGGGAGAGAGTAAAGAGGAGATACTGACCTATGTTTCGTCGTATTTTACTGACGTACACGTGTGGCTGCCCATCTTACATAAACAACAGATTTATGCCTATTTGGAAACGTCGAGTTCGGATCTACCTGTTGACGTCGCCTTGCTTTTCCTTTGCATTAGACTTCTTGTCTCTGGCCCTAAAACTTGGCCTGCCGGGCCTCGATCTGGTATCTATGTCACGGCGAAACAAGGCTTGGCTGGGTTGGAGATCGCCGGCATTATGTCTGAGACTGTCTTGCAAGCCAGTCTTTTGATCTCACTCTATGAAATTGGGCATGGGATATATCCATCTGCCTTTTTGAGCGCCGGAGCCTGTGTGCGTTATAGTCATGCCATCGGCCTGGGAGGGCCACAGGAGTGCCGACTCCAACGACCCTTAAGCCGGTTCGATCACGAACAGAGCCAGAAGCTTTGGTCTGCAGCCATTCTGTTAGAGCGGCAAGTTCTCCTTGACTTTACTTCCTTTAACTAACTACCAGAGTCAACCATTATCGGGCGGTTGAGGCGAGATAAAAAGAGATCATGCACTAACATCAACTATACAAACTCCAGATTTACGCAACTGGGCCGCTTGGCACCGACACACTCGACTGGTAATCTACCGGATAGCAGAGCCGTGCAAATGTTTGGTAATGTATGGCTCATTTTCCACCAAACAGTGAAATGTAAGCTAAGATATTGACTTCAGTCCGAAACCATCCTCGCAAACAGCACTTCAAGTAGCGGACAAGAAAGAAGTAGAGACGAGGGTTGCTTTGTTTTGCTCGTAGAGTCTACCAAGCTTCTCGGACAAGTGCTTTCCTTCATTTCCTCTAGAGAGGCAGAACCGGCGGTTGGTAACTTGTCGACAAAGGCACAGGAGGAATATCTGCAGCTTGCTCGAACCATAGAGTCCTTGATATTGGAAGCGGAAGATGAGGCTGCTAAATACGGCGTTGAAATCCGAAGCCAGCTATGCATCTGTTACAGGTGGGTACTCTCCTTTGTGATCAGCCATTATAGAGTACACTCTAAAGGATATAGCTCCATATTTGCTTTAAATCAACATGGGCAGATGCGAGGTTATGGTGATGGTTCTTTGCAGTCCTTGAGTGAACACTTGGACTCATCTCTAGGTCTTGTTATGGATAGAGTCACCGAGCTGTGTGAGATGATTTTAAAAAGGACCGAGCCTGAATTGCAGTCCATACCTCCCCTACTTCTTCATAGCATTTACGGTGCTGCAAAGGCTGCATTATTGAACCCGCCGGAAAGTTCAAAGGGGCTCGAATCCATCTTTCGCAACACACTGCAAAGGCTTAATACGAGGTGGAAGGTCGCAGGTACATTATATCTCCTCGTCCAGCAACCTGTTCTGTATTACCTCTGCTAATGCTACTTCAGGTGTATATATTGAATCCTTAGAGACATTAGACGTTTTACGTTTATAACGTCTTTTATATCTTTAAACAAACTACAGAAACCGTCCCATCACGAAAGATGTTCGGGGCATTCATCAGCCTTCCTCACCACTCAAGGGCGGTAGTATTCTTTGAACACGACAATCCCGAACAGAAGCTGATATCCTCCGCCGTATCACCAGAATCCTTAGGAGCAGCTTGTCGAGCCGGCCATATTTCTTGGCCAGCGACTTGTTCCAGCTTCCGGTGGTCATTCAACACCTGTCGTACTCGACTTTGAAAGTACAACGGGCCCTGCTCCATTCGCGGATGCATCTCCCCATTGACGAAAACCCCGGCATTGAGATTCTTCTGTGCGTTGTTGCAAAGCCACTTGTCCTCGCTCAAGATTCGTTTGAACATTTCGTCAATCGTCTTGAAGTCTTCATCGCTGGCGTCTTTGTGCCGGTATACCTCGTATTCCATCGAGCAGTGGGTATAGGAGGTTGGGACGCATCTCATCATGTAAAAGAAGTGCGGTCTGAATTGATCAGTAGCAGTTCGGATTTGGAGGCAGTTTGATATACTCACGTAACTGTCATACAGGCGTTGGGGAAATAATAGTTGGACACGAGATTATATACATCTTTGACCACAGTGTTTGTTGTATCAGGCAAGTGCTCGATGTGTCCGCCTTTGACTTCAACACTGTACTTGTCGAGGTCGGAGAGGCCCAAAGCATCCGGATGTGTCGTCTTGCAATGGTAGCATTCGTTGTAGTTGTCTGCCAGGGTCTTCCAGTTATAGTCGCCGCTCATCTCCCAGGTGTGGTCGAAATGATAATCATCAAAATTGAAGGCCTTGTGCCTTTCAAGCTTATCAATGTTATCAAGCTCTTTCCCGAACGGCTCTGGGCTCTTTGAAGCATCTAGATTCACCCAGATGAAACCGTTAGCATCCACGTGCACGTGGATGGGAAACAATCCATTCTTTGATTTATCGAAACCTTCCATATCGAGATAGCCAGGCGCTTTGGCAAGTTGGCCACTGAGTCCATAGGACCAGCCATGATATTTGCAAGCGAGTACCAGCGATTTGCCCTTTTCCTCCGTGACTATGGGAAAGGCACGGTGACGGCAAACATTGTGGAATCCATTAATCTTCCCCTTGTGATCCTTGACGAGAAAGAACTGGAATCCAGCCTCCTCGAATCGGATCCACGTGCCGTTTTCCACAAATCTCAGCTTGTGTGAAACAAGAATCCATTTCTTTGAGAAAATGGCCCGGCGCTCAAGCTCGTATACCTCGGCCGACCTGTACCAGGAGGATGGAAGGGCCCGGACAGTAGCTGTTTGTGGACTAGGCTTTAGGAATAGCGATTTAGGCAACTTTGGTAAAGCTAACTTTACGGCGAGCGCAAAGCTGCCAAGAGCTAGGGCAACAATCAAGTTGGTGACAATATAAGGCTCGATATTGATGTGCATGGTCAGATCTTGGAATTCGTCTTGTGTTATGAGGCAAGCAAAAGCATGAGCAGACTGAGTATTCTTGATTCTTCATACAGACTTATATCCTTTAATCATGGGGACTGCATACTATATTCAGGGAGACAAAGGCCGGATTCTCCCCGCTCCAGTGACGGGGAACAGTGGAGGGAATGAAGTCATGTGATCGAATATTCCGTGTCATTGAGCCGTGCCTAGCACCCGGACAAGACATCTTTAATTTAGGAGATTAAATCTGTATACATTAGAGTAAATATAGAATACATTGAAATCGGTGTTTTGTTGAAAGGGGCTCCGCATCAAGCGAGCTTATTCCCTCCCACTCACAGTTATTGCTGGCAGGTTGAGTTATAGTAGTTCATGATTCGTCAGATTTAATTCCTACTTCATAATAGCTACGATCTATAATAACCCCATTGAAATTCTGCTGATAGATCAATAATTACAAGGTAGTGAAATCCCACCATTCCAGCCCAGGCCCAAAACTATCTCCAACGTTCCCAACTTGTCCCCAAGGGCCCCAAGCCAAATTGAAGTCGGTTTGGTCATACTGCCCATCTGACATCATTCTGTTGAAAGACTGGTGGAATGTTTCTTGTTGTGCCATTGACAAGTGTGGACGAGGTCCTGATTCTGATGTCTCGTCTGTTTGTGATGACATCCACTCGGGCGGCGAAGCGTAATGTCCCGTCGACTCCCGGATCCTTCCCGGAGGTGTTCCAATGTCCGAGCTGTTCAGCATGATCTCGTCATGGCCGTCTTCTGTCGTGCCGCATTGAGACTCGCTGGTGTAATGTGGAAACTGAGGCGCGGCGATGTCGAGCAGTAGCCATTTTAGAGCCATTGTAGGCTTCGCTTTGGTTGATCCGAGGCGTTCAACTTGGATTGGTGATGGCGTTACAAAGTTTTTGAAGAGATTTAGGGATTGCTCCTGGGAAATAAATGATTAATAACCAAGCTCAAAATAGAAAATGAATAACACATACAATAGTTGCACAAACCGGTAGGTATGTGGCCATTTCAGATATAACTGTTTGACAGATCTCGAGATTCTCCAATGCTCTCGTTCTTACACTAGCATCGTTCACACGCGCCCAGTAGAGATTCAACGTCGCCGCAATGCCTGCTGCCTGAGCGAAGAATGGGTCATCGATTTGCAGCTCTTTCTCTCGAGGTAATCTTAGAAGCCGAGATACCCAGTTACAATGTCGAAGGGCCTTCTCTGAAGACTCTCGCCAAAATGTAGTCTTGCCGAATTTCTGTTTCGAAATCTTGGACGAGAAAAGAAATGGGTGATTGAGCATACAAAGAATAGTATGGTATGTAACCTGCATTCGTAGCCAGGGGAGCCAGTCGTGTCGGTCTCTCTGAACCTCCTCTTTCGATAACTCCGAAAACCGTACATTATTGTAGCTCAACTCTGTTCGGTGGGTTACTTCCAGATCTAAAGAGCGTGAATAGAGCGCATGGTAGTCAGAGTTGATGTTCCAAGGAGCTTCCGTAAACCCTTCCATACATCTGGAAATGAATACTCTGACGTCCCCCCACAAACTGCCAAGACGTGCACAGTGTGCCCAAACGCCAAACAAGTTACCCCCATCCTCCAGAGGAACTGGTGGACAGGCTGTCTTACCATTCCTTGCTTCTACCGTTGAGAAATATGAGTTCTTGATGCCACCCGCCAAAATCGGAATCAAAATCGGCGGGCCATAATATCTGGTCAATAACGAAAGACTCCAGAAAATCCGTGGCCTTTCGTCGGGACTGTATACATTGTCTGAAGAATCCGAAGTGACAGTTGCATATTGCATGAGGTTTTGGGCAAATGACATATTCAGGCCGGCAAGGGGGATATTGCCCGCTATTTCACATCGTTAATCCTAACTTTGTGGAAGGGTTATTGAAATTGATGGTCCAAGTAACTTACAAATGACGTTGAAAAATGACAGGAGGCAAAGTACTTTTATGCTTTTCAAATCTGAATCTCCTTCGGCTATATCCAGCAATATTCGTCGCCTTGCTTGTTCGTAGTAATACATAGCACTCTGCAAACCTAGGTCATTGAATTCACTCGAAGAATAAGAAAGGCTCAAGGCAAGTATGGCATAAGTCAGTTCTTCGGACATATCAGCAGGCGGGAAGACGGTCGTTTCGAAAAGCCACAAGGGTTGACGATGAATACGTTCAAAATATACTTCGAATGCCTTTCGCACATGGTTTGTCTGCAGTGTTGATCTATATGTGTTAGCCTGATATATATCCGTGTCATGAATCAAACCCTACACTGGCGTTTCTGGGTAGGCTGAACCGGGTAAACTACTTCTCGGGCCAGCAGCTGAGTTTGGTGTCACATCCTTCGCTGGTCCAAGTCTATAATAGCTAGTCAGCTTTAATCAGATTGTCGAAGACTAAGACAGCATACTCGAGCTTATCATTAAGAGTGTTGAGTTGTGCCTCAAGCAGTCGAAGGCGGCTGATCTGGTACCATCAGCAAGCGTTTGGCGTTTGTCTGGAGTTTTCACTTACCACATCCTCATTTGAAGGTTGCTCTGCTTCATGTTCATTACCATCATAAAAGCATCTCTGGTCTAAACGTGCACAGGTGGAACATTTCGGTCTCTGGCCTGGGCACCGAGTCTTCTTCCGACTCCACACAGCAATGTCAGTATGCGATCATGACTAGAAAGACGGAGTAATTGTACCGGCAGTTGTCACAAGCGATGCCCACGCGTCGATATTGCCGCGATGACCGGGTATTCATGGCCCTGACGAGCTGTTGCTCACTTGGCAACGTAATCAATCAAAGAACCTATTCACGATGGTGATGCGGGGAGACAGTCGGAGCATGCCCCTCGGGATTCCCGACCTCTTTGTCCGCCTGTAGCAGCTGATGCACAGTAGCGATACCGGCACGGAAATCCCGTGATCTACTCCGTGTTATCAATCCCATAGTATTGGTTATCTGCAGCTCAGGTGCTCTCGCCCCCACCATAAATTGATGTAACTCTGTCCCGTCTTGACACGCTGGACAACTGAAGTCGCATTTCTCTCATCTCTGATTTTTACGAGTTAATACTGCCATTTACCCTACTTCATCCCTTTCGAATAAGCGAAGCCATGGAGCATTTTGATGTAGCCGTTGTTGGGTTGGGCGCCATGGGAAGCGCCGCTGCATATCACGCTGCAGCCAAAGGAGCCAAGGTAATTGGATTTGAACAATTCGAATTTGGCCATGTGCGGGGCGCATCCCACGATACCTCTCGCATCGTGAGGACATCCTACGGAGCTCCCGAATATGTGGCACTTGCTAGATCTGCATACAAGGATTGGGCGGAGCTTGAGAAACGATCTGGGTTGTCATTGTTGACCATCACGGGAGGTGTCGTATTTTTCCCCAAGGATGGGCCGTGCCCTGCGAGTGACTATACCGAGAGTCTGGACGCAAATGGGCTTCCATATGAGCTTCTTGATTCCCAGGAGGTCAACAAGCGATGGCCTCAGTTTGGCATCCCGGATCGGGTAGATACGGTCTATACAGCGGACACCGGCATTGTTAACGCATCTCGGGCTGTTAACACTATGCAATATCAGGCTCGTGCGTTTGGAGCTGTGTTAAAGGAGAATGCCCGCGTCGATAAAGTAACCCCAGACGCAAACGGCGTGATCGTTGAGACATCAAATGGCCCAGTTCATGCACGCAAGGTCATCCTTGCCGCCGATGCCTGGATCAATAAGCTGCTGTCGCCGCTTCATGCCGAAATCCCTCTACGAGTTATGCAAGAGCAAATCACATACTTCAAGCCTACAGATGTCGAACGATTCGAACCCAGCAAGTTCCCGGTATGGATCTGGGGGGCTGAAAAGTGGTTTTACGGCTTCCCTAGCTATGGCGAGCACAGTATCAAAGCTGGACGCGACGTCTCTGAGAACTTGATGACACCAGAGCAGCGCACCTTCACTCACTCGTCTGAGTTGGAGGACGAGCTTTCGAAGTTCATGGACAGCATCATCCCCACCAAAGGCCAAACTCTACGAACAGTCACTTGTCAATATGCTATCACCCCTGATCGACAATTCGTCATTAGCCCGCTTGAGGAGCACAAGGATATTCTAGTGGCTTTGACAGCTGGCCATGGGTTCAAATTCGCACCCGCAGTTGGGCGCGTTCTCGCCGAACTAGCTTTGGATGGAAAGACAACGGAAGATATATCCAAATTTGGCATACCCAAGGTAACACCTACGAGCAAGCTGTGAGAAGCAGCGGTTTACTCTATGGGACGAACTGTTCTCAGAATACGGAAGAGAGCTCGAGTATAAAGTCAAACGACAATAGAAGATGCCAGAAGATATCTCCGCAAATGAATTATTCTCAGAACAAACTGCGCCACATGATTAATCTCCATGGGTTCTGAAACTCTGAAGTCTATGACCCTTTATGCTTTAGGCTGCCAATAAACAGAACCCCAAAAGAAATTCTTAGGAACTAGAAGTAGCCTCAGACAGTAGGTTTATGGATGCCTCTGAGACGCAGAATCCGAGTTGCGCATGCTGTCTTTGTAGCTTTTTAGCTACAGGTTTAGTTATTTACTCATCTTGAGTTCGAAGAAGAGTGGCTCTGAAGCATTGATGAATTAAGCTATTCAGTAAATGAGGCATATCCACACTAAATGGTCCTACGTAAACCACCCAAGGTTCACAACACGGGCGCCAAGGTAATACCTTTGACCCACTGTCCACGAGTACGGGGCAAATCTTGCAGATACTGTGACTATGGCTCTAAAATTGGTGTGATGCCAATTCTGTTGCCTAATGGCCTCATTCTGGCTTCTTCTCTTGGCAGGAACTTAATTGTCTCATCCTTCTCACATTTTTCAGTGTCTGACTAGGGCGTAGGGGGCAGAGTGAGGGCATCCTGATCCCGGTGGTCCCCCGTCTAAGACTATATACTACACTCGCAGCCATCTATGATATAGCTTGATTCCTGTCCTAGACATATCTAGCGCAACTACCACAAATCTCAATACCATTTGTTCAAAGACGAGGCACACACAGTCGCCTTTAGGCAGAGCTACGTGTCTTCTAAGGACCTTGTACTGACCTCATCATCTCCATGACTCTAATGAGAATTTTCACGGGCGGTGTGAAATGTCCCCCTAATGCTGCACAGTACTTTCTTACAGCTGATCTCACTTTCCCGGCAAGTCATCTGTATGATTGTGTCACAGGGCGGGTTAAGCCTTTTCCCGGAGAGTCAATGTCCAGGCATTCATTGAGAAAAACTTATCACGGCCCAGCTAACTCTCAGACTTTGAGGAAACTTCAAACCATCTTGATCGAAGTTGCCTGCAATGGCACCGTGATCAGAATGACTCACCCATGTGTCTGCTTGGGCGAGCCACGCTGGGAAAGTTCGAGACTTCAGGAAAATTTACGCCCTGTTTTTTGTAAAACGCAATTTGGCTTCGACGAAATGAGTCAGAGACACTTCCTAAGGGTGAGAAGTCACATATATGCAGGGCAAGAAGGTCTGACCATGGAAAGTAAGTCTCGAGAACAGGGTTTGGTCCCCACGGGGTTTACTGTATTGAGTTTCTTCCCCACGGGGAACCCCGGATCCAGTCCAAGAGATTGGTTCCTAGTGTGTCCAAAACACCTATATATGGACGTCCTCTGACCTTTCTTGTCTCGCATCTTTCCTTCCTACATCATCCTCTCAGTATCAATTTTGACTTGACTTCTCAGTATCATTTTCGACCTAACCTCCCATTATCATTCTCCATTCCTGGCTTAAAGTCGTCACTTTGGATATCCTACTTCCTCACACGTACCTCAAGTCGTGTGAACTAAAACCTCTCTACTCTCATCACCATCTATTCTCTACCTAGTCACAATGGCTCCTCAACTTACCTCTTCTCCTTCATCCTCCTCTCTCTCATCTTCGTCGTCGTCGTCGTCGTCGTCGTCGTCGTCATCCTATTACTCTCCTTCTTCTCCCTCCTCCCGCTCCTCCTCCTCCTCATACAAGCCGCGCAAGGCTTCTCAGAAGCCACACGGTTCTCGAAAGCCACACGGCTTTTCGAGTTGGGAGGAAGGCGACATTGCCTTTCTGAAGCCGTGGAATGAGATCGAAAATGACCTTCCACCCAAGGCATTCTCCTCATTCTGCAAGGCTATCGGGCACCAAAAGCGTGCCTGTAGCCATCCCGTCATCATCCTCAAGGCATCACCGGATGGATCACACTTTGCAGTGACCACCGTGTCCGCCTACAGTTCCAGCAGCGACAATGATTACCTCGCGCCCTGGAACCAACCTCACCACTTCAGAAAGGCAATGAAGGACTTCCGATCCTTCGAAGGCTCAGAGAGAGCCAATGATCGACCAACCCTCCTACTGGAGGGAAACAAACTGATGCCCAAGCCTGAGCTCAGCTGGGTATACATCCAGTCGATTTTGGTCGTGGACAAGAAGGCACTCAAAGTCTTCACCAAGTCCCGCGACCATCTTCGACTGACCCCACGGAGCCTGACAGACCTCTGGGCACACATGGAGGCAGAGACGAGAGACTTCGGCCGAGTAGGGCGGACACTTGCCACCGCCATCGTGGCACCACAGAGTGTTGCCCGGCCCCATACAAAGGGTCAGGAGCAAGCGACAGGGCGCACTTCAAACCTTCCCGCGAAGGCAGTCGCCACACCTACTTCACCTCCGGTCCGCCCCCCAAACCCTCCCTCCTCATGGGCCCAAGTGGCGGCATCAAAAGCCACGACGGGTGGCTCTCGGGCTGAGGCCAGCTCATCCTCGGCCCCTTCGCTTTCCGGAGCACAATCTTTGTGCCGATCCGAAAGCAAGAGGTCGAAGCCACTTGGGTCCCAGAACGCGTTCCGTGTGTTGGCTTGCGCCTAATGCGCAAATTCACTCTCTCGCCCCCTCAAACTCAACACAAGGTTGAGTGGCTTGACTCGCATGTTGGAAGGTGTGTGAAAGGCAGGAGGAAGCTCTGGTAGCCTAAGGCTACAGTCAAAGTGATTGAAAGGTACCTCGAGAGGGAAGGTTTCAGGGAATTTGTGTAGAACTAGGTAGAATGAAACCCAGACTTGTCATCGCCTCTTAAACTTGTGCCCACCCGTGTGCTCTCTTGGTGTCCGAAGCCTTTCACTGCAACTAATCTGCTCACAGCAAACCAGGCCCAGCAGCTACAACTACTAGGTCTATCCATATCCATATCATAACCCAATATTTAACCTATCTTTCCAGATTTTGTTTGTTCAATTACCATGAACAAAGGGAATCTCAAAACCAGGCCATATAAATGACTATATAATACAAAAACCTCACAAAACACGTTCCTTATCCGAACCTTTTACAGCAAGAAAGAGTCAGACATTGCATAGAAAGCGTACCCGTACACATCATCATCTCAACAAAAAGATAGAATGGGCAAGACTTCGAATGCTGTCCAATATATAAATAATTTGGCCATCCGCCAAGAAGGAAGCCCATCATCCACCGACCACAACCATCTTTCCTTTCCAACTTGAAGCTCATCATCCACCAATCGCAACCATCTCTCCTTATCGCCACCAACCACAGCCACTTCAAGCAACAGCCACAACAAAATGTCATCTTATACAATCATCCCTACTCTCAGGGCTCAGTCATCGCGAACGGCCAGGACCTTGAAGATATGATGATAAAAGTCATCAGAGGCGACACCACACAGCTCTTCACCGAGCACATCCACCACACAAGCCTCCGATCAATCGAGGGACTCCTCGCGATGACGAAGCCGCTTACAACCAAACAGACCCAAGATTTACTACATTGAGTCGGTCCGGGCGGAGGCGGCCCTACTTCCAGTGGGGTGTCGCCCTCTGGCGGGTTACTGGAAGAATCGGGACAGAGATTTCATACCCAAGGTCCTCAGTTACGTGTATTATGGATGAGGCTTCCAGTAGATGGATGAGACCGCTTCTAGGCAACAACCGACGTAAAACGGCGCGTAAAAGCCAGGACCAGTACAAAAGGTGGGACTGGGCAAGGTTGAGAATCGAGTGCCAGGGAAACTCAAGCTTAGAAGGCGTCCTCCCAGGATACCATGGCTACTTAGAGCGGAGAAGATCAAGGATGAGTAATGATCGACCTTCGCATTGGAGATGTGGTATACATAGTATTTTAGCTAATAAGCTGACTTGGTTGCAATATGATTTTTGAATTGGTCATGGAAATAACCTTATTACTTTTTTTTAATATATAACTTAATAAAGATATATTATACAGTAGTACTAAAATTATAGCAAAGGTCTGATTACTTAATTCTATACTTATAATATATCTACTCTATATAAGAAATTAACCTATAAGTATATAATAAGAAGCTTAGAAGCTTATAATTAAAAGTAGTAGGAATTAGAAATAGATCTATAATTATATATCTATTATATATAGTTAATTAAGTAAGTATTATTAGTATAAATAATATAGGATTTAGTAAGTTTACTAATAAAGCTTAATAAATATTTTAAATATCTATAAAGTTCTTATTCTATAGTTTCTATATTCTAATTTAGTTCTAACTTTATATTCTTCTATAAAAATTATAAATCTAGAAGGATTTTTAAATAAATTA